>CM076258.1:9204333-9359333 GCA_038380765.1 Odontothrips loti
ATCTGCACCAGAATAGAGTTGCTCATTTCGCCCTCACGATTCACGCAAATGTCTGCCTTGCTGGTATTTATCTCCATCTTCCTAATTCAATCATTTCGCGACGCGAGGCCTCCATTATACCCTAGAAGTACCCTTTTTACAGTAGCACCTCGAAAATGGCAGTTACACTCGTTGTGGGCCCGCCTCACACTCAGAGCAGCAGCTGGAGGCGTAAGACCGGGTCCAGCCAGCGAGCTACGCCCAGGACACGTCTCAATAGATGGAAATTGACGCGCACACACACACACACACACACACACACTCACGAAACCCACGCTCCCCGCGCAGTGGCGGCGCCCCGAGCGACTACCTCGCGTCATCTTTCGGGTGCGTCGAAAAAGAAAATAATAAAATGATTCCGACGGCGCGCGCTGACGTTCTGACAGGGCGTTGACGCCTCGCTGACGCGTCGCACCTGCGACAGGCCGGGCGGTCTATGTGTGTGTGTGTGTGTGTGTGTGTGTGTGTGCGTGTGCGTGTGTGTGTGTGTGAGCTCTTGTGTGAGTGTGAGCGTTCGCAGGGCACCTCTAACCAGTTCCTAGCAGCGTCGTCACTCCACCCAAACTGGTCCGGAAAAATTTTCGACGCGGAGCGAACGCAGACAGACAACGTGTAACGTGTGTGTGTCGTTTAACCCTTATCATGTCATCTCTAGCAAAATACACGACGTGATAACATTGTTCCAGCTCTAGCCGTCAGAAGCGGGACCGCCCGCAAAAATGATCAGAAATGGATGGTTCCTGTTTGTGCCAGGATTTTTTTGCTTGTTATTTTTTGCTGTTTCTGCTCTACTGTTTTAATTTTTTTATTCTTTTTTTTTACCAATTTGATCAAACTGATATCCTTTTTTTTTCTGTTCCAGTGTGCGGGTCCCAGACCGCCGGCGTCGGCTACCTGGAGGTGGCACTTTGGGAGCACCGCGTGGAATAAACTGCTCCTGATTATGTGAGTCACGCGACAAGAGGGCGCGGCGTGGCGGCCACTTACCGAATCTGAACGTGAATGTGGACACTCACACACACACACACACACACACACACACACACGACAAAGACAATGATTTGGTGCGCCGCTGGATGGTGATATAAATGGCGCGAAATGATAATGTCATTACAAAAAAAAAAATCCTCGCCCCGCCGCGACCGCGCCGGAAACCGAAATAATTTAAATATATGCGAATGTGAGATAAGTAAAGCCCCCGTGCGAAAATGACGGGTGTTCCCTCCTCCCCGCAGTAGCCGAAGACGAAAAACGTTGTAATTATGCCAAGTCGCGTCGTGCTGAGGGAGCGTTCATAAACCACATGCCTTGTGTTGGAGTCCATGATGTGGGTGAGGGCGGTGCTGGAGCACACTATCGGAGTCCATCCCTGTGACTCCAGGCTCGGTGGGTGCGATTCCCACAGGCAGTTCCACGCACACCTCCTCCCCGGCCACTTCAAGTGACCTCGATCACGTGTCACGTGGTTCTTGAACGTTCCCTGGTCAGAAGAGCCGACCGGGACCTGCAGTGCGTTACGGAACAGACCTGGGTCTATCTCCGTCACGTCCACCGAGCGAGATAGCAGCGCGAGGCCCTGACTTTTCGGCAAGCCGTGTCTGTCTGTCTCACTCTGACCCGCGCGCTAGCGGCCCGCGGGCTGCGGGAGGGACAGAGACAGTGTCCACCGCATGCTGCGCTGTCTCACTCCCACACGCACGCTATGACCAATGGGAGCGACGAGGACGGACAATCGGTGCGGCGGGCCGCCGAGTGTCCCGTTAAGCCGCAAGCAACACGTCTGCACGGCTAAGGGCTCCCAGCAAACATGCACCACTAGGGGCATTGAGGGCACCGCAGGGCACCCAGTGCACGGACCAGTACCAGTGCACGGACCGGTGCACGTGCCCGAGCCGGACACACCGCGCGTTCGGGCGCTCGTGCAATTATCGTGTCATATAGTCGCTAACGGCTCGTCCGCTCTCCTTTTGAGGGCGGATAACGCAGCCGGGTGTTATTTGCACCGCAGGCTGCGTGGGTCGGCAGTGAGAGAACGCTTAAGTCCATACGCGGGCTCCTATCGCCGTGGGGAGACGTTGCTTATTGACCAGTTTGGGTCCTTCGTTAAGTTGTAGGAGTGGTTTGCATGTATGAACCGAAAAGAGATAACCCCGACCGAATTAACGCCGTTAATTAATTAACAATAAACGCCAGCCCCTTTTGGCAGTCCACCAAGCGCCTGCGAATGCGAGGGTAGGCCAGCCCGCACGACACACGTGCATGCAAGGCTCGTGTTTGCCTGCCCTCCAGGCGCCCTGTGCTCAGACCAACCGACTATCATTTTTGCTTTTGTTTTTGAGGTTTGCAAAATCTTAATGGATTCCTTCCCATGGATTTGGCGTGATATTCATACCGGGGGCCCACTGGAAGGCGTTTTACTCGAGAAATCAAACGGACGCGTAGCAAACCGATCCAGGAAGATCTCGCTTTGCTCCTCAACAGAGTTGACTACCCCACGGAGTCGGTAGAATAACCATAGTGAGGGAGAGATACTATCTCTCCTCTGCACTGTCTCTCTTCAGGCATGTATGAATATTGCATGTATTCACACACACATACACGCACACACATAGACGCACACACATACGCGGAGAGACAGGCGTAGGCAAGCGCGCAGGAGACGGGGCGGCAGACGGCTCAGGACTTGGCGCTACGCATGCGTGAAAGAAAGACGCTTTGAGCCTTTCCCCCTCAGAATGCGGCAGCGTGCCGCCGTGGATATCATGCACGCAACACTTTGAACCCATAACTTTCGCAAATTGCAGGCTCACTCCATACTATTACGACGTTAATTCACACCGATTACAAAAAAAAAAAAAACTTTAAAAGGAGAGTTATATATGCGTCTCACAAAATATGGTTTTTTGAATGAATATGTTCGTTAAATTCTCCAACCTTTACGCTGGACACTCTTTTAAAAAATGCATGCCCCAATTCAGCATATTTTGATGCTTGTGGGTTTTTCTTGAATTAAGCATAACGTATTTAGGCACACCAAAATCAAGCATACGTCTTAAATACGGCTGCTTGATTTAAGAAAATCTTACTAGAATCAAAACATGCTTAAATCAAGCATGCATTTTAGAGAGTGAACGCGGTCAAAACACTAGTCCGTTCTCACAGTGCCTGCCCAGGTGAGCAGCTCAAGTTCTATGATGAGGGCCGAGGTCAAGAAGTTGAGGTGGACGTCCGGATGCAGTCGGCAGTGATGTTATTCCGAATCAGAGCCGCGGGGGCCGCGGGGGCCGCGGGGGCCGCGGGGGGTGAGAGGATTTGCGATGATAGCAGACGTCTTGTTACGCTGCGGACTGCCCCGCGGACTGCAGACAGCGCCCCCCCGGCGGCCGGTCGGGTAACCACACAGACTGCGGGCCGATTATGAACAGGGCCCCGTTGAATAACTATGTGCGCCCGTCAGCGAGTAAACGAGACACATCCGTCTTGTTAGGCGCATTTATTAGCGCCGCCGAGTGTTACCGACTCCGCCAATTATTTTGGCAATCACTCCTCCTGCTCCTTGGCGCTCTTGCTTTTGCTGCGTGCTCGTCATAAATCCCCTGCTCGTTACCGGCCGGGCTGTCCTGTTTGTTAAATTCACTTTTGTTATTGGCCGTAATTTTGTTTGAAAAGTGTCAGAGAACGACGGTAATTTGTCTTTTTGTTTGTCTGTTTTTTTTTTTTTTTTTGCTGCTGCTCTTCGTAGCTACGCAGGAAACACGTAGGAAAGTCTATCCATGTCGGACGAAAATTGATGACCGCGTGTGCCAAAGAGAAGCACAAGGAGGCCTCTGAAAACCGGAGCAGCAGCGACTGGGACGCTGCGGAGACCTGTGTAGCCGCGAGCCGTTCACGGCCTGCTACACCGTCGCACGGAACTACAACTACGACAAAGCGCGCCTGCTTTATGTTCCTAAATCACCGCCTGCTGCGTGCAAAACCATCTGCATCAAAGGCAGCGCGGCGCGGGTTCAAAGGGCTGCCGTCAGGTGGCGCGTCGGCTGCAGCCACGACAAATAGCAGCCGCCGGCGACTATTCAATCGCTCTTTTGTTTGCTAATTCGCCATATAACGCCGGGATCGATTGGCGCTGACGTTGACGGCCCACGTGACCGGCGGATACGCGGTTCTGATTGGCCGGGCGCCGAGATACGCGGCTCTGATTGGCCGAGCGCCGAGATACGCGGCTCTGATTGGCCGAGCGTCGCGCGCCGCGCCGCGCGGACTTTTACTGCCATTTGTTCCCGGCCATCTTCGGTCCAGGAACACAATGGCCGGCGCCGGAACCCCGCAGCTCGCCGCCGAGGTGCGTTCAGTTACGCGGCAGCTCCGCCGGGGCTCCGCCCGGGGTGTCGTCCGCACTACCCCCATGTAGTAATATTTTCACGGCCACTTTGATGGTGTACCTGAAGACAGAGCGGCACAGCGCCCTGTACGCGCGACGGACCAGTAGGAATCTGCTCTGGACTCACCTGCGAACAGAAAGAAAAAGAAGCCCCTGTTAAAATATTTCGAGCGCAACTTTTTTATTTTTTTTTTTTTTTTTCGGAGGCTGTTGGAGGTCGCTGGCCCGCGGCCATGCACACGACACGACACACGACAGAGGTGTTAGGGGCGTGTGTCGTGATGTAGTGATAACGCACTTCAAATCTGCCGCCATGCATCATCTCTGCTGACTCAGCCCTTCGGGCCTCTCTCTCTCTCTCTCTCTCTCTCTCTCTCTCTCTCTCTCTCTCTCTCTCTCTCTCTCTCTCTCTCTCTCTCTCTCTCTCTCTCTCTCTCTCTCTCTCGCTCGCTCGCTCTCTAGTGCATCGTCATAGGGGACTGGTGAGAGAGAGAGAGACAGAGAGAGAGAGAGAGAAAGAGAGAGAGGGAAGACGGCACGATAGAGGGCCGTACCTTACACTAATGCTCCTTTCCACAACTATTGCGACCACAACGCGCTACAACGACCCTACATGGGGCGTGTGCACCGGGTAGCACAGAGCTCATAGGTCGATTGATAGTCGGTGATGGTGCTGGCCGCGGACTTCGGGGGAAGAGGTTAGGTGTTCTAGTGTATCGTCGTGTCGGTCTAGTGAATCGCGTCGCCGTGTTGTTATTCTAGTGTGTCGCTGCATTATTGAGCACCACTAGAACACACACACACACACACACACACGTGTGTAGGAGGTTTGAGGGAGGGCGCTGCCTGTGTTAGACAAACGTCGCTTAGCGTACCGTGTGCGCGCACAAACACCTCGCCGTATCTTGGCGCATCGCGTGAATGCAGCGCGCTGCGTGTGAATGCGACGACTCCTTTGCAAAACCGAATTCGGTTCTCCAAGTCGTCTGCCGGGGAGCGCCGCCGCCGAGCCGCTGCAGCAATTACACTTTCCCACGCAGTGAGAGAGAGAGAGACAGACAGCTGAGGTGTGGCGTGCCGCTCGAGGGGGATGGAAGATGGTGTGAACCGGTGACACGCCGTCAGCCACGATACCATCGTGTTGTGAGCCCTGTCCACTTGGCGTGTGCGTGTGCACGTGCGTGTGCACGTGTGTGGGTATGAGGAGTATCGTAGTAATGAGGGCTGCATAGGAAGGGCCCACCAACCTGACCAGGAGGTAGATAAGGAGGGGCCGAGAGTATCATATAAACTGTATGGTGTGTGCGGCAGCTCCGTGAGTGAGAGCAGGATGGGAGATACTCTGCTGTGGGGGAAAGGAGAGAGAGAGAGAGAGAGAGAGAGAGAGAGAGAGAGAGAGAGAGAGAGAGAGAGAGAGAGAGAGAGAGAGAGAGAGAGAGAGAGAGAGAGAGAGAGAGGCAGCAAGCGGCCGACGAGACTGCGCGAATATCGTGCGTGTGCAGCGCCGCTAATAGCGTCGGTGGCCGTTCCTGGAAGCTTGGCTGCTATCAGCGATATCAGATGCCGGCGGGGGCTCGCGCGCACCTGTCCGCGCGCATCTCTGCCTAAAACGTAATTAGGCACAGGTGAAGTCGGGCTCGGGCAGCCTGGCCAGCCTCCACACCGGGACCGTGTTCCGTGTTGGTGCCTGGAATGGCGCGCGCACTGGCCACTGCCGCATCTTCTAGCCGTCGCGTTCCGTCTCTTTCCCCCGTCAACACATTTATCAATGGCCACCTCTCTCTCTCTCTCTCTCTCTCTCTCTCTCTCTCTCTCTCTCTCTCTCTCTCTCTCTCTCTCTCTCTCTCTCTCTCTCTCTCTCTCTCTCTCTCTAGTCCCTTGTGTACTTTTTACCTTCCTTTCTTTACGAGTCTTATTCCACGGCTGGCTGGGCTGTGGCACCGCCCGGCACCGCTATACGCGCCGCCAGAGAGAGACAGAGAGAGAGAGAGAGAAAAAAATACTCCTTTCCCGGTGAGGCTTTGGCGATGGCTTGGCACGACGTGGCGGCTCTGCAGACGCCACAGACACCTCCTTGCTGGACCCGCTTACGTCCCGACATCAGCAACACCAGTGACCACCACCACCACCACCACGCCATCACCACCACCACCACCACCACCACCACCACTACCACCACCTCCACCACCACCACCACCACGACCACCAGATTATTCACTGAGCAGGAATCCCGCAGCTGAAAACTCTTCTTCCCCGAACTTTATGCCCCGACGACATGCCCCGTGTCCACTTTGACGCTGACAAATGTGTCCACCACGCGAAAAAAAAAAAAAAAAAAGCCTCGGCGCGCATGGTAGCGGGAGTTGTGGTAAGACACACCGCCCCTCCAAAAAAAGAAGAAGCATGACGCTCTGCATGGTAGCCGCCAAGGAAAATCATTTTCCGTTACCTAATGTCATGGCTCATGGCTCCCCGAAACAACACGCCACGCTGACTCGTCATACCGACACTACAGTTTTTTTCCTGGGTGTTGGCAACAAGGATGGCCCGCTCGGATCGGTATGAGGAAGAACGGTCAGGTGACAGCGCCCGCCGGTTTGGGACCAGACCACGCACAGGAATGCAATCTCTGGCACACTTTTCTTGCACTTCGACGAACCTAACCCCAGTCTATGTGGAGAATGTTTCTGCTGAGACTCGGAAACGGAAGTTGAAGAACACAAACACCTCCATACCGGAGGCTCTAGCGGGCAGATGTGTTCGAGAAACTTGAATGGCGTTTTGCGTGAGTGCGGAGGTTGCTTCCTATATTTGGCATCAATATTTCCCATGCCTGCTCGAGAGTTTCCGGTACCTGGAAGTGGTTTCCTTCCGCTGGAAACCTCTATTTAAATCCTCTATCGCCCTCTGATACGACACACCGATGGGCTGGCTGCGGCTACCACGGGAGAAAGTGCACGCACCAGGTCCGTGCTACATCTAGTCGTAATTTGGCAAGGACAAATCGTCTTCTTGAAGTAGTTGGTTGTATGAAAGGGGGCCGCGAAGCGCGCGCGTGTGTTAACCACCGCCTTCCCGAATACCTGCTGCTGGGCACCCGGCGGCCACTGCAGCGCGCGCGCGCACACACACACACACACACACACACACACACACACACACACACACACACACACACACTTTTTACGGGCCTCCGCATATCATTCACTTTTGGAGAAGGAGGTTGTGCACCACTTGCTTTTGAAAGGATGCACAGTTAGGTTTCGGTAGCCGATACACACACATAAGGAGTGGCGTCTCGAGAGGGAGTGGTGGTCATCCTTTTGAGAGAGAGAGAGAGAGAGAGAGAGAGAGAGAGAGAGAGAGAGAGAGAGAGAGAGAGAGAGAGAGAGAGAGAGAGAGAGGGGTAGGGGCGGCCCCCTTTTTGCAAAGTAATCGAAAGCAACGGTTCTGGCCCTCCCCGAAAAGCGCCGGGCCCCGGCCGGTCCTGCTAAGCGACCTGTCGGCAGCAGCAATGCACTTCCGTGATACGAGCCTCGCCGCAGACATTTGCGAGGCCGATGCGATGCAAGCAGGCCAGGCCCGCCGCCGAACGCTTCACGCACCCTGAGCACCGGAAACGGCTCGAGCTCGTTTTCTGTGCAGCGTCTTGCTATCTGTATCGTCACTGTCAGAAATCAGAGTCCATCAGAAATGGAGCCCAAAATTTGGCGATTTTCCACCAAGCAATTATGGTCATGTTTGTCATGATTTTTCATAACTTACTAAGTCTCTCGTAAATAAAATTTTCTTAAAATTCTACATTTTCAAATATTGTCGAAATTCTACATTTTTAAAATGTTAAAATTCCACATTTTTTAAAAAAGGTTTCGAGTAATTTAAAAAAATCTACAAAAAAAAAATCAAACGAAATCAGTATTTTTTTTATGAGTAAATGTTTGACAGTGCAGCAGACGCCCGGCGGCCACACGGCGGCTTCCCCGCTACCTCCTGCACATGATTTGCGACCCCTATTCTCCTGTCAGTCGGAGGCGCTACGCGGCACTCAGACGATACGGAATAGGTGCACGCCCTTTGCTACTTTTACACACAATTCCGCCCGCCCCTACGCGGCCGTCGTGGTGTTCTTGTGTTTTTTTTTTTTTACGTTTTTATTTTTTGCCATGACTACCGCATGTGTTGCTGCTGCTGCTGCTGCTGCTGCTGTGGGGAGATTCCATGTAAGACCCCCGAGCGCTTGAAAAATGAGCAGAAAAAGAGGAGGAGAAGGACGGGTCTGCAATCGGGTGGCGGTGTGGGGGCACATTGTTCGCTGCTCATTTCAGGATAAGCCACGGCGGTGCGCGGGCCGTTCATGTGGGTACCGCGAGGCACCGGCCCCAACGTCCTCAAAGTGGTCTGCTAGGTCCCTAGCGTGCGGGGCAGGGCACGGCCGAGGCACGGCCAGCACACGGCCAGCACACGGCCAGCACACGGCCAGCACACGGCCAGCACACGGCCAGCGCCATTCTCACGGCGGAAACAATGCACCTTCGGACCTGCCGACCTGACGCCTCCAGCGGCGCCATCACAACACACCGGCCGGACCAGAGAGCGATTGAGTTCGCTGTGAAAAGGAATCGACAAGGATTGCGCGCGGAAATGAATTATTCATTATTCGGCTGGCCACCGCCACGCGTGATCATCGACGATGTATTTCCAACAACGTTAACAAAAGGGCTGACCAGACCCTATGAGCGCAGACTGAGCGCACCCCGCGCAATTCCGGCGCGAGGTCCAGGGTTCAACTCTTTGCCGGGGGCAAAATTTTTCTGAAAGTCTTCTGATTACCCGAGGACGGAGGGTAAAGTATTCAAAAACCAGGTCTCAAATCTTCGCCAAGTTTCTAGAAACAGCCTCTGTGTCAGGTAATCGCCGGAGGCTAGAGATGGCAGGGGCGCGGAAGTCAGCACCCAAACCCAAAACCGAGAAAGTAAAATAATGCACCAAAGGGGGACACGACGCCATTTTTTCCCTCCTTCTCCCTCTAATCCACATTCCCTCTGGCCATCCTTTCTTCTCCTTCCGCCGTGGGGAAGAGGGCGGACGAAGCGCCGTCAGTGAACGTGGCGGTGCCCTAGAAAGTGACACCATATACATCCTTTTGTCATGTGGCTCACCATAGAACACGACAGCCCGGGGGGAGGGGAGGGGAAGGGAGGGGGTCCTCGTGACCGGGACCGAGGCCGGGGCCAGACGGCGGAAGGAAGAAGAAAAACAACAACAACAACAACAACAACAACAAGCAAAAGCCCGCGTTCCATCCCATTTTTCGTCCGGATCGCGTTCGTCACGTCTTGTCGCTGTCGTGCTGAAAACGGGCCGCCCGCCAACGGGAGCACTCTCGATATGCACTCATAGGGGCCGGTGCCACGCTGGCTGAACAGTCATCTATTGAAATTGTGGGAGGAATATTTATTTATGTATTTTTTCTGAAAATGTTTTTCTCCGAGCAGAAAAACAGTAGATTATTAAAATAAAAAAAATATTGATTGGAATTTTTGCTGCCCGCTACGTCTCTCTCTCTCTCTCTCTCTCTCTCTCTCTCTCTCTCTCTCTCTCTCTCTCTCTCTCTCTCTCTCTCTCACTCTCTCTGCGATACTCTCCTGCACTTTCCCCTTCTGCAACAGTAATCATATTGTGTGCCGTAAGGTCAGGAGCGATGCCACGATAACGAGACAGGGATTCTCCACCCCCGTTTTCGTGCTCCAATAATTTTGCTGTCGGCGCACGTCCGCGTCGCGGCGTAGGTCAACATCCTTCTCCCCGGAGCAAGGAGCTTTATCACAAATTATTAGTGTGTATTCATTATTAATATTATTGGCAGTGTTTACACGGGATTGGCAAAAGGCCGACGCCCTTGTGTGCCCGGCGGCTAATTATGAGCATAACGCGTGCGACGCGCCGGCACACACACACACACACACATACACACACACACACACACACATGCACGCGCGCACACGCACACGCGCACACCAGGTTCGTGCCCACCGGCGGGACAGGAGCAGAGATTCCTGTTGACCGAGGTCTGGAAAAAAGCCTCCAAGGAGAATCGGGCCGACTCGCCCCGCCGGCCGACGAGCCATGCGTGACACACGACGCACATGCGTTCCGCCCCGCGCAGCCACGAAGTAGCACGCCAGCAACCATGTCAGTTTAATCGGAACCTAACCTAACCCAACCTAATTTTTGGTGTCGTAGGTAAGTACAAACTTACCTATTGGTATCGTGGAGACGTCTGGTTTCTCAGGTGTCTCTGTTCGGTCAGGTATGGTCGACAATATTTTTTTTAATTATTTTTTTTTTTTTGCCGGAGGAAATCAATTATAGTGCGCCAGATCTGTGGATGGGAATCGTATGTAAGCCGCGTGCCCCGAAGCGGATGCAGGCGAATGCGTGGCGACTGATCGCCAAGTCCCCCGGCCGCGGGCTGCGTCAGTCACTTTGGTACCGGGAAGCAGGTTTCACTGCCCGCGCTGCCGCACCGGCCACCGCCTTCTTCCTCCACCTCCCTCACGGATCTCACCGCCTTGTAGCGCCGCATTCCTGGACCAGTCGGGGGCACACGGCCTGAGCTCAGGTCATGAGCATCCTCCAGTCATGTAATGCAATGGGACCTGGAGCCCGGCTGGAGCCCGGCCCTGAGATGTGCCTCGTGCCTTATTATTCGCCGCCATCTCTGTACTTTGCCGGATCTTTCGGCATTCTCGGCTCCGTTACGGATAAATTTTAATAATTTGTAAATTTTTAAAATTTTGTAAAACATCTGAATTTCCTCTAAATTCTCTCTAAATTTGACAAATTACGTTAAAAAAAATTGCTCCCGCGACGAGAAAACCAGTGCGCAACACTCAGTTTTCAGTTTTTTAAAAAAATTTTTTGAGGGCAGTGCATTGATACATCGATGGACGGGGAGAATCGACTAGACTAACTAACCACACCCAGGTCTTCCGGTGCCGGTGTAGGCCGGTGCCGGGTCGGCTGCCAGATGTGGTTCCGCTGCAGGCGCGCACCGCTGATGTCACCAACACACGATCCCCTTGTCAAAATCCAATCAACGCTGCAAAACTTGTGTTTTTTGTTTTTTCATTTCTTTTTTTTTTTGCTGTATAGTGTATTTCATTTTTCACACATGCCTGTCGAAATCCAATCAACGCTGTCAAAAACAAAAATCGTTTCGTTTCGCTGTATAAACTTTTTCTCGTTTTCGCACATCAGGCCGTTGTGCAATCGAGTTTTAGATTAGTGAGTGCGAACGTCTCATAAGAAGACGATTAGCTGCCATGGGGGACATGTCGCCTATTAACCGTAACGGTTGGTGAGCCTGTGCGCGCGGCCGCAGCGCTGCCAACACACTCGCTTTTGTCTCCTCGGCCCCACGATCACTCTCCACTTCCGGACAGGAAGAAGAACATCAATAACCCGAAAACGGGCATCATGTTGTGATTCACGGCGCACACACAGAGAGAATGTACCACCCACCTCACAAAAGTCATTTACACGCGTTTCTTTCCTTTTTTTTTTTTGAAAGAAAGAAAGAAAGAAAGAAAGGAACAAACATGCAATTAGAATGCAATTTGCTTGCGTTATTTCGTTTCGGATTAATTTCCAAAAATAATCACTCACCCCGACCGCAGACTTTTCCGCATTCGGGAGAGAGAGAGAGAGAGAGAGAGAGAGAGAGAGAGAGAGAGAGAGAGAGAGAGAGAGAGAGAGAGAGAGAGAGAGAGAGAGAGAGAGAGAGAGAGGTTAAAATAAAATAAAAACAAAGGAAAAAGAAAACCATCGACATGGAGAAATTCGGCATCGCGTCGTTCGTGAGCGCGCAGCCCAGCCGAGCCCAGCCCAGCCCAGAAATACATTTTGATGTGACCGCAGCAGACGTACGCCGCAGCCTGCCGATGCGTCATGATAAGGAGGAGGTCGACGACCCCACCCGCACCCTGTGCGCACCTCTATCCCTTTCCACTTCCCCTTTCTATCCCTGTCCTATCCCCTTCTCCTTCTTCTTCTATCGGGGCGCATCCTCGTACGTGAGGCTCCGCGGCGCACTGACAGAGCCCTCTTGTAATGAGCGGCATTGGCGTGACAGAGACAGGTAGAGAGAGAGAGAATGTAGGGGTGTGACAGAGCAAGGGAGAAAGAGAGAGAGAGAGAGAGAGAGAGAGAGAGAGAGAGAGAGAGAGAGAGAGAGAGAGAGAGAGAGAGAGAGAGAGAGAGAGGATGTAGGGGGCGGGACAGAACAAGCGAGAGAGAGAGAGAGAAAGAGAGGGAAGGACTGGGAATTATTCGAACACTGAATCATGTAGGTTGTGTCGCTACGATAGGGCCCGGCTGGGCTGCGTGCGGCTATGAGATGTGGTGACAAGGAATCGACGGGGGAGAGGGGAGGGGGGGGGGGCGCTGTCCTGGTGCCACAGCGCAGCGCAGCGCCGCCGCCCAACGGAACAGGGCACCGTTCCAGACAGGGCCGGCAGGGGGGAGAAGTGGGGAGGGGGGACAGCCGGCTGGGTGCGCGCGCAGACTGCACGGTGCACAGGACCAGGAGAGCACAGCGCGGGCAGGAGGAGTAGGTTTTGGGGCAGGAGCCGTTACCGCCCAGCAGAGGGCGCAGACTGCAGGGCGCACAGGACCAGGAGAGCACAGCGCGGGCAGGAGGAGTAGGTTTTGGGACAGGAGCCGTTACCGCCCAGCAGAAGGCCCACCGGAGCCCAGCCCAGCCCGGCCCGGCCCGGTGTGCGGGGCCATAACCAGAGAGCCACATCACTTCATTATATCTGGCCGACAGAGGCGTAACTATTGTGCCGGCCTGGGGTGAGGTACAGTTAGGGGGGCCCTGTTTTCGTGAGCAGGACAACACGTCAACGCACAGGTTGCGTGTGTGTGTGCGTGTGAGTGTGTGTGTGTGTGTGCCCAGGCGCCATGGAGATGCAACCACGCCGCATTCTTCTCGTATTATGATGATGATTATTACACGTGCAGACAGCAAAAGGAGGGGAGGAGGGAAGGATTGGAGCAGGAGAGAGAGAAGAGAGAGAGAGAGAGAGAGAGAGAGAGAGAGAGAGAGAGAGAGAGAGAGAGAGAGAGAGAGAGAGAGAGGGAGAGGAGGAGGACGAAAAAAAAGGAAAAGAACAAAAGCGCATCGCTGCTCACACGGCGCACTTCGCACAGCCCACACACCCCGTGCGAATCATGTAACGGTATGAACGGGGTCGTGATCTCATCTTAATGCCGCTGCACTGCCGCTTCAATTGCAATTTAATTAGTTTCTGGTTTGAAGGAAAAAAATGTATTACCCTGCGGTGCGCGTACTACTGTATATGCACTGCCACTGCAGTAAACGGGTGAATTTTTTTTTTTTTTGACGCAAACTCGACTAGCTAAACAGAGAAGCGAAAGAGACGGAAGGTGGCACGGCCTGGTGTGTGCGAGAGAGACGCGGGAGGGCGGACGTCGGACGGGCAAAGCGCGCGCAGCGTGTCTGTTTGATGGCCGAACAAAAGTACATGCAAAACGCAAAGGGCGGCTGAAATAACGCACCGCCAGTAATTTGTATGTACGGAGAGTGCCATAAACCTTGAACTTGACTGCGGCGGGCCGACCGGAGGAGGGGGGGGGGGGGGAAGCCTTGGGCCGCGGGCTGGCGCGGTACTGGCCGGCAACAACCTGTACCCGCAACGGCGCCGTGCTACATATGTCCCCGAATCAAAACTCCCATGCAGAAACCAAAAAACAAATCACTTATAAAAACCAGACTTCTTTGGAAAAGAATTATTTTAACGTCAACAACTTAGGGTTTTGCAATGAAATACCGTGCCCCGCAGCCCCCCACAAACTTTGCCCTTTGCGCCTCTCTGTTGCTGCGGGTCTGGGGGCCGCTGCAATAAATTTTTCACGCTGCCCAGCCGACGGTGTAAGCTGTCCCGTTTTGGCGAGCGCATTCCCGGCATGCAACGCGTGGAGTGGGTTCGACTCCCGGCGTCGGTAAATAAGGGCACGTCCTCCGTCTGAGCCCCAAAGTCTGGCACAACAAGTTGTCTGGTTAACGGTGGAGTTCCCAGACGTTTCATTAAATCCCTGTCGAACGAATCGGACGCGCACTGGTACGCTGAATATGAGAACATGTCTCGCCCGCTCCGGCGGCTAAAAAAATAGGCAGAGCCTCAAACGGGGATCGAACCCACGACAGCGGCAGCGCCGTTGTCCGCCCGGCAGCGGGAGGACTTCCGCAAAGCGGCTTAGTCAAACTCACGACCCGACTTTGCCGAGCCAGCAGCGAAGGCAACGCTGTGGCCTGCAGTGTCGGCAGCAGCAGCGGGAAAAAGGTGAGAGTACGGTACCTCCGTGTCCGCCGAGTACCTCGGGGGCCTGCTCCGTGTACCTCCAGGACCTGCTCCGGGTACCTCCGGGACCTGCTCCGGGTACCTCCGGGACCTGCTCCGGGTACCTCCGTGTCCTCCGGGTACCTCCGGGACCTGCTCCGGGTACCTCCGTGTTCTCCGGGCACCTCCAGGACCTGCTCCGGGTACCTCCAGGACCTTCTCCGGGTACCTCCGGGACCTGCTCCAGGTACCTCCATGTCCTCCGGGTACCTCCAGGACCTGCTCCGGGTACCTCCGGGCACCTCCGTGTCCTCCGGGTACCTCCGTGTCCTCCGGGTACCTCCATGTCCTCCGGGTACCTCCATGTCCTCCGGGCACCTCCAGGACCTGCTCCGGGTACCTCCGGGCACCTCCGGGTACCTCTGAAATTCGTCCGCTGCAATCTGCGGCGTTCGGGGTTCAGGTTCCCAGATAGCGCGCACAGTTAGCGGTCTGATACTGCATCGCCGCGAGGAGGAAGGACTGCGCCACGGCGAGGACACGCTGGCAGGGCGGGGCGGAGGGTTCCGTTTCTCTCACCTCTCTCTCGTGCCTCGTCTCTCTCCCTCACCCGCGGCCCAGCCGGGCGCCCGACAAGGACGGAAGACGTCGTGACCGGCACACGCCGACGCCGCGAGAGCAGCGCTCCCTCGAGTGAAAAATTAACAATAAAGGTATTTCCGCCGAGAACATCCTCCCCTCTCTCCCTCCCTCCCGAACGCCGCGGCCGGCACAGGCGATCGGCGGTTCTCCGTTCGCGGAATCGGCCGCGGCCGATGATTTACAGAGCAGCGAATCCCGTTTATTTCAGCTCTCTTTTCCAGAAGACGCTGCCCAGAGTCGTGTGGGTGGCGTCCGCGCCGGGCTTGCAAGAGGTGAGAAACTCGCGGGGCGAAATTCGATGATGAATCGCGATATCGATCGATCGGTCGATTTTTGAGTATGAGATTTCGGTGAAATTCGTGCGAGGGTATCGGAAATTTCAATCAGATCGAAATGAGAATTTTTTTAAAACTAGTCCTAGTTTTTTCGAAGTCTTTGCATTGAATTTTCGCGGTGAACGACGTCGTGCGTACCTAAATTTCGACGTAGATTGCGAGTTAGTCGTTTTACCTCCTCCGTCATGATTTTTTGTATCGTTACGCTCAAAAGAGGCCGCCGTACGTCAGCCGCTCTAGATTCAGATTCACTTACTTATGCGCGGCTATATGCAGACGAGGCCACGCCAGGTACGTTCAGGTACTCCCTGTCTCATAACACCTCACATCAGGGACCGTTTTCCGACCACCGGGGCAACGGCCTCTACCGGCTCTACAACACCGGTCCGTCAGCCTTGACCCAACCGCGGCGGCTCCACTTTGACCAAAACACACACAAACACACACACACACACACACACACACACACACACACATACACACACACACCTGTTGGACGAGGACTCGCCCCATAAGCGTGACACCCTGCCGGAGAGTTATTTCATTAAATAGGATCCACGAAAATTAGGAGCCTGATTTGGTGGATCCAGCTAGAATCGCGTGTACTCTGAAAATAAAAGGGAGCGGATTTTCTTTTTTCAGCCTTTTTAAATGGCATTTCGAGGATAACCACAGCGTTGACGACGGATTTGATCGAATGTGTTATAGCAAGGAGAGGTATCCCGGTGGATGAGGTTTTCTAGGTTTGAAAAATGCTGGGAAATATTCCCCAAAGAAGTAGGATTTTCCACAATTCCCCGTCCTGTGGATCCCACAGCGGGGAGGCCGTCTTATCACCCCTCGCTCCCTCCCAATCCGTCCTACGAACGCCACTCGGTTTCTCTCCCAGTCACGACTCGACCGTCGTCAACTACTTGGTTGCCTCGTTCCGCTCCGGCCGACTCTTCGGCACAATAACGAAAATCCGTATCACTCGGGATCGCCGAGGAATCGCTGCGTCTGGCTGCCCATCAGTTTTAATCACATCTGCGAGGCGCACATTATTTCCATCCCCCTGCTGTTGTTTGCCATTTTGACATCCTTTCGAGAGACAAGTTGAACCGAACTAGATCTGATCTTCGAGTGCAATGCTGGATAGAGCAAACCGAGGCGGCAGGGCTTTGATGAAGTCCGTTGACACTGAGACACTTCTAAAACTTTCTGCAGCACTCACAGAAACATAAAACCAAATCGACTGAGAAAAACATCAAAGAAATGCGACTAAAATTTTAGTGCGTTTCTGACCAAAAAATGGCGAGAATCGGTTTAAGATTTAGTCGTCTTGATTTTTCACAGTCGACTTTATTTTTCTGACAGTGAGCGTGCACACTATGCAAGTGTACAATATTTATACATATTTCATATTTACAGAATCGCACATACATACTTTATGTACAAAAAGCACATAATTTATGTACGTGTAATTCTGTGTACATGAGTTATGTACGAATTTGTACGTTTACGGGTAGTGTGAGCTGACCGCGCACCAGACCGGCCAGACCACTCACTTTTCTCTGTTTTCCGTCGAGTGTGTGTATCACTGGCGGTGCTGCGGCACTGCGGCGGAATCCCTTGGCACACAATCACCCACACTGCACACGACTCGACTGAGACTCGACTAAGACTCGACACTACTGGCCCGCGACACGGATCGGCACTGGACTCGTCACTCTCGGCTCGACTCGCGCGCACTCACTGGGGGAGCCTTAGCGGAGCCCTAGCCGGCTGGAGCAGCACTGACTGGGGTCGGAGGCCGGGCCGGGACGGAACCCAGCGGGCCCAGCGGGGAAGGATCCCCCGCCCCGCCCCGCCCCGCCCCGCCGCCTCGCCGCCGCGGTGGGAGGGGGGCGTAGTAGGTTAACTCGGACAGGACGGGCAGGGTACCCGGCAGGGGTACCCGCGAGGGGTACCCGTCCCCCACCACCTCTCCGAGCTGCACTATGCGCTGAGCCTCGTGCTGCTGCAGCGGCGGCGGCGGCAGCGGCCGTGGCAGTGACATTGACCGTGGCGCAGCGCCGCGGCCAACGGCTCCGGCCGCCGCTACTGCCGCCGCTACTGCCGCCGCTACTGCCGCCGCTACTGCCGCCGCTACTGCCGCCGCTACTGCCGCCGCTGCATGACGTTGCGGCAAGTCCGAAAAAGCTAGGCAGCATAGTAGCCTCCTTGGTCCGGCAGCCGTCATCGGAGAGGGCCTACCGGAGGCTGTGCTGAGCCACCGGAGGCCACCGGAGAAAGTGTCTTCATTGAATAGGTCTTGCTAGGGGTTACTCTTCTTTACCTCCCCCCCCCCCGCCTCTTTCGCGCATACTGCCCCCCTGCGGGGCCCCCACGCGACACGCGAAGGGGGTCACAGTCGGACAGGTGGAGTACAGCCGCAGGGAAGGGCCGGGCGGGGCGGTACTGTGGCCCCGGCACTATGGCTCCGGCAGGCTCCGGCGGACTCGGCCCTAGCAGCGCCCACGAAAAGACACGCGGGCATTGCGTGTGTAGGACGTGACCGCGATTTCTACCCGCCGGAGAAGGGACCGGAAGGGACAGGTAGATTAATTAGTGTGAGTTCAGTCGCATCTCAATGCGGAAACTCTCGTGAAATCCAAGGGTCACATCCTGACTTCTGATTATTAAAAAGAAAATCAAACTGTCACACACACACACACACACACACACACACACACACACACACACACACACACACACCGTCAGATTAATTTTTTTTTAAATCTTTTAAATTTGTTAAAGTATTTTTAATTTTTTCCCGGTTTAAAACTGAATGTACAGAGAGTGCACGAGTTGGCACTGGAGCCATTTCCCCCTCTGTTAGCCGCTGCTTGGCTGCGTGGGAAGGCGGCTGTACAAATATCCGGAGGCGCGGGGCGCAAATTCATTGCACTAATACGGAGGCGGCGGTGGCGGGAGCTAATGACTCGCTTCGTGCGCCCCTCGCTGTCAAATTATGGAAAAAGGATCGGCGCGCACTTTTCTGGAAGGCGGTGGCGGTGGTGGCGAGTCGTAAGTGAAATGTCGACCACTTTACGAGAAGGCAGTGCGTGCTTCCGTGTTCCGTCCGCGTCGTCTGCTCCGCTGCCGCTCCGCCCGCTGGGCCCCTACTTTTCTTGCGGTTCCTGGTCACACACACACACACACACACACACACACACACACACACACACACACACACGGACCTGGAGGCCCATTAGAGCCGGCTAGCAGCGTTTGTAGCGTGCCCAGGCCGGCAGAGCCCAGGCCGTGCCCTAGCAGCAGCGGCAGCAGCAGCTTTTGCAATCTGTGTGAGCCGCGGCAGCAGCCAACAGGACTCCGTTTACTTCGGCGTCGTTTGCTGAGAAAATATCCAATAAAAAAAAAGGCAGAGCCCCGTGCGGATTACTAACAAAGTAGGGGAGGCAGCCGCCTAGCTCTAACAGATGCAAAAAAAAAAAAAGAATTTTAAAAAAGGTATACCAAGCACTAGTCTTTTTTTTAAAAAAAATTGTTTTTAAGCATGACATAAGAAAATTAATTTGGTGAGCAGCCGTAACGTTACTAGACTTCATGTCGACCCCTTTTTCAGTTCCGACGTGGGTCCATGAGCTCGGCGACGCGCTGTGCACACAGTGCTTGATTGCCATGACTTTCGTCCATCTCCTTCTATGCCTCTCTCTTTTTCGCTCTTTCTCTCTCCTCACTCGGCGGCGTTTTTCATTTCAGCTTACCGTTGCGTGAAATTTCAAGACCGTTTTTTTCTTGTTTTTTTTTTCTGTCTTTGAGTTGAGATTACCGAGCAATCCGTTTGTGCTGATCTGCTCATTCTTTCCGAAAGTGCCGTATTTCACGGCAGTATTTTGAGTGTGTAGGCACTTTAGGTGTGATCGAACTCCCGGGCGCCGCCCGCGGGGGGCCCAGCGGGGCCCGGGGACCCACCGGACAATACCATCCGAATTGGTCACTCTGGACGGACAGCCTCAGCAGTCATCTCTCTGCAGTTACGTACAGAATGTCCCCTCCCTTTTTCAAGATGACCGCAAAAGTGTCAGCCTAATGCAGCTGTCCCACAACGTGGGGACCAGACCGGGGGACGCCTCAGATTGCATTCCGTCAAGGATTTTGAACGGCTAGCAGGCAATGACACCTCATTGGGGTGGGCAGGTGATTTTCAAATATTAAACGCGGAGGGAATCGCTTCTCTTCAAGGAAAGACGACATGACAACACCGGCTTTTTTTGCCTTTCTTTTTTCTTTCGCACTCTCCCAGGCAGGACATGGCGAGTCCGAAATAAGTTCCGTTCTAAAGTTGGACTTGATCGGGTCGATTGCTATTTTGGTGTCGTCCGGTTCTGCCTTTCACTCCGTGCGCCGTATTAGGGCCCCTCTGCTTCTCGGGAGTGCCCGGTGCTGCCGGCTTGGCTCCGGGAAGGGACGCACGAGTATAGATGCCTTGCACTCCTCAGCAAGACTTGCCTCGATTGGCCGCTCAGGTCAAAATCAGACCCAGAGGGTAGTTCTCTTTGCCAAAAGCCGAACCCGTCTTGGTTGCCGGATCTAGCCGCGAAGTTTTTAACTCATCAATGGCAGGTTCAAACCTCAGGATTCCGAAGGATTTTGAAAAATACTGGACGGTTTAGTTTTGGCAAACGTGTTTTTTTCTCTCCTAGGTTTAAGGAAAAAATTATAAATACTCCTGAAAATACTTTTTGGGTTTTGGGTTTCCATTATATATTCTTTTTGTTCATTTTTGTCAATTTTTGATTTTAGTTACTCCATCCCTCCACCCCGTAGGTATCTCGACAATTTCTCATAACATTATATTTGAATAAATCCAACTCGGGTTTACGTCAATTCAATAAAGTAATCATTTCCCCGCTGTGCAGTGCCCAGTCCTGTGCAGTGCCTTGCCCTCCGCTGGCTAGTTGCTTTCCCACCAGGACGGACGCTGGCGGGCGCGCGCGCGGCGGTCAACCGGTCGGCGACACGATCGGGCTCGGCGACGGCTCGGCGGCGGCGACGGCTCGGCGGCAGCGCGCTCGGCGGCGGTGCGGCAGCCACGGTGGCCACAGCCCTGCGGTGCCCTGCGGTGCCCTGCAGGCCCTTCGCGGCCACTGAAGCGCATACCAGATCGAACACCTGCAGCTGTCCCAGCGGCCGTTGCCTCGGGAGCCAACTCTCTGGGCTGGGCTGGGCATCCCCTCCGCACCTGCGGATTAGGCAAATGCGCGCGCATCCTTCTGTGTTTGAATAATAACAAATTATTCGAGAGTATTTGCAGCGGCTGCTGCAGCGGGGCCTGTTTAAAGAAGGTGATCAGGCGCACGTGCGCGGCTAGGGCGGCCGAGGCAGCGGGGTCCAGGGCCTCTCTGCAGGACTCCAGGGCCCCTCTGGGGGTATCGCTCCAAATCTGCGCGAAACAGGCACCGTTAGCACGTTGGCACTTCCCCGGAGGCTGAGGCCCTTCCAGTCCCCTCCAGGCCCTTCCAGAGTCCGTCCAGTCGTGAGGTAACAGACGGCGCCCTTGGCAGGCAGGCCCCAGCGCCCCCTCGGGGGCCCTAGTGGGCCCTCGGGGCACCTCACGTGGTCATCAGTACCGTTTTCTCTTACTCTGTCTCTCTTCGCGTCCCTTTTTCGAGGAAACCGCGAGCGAACGGAGAGCAATTGCGCCATTCTGCTGCTGCCTCGGTTTCGTCACGTGGACAGTTCCTGGTAAACCTCTGCTCGCGAGGCGTGAAACAGTCCAGGAGCCGCCGTGCTGGGTAGGCCAGCCCGCACGACACGCCTGTCCGGCCGCTGCCTACCTCCCAGGCGGGCCCCCGTGCTGGGTAGGCCAGCCCGCACGACACGCCTGTCCGGCCGCTGCCTACCTCCCAGGCGGGCCCCCGTGCTGGGTAGGCCAGCCCGCACGACACGCCTGTCCGGCCGCTGCCTACCTCCCAGGCGGGCCCCCGTGCTGGGTAGGCCAGCCCGCACGACACGCCTGTCCGGCCGCTGCCTACCTCCCAGGCGGGCCCCCGTGCTGGGTAGGCCAGCCCGCACGACACGCCTGTCCGGCCGCTGCCTACCTCCCAGGCGCCTCCTGCAGCAGCTGCAGCTGTTCCTCGTTGACCTAGAGAAAGTCCTCCCGCCGTACAAGGGTCCGCGCCGCGCCGCTCCCCGATCGCCTGCGCTGTTTGGCGACGCGAGACGCTAACACACTTTTCTTCCCTGATTAGACCTTTCCGGGCAGCGTTTTAAACACGGGCAGCAGCGGACCCGTGTGCCGGCGGCCGGGCTGTGCGGTACCGGTCAGACGCCGCCAAAGGGCTCCGCCAGGGGCCGCGCGCCCTACAAGAAGGCCGTGAAGGGCTCGCTGAAGGGGGTTTGCCCCGAGCGCGCCCGAGGGCTGGAGGCCTAAGTGGATGTGCGGCCCAGGTCGTCCCCTGGGCTGCACGCGACGCGGCCGACAAAGGGACCGAGGAAGACCCACAGCCTCCACGGCCACGGCGGTACCGTTGTGGATGTGGACAGCCGCTTTTGAGATTCAATTAGTACTGACACGTCCCATCTTTGAATTTCCGAAGTACACTCCGAACCAAAACGCTGCCTGCTGCTGTTGTCGGGAGATGTTGTGGCAGAGAGGAAGTACCGCACAGCGCCGTTTTGTGTAGCGCTGCTGCTGCTGCTGCTGCTGTGCCCGCTCTGCTGGACGTGCCCTATTTGCAAGAGTACAACAGCAGCAGCACAATTAACGTCATTCCAAGCCGGCCCGTCGATTGCGGAACGCCCTGCTGGCGCTGCAGTCGCTGCTGCAGTTGCCGCTGCAGTAGTGGCGGCCGCACTGGCTGTGCTGCGGCGGTCGTTGCCGCCGCCGCCGCCGCTGCCGCCGCTGCCGCCGTTGTGGCTGGGGCCGACTCTGCAGCAGCCGATCGGGCGTAGTCTGCTGTCGGAGTGGGTTTGGGGGAGAAGTGCCAGAGGAGCAGGGATTTGTGGCGCGCCACAGTTTAGTTTACCCCGAAAGTATCACACGAGTTCTCTCTCTCTCTCTCTCTCTCTCTCTCTCTCTCTCTCTCTCTCTCTCTCTCTCTCTCTCTCTCTCTCTCTCTCTCTCTCTCTCTCTCTCACACACACACACACACACACACACACACTCACACACACACACATACAGAACGGCTCGTTCGGTGCCCGCAATAAGTCCCATGACGTGTGAGAATGAGTCCTAAAACAGCCCCTGTCACGCCGCCATGCTGGCCATCATGCTGGAGTCTCATCGCGACAACAAGGATCTCCCCCTGAATTACGGCTTTCTTTGGCCTCTCGCGCGCGCTGCCCCCCTCTTTATGGGGTGATCACTTTGATGCGCTTGGGCCTGAGATGGCGGTGCACACCGCAGCCTCCCAAAGAGTGACTCTGTCACGAAAATAAGGTAGTAAAAATATGTCTTGTATTTTTTGAAAATCTAAACTCTGATAAAAACGTTCTTGGCTGACGTTCTAGGCTAACCTGTACCTAGAGCCAAATGGCCAGTAGTGTTTTTTTTTTGTAAGAATCTGTAATAATCTGTGAAATATTTATGGCACGTCGCCACCCTCGACAACTCCATAATCCGCTGCTCCGGCAGGACGGCCGCTTAGCTTCACGGAATTGCTCCGTCCCCGGCTTTTGGCCGGCTTTGCCTGCGCCGCTCGCCGCCGAAATCGCGTCCACCGGCGCCTCGGAGACGCGTACCAAATTGTGTAATAGTGGGAAACGCGTGCAGAGGGCACTTTGGGCCGTCAAGTGGCCACGCGGCGCCCTGGACCTGCACAGCCGTCACATCGGAGAGCAGTCGGCAGTTGCATGATTTTCGCGTCGCGACATTCTCCGGTCAGAGCCGCCTTGTTCGTACCGGGGGATCTAGACTGCTGCTGCTGCTGCTGCTGCTGCTGCTGCTGCTGCTGCTGCTGCCTCAGGCCGGGAGTCGTGCCCAAGTGACTTGAGCGCGCGAAATGCGTTTTTGAGTTCCGTCGCCGCGCGCACTTCTGCCTCTGTGCTCGTGTGACAGCTGGGCGGACCGCGCGCCTTATGACGGATGTCGGAATAGGACTCGCAGCTCGGTTCCCTCGCTCGCTCGGCAGCTTCAACTCCCGTCACCGCGGCTCTCCGTCTCCTGCGCCGGCCGTATCAGCGCACACTTAGCGACGCCCCGCGAATGCAGGACAACGGTCCGCTGCTCTCTGCCGGTGTCAGGCGGAGAGAGAATTACGCCCGAAGGGCGATGGACCAATCACGGCCTCGGAATCCTGACGAGGACAATTCCAAAAACAC
This sequence comes from Odontothrips loti, assembly GCA_038380765.1. NCBI lineage: Eukaryota > Metazoa > Arthropoda > Insecta > Thysanoptera > Thripidae > Odontothrips > Odontothrips loti. The sequence continues at coordinate 9,228,405 of CM076258.1, forward strand.
GGCAAGGACCGATTTTTTTTATTTTTTTTTGCTGATGTAAGTAAATTTTTATTACAAACTTACTTTATTAAAATCAAAAATTAAAAACTGGGGAAAAGCATCTGAAGCTTCCAAAGCAATTTTTTTTGGACAAACTAGGACTCATTAGTCATTACCTGCTCCCCGCAAAGAAAGAAAACTTTGAGTTGGGATCATCTAACGAAATTTTTGTACAAAACCGTTGCTCTGGCAGTTTATTTTGGGGAGTACCCCAGTGCTCTCCGCTTAGTGTGCATAGCCTGCAGTGCCATCACCGTGGCAGCGGCAGCCAGACTCACACCGGCCGAAACCATTTTGTCTTGCCTGAACACGATCAATGCACTTTTTACTCCTTTACCTTCCTCCTCTTTTTCGCGTTTCCCCTCACTTCTTTTTTCTCCGTTCCGTGGGAAGCGCGCGCGCGCGCGCGCGCGCGCACGGCAGCAGAAGGGTAACAAGAAAAAGGTGCGTGAGTTTGCTGCCCGCCGAGAGTGAGAGAGGGCGAGGGAGGGAGGTCGCGGCACGGGAGAGCGAGCGAGAAGGGGCGAGAGTGCGCGCGAGGTGACGCAGAAAGAAGAGCAAAAGCCCCTGGCGACTGTTCGGCGGGACGGAACCGCGCGACTGCAGCGCGCATCTCCGGCGCGAAGGCCGCGAGCCAGTTGCGTGGGTGTTGACTCGTCCACGGGGTGGTGTCAATGCACGACTGACACCGGCCGGGACGGGCCTCCGTTCCCACCGCAGAACATGACGAAAGGCGACACCTCCCTGTGATAACGGGACAAATAATCGAAAAGCTGGTGGGCCGAACTAGACCGTCCGTGGAGAGAGGCCCGGCACGGCCCAACAACACCCGGCACACACAGATACCGCTGGGTGGCCCGGCCGCTGCAGACACTCCTCACTAGCAGCAGTCAGTAACAAGAAACAGACGTATTTCACAGTGCCGTGACTGCTCTGACACTACGACCGTCTGACGGCGGAATAAGCCTTACAAGCACTCAGCGGACGATTTGCAATTATATTCTAGCGCGCCTCCTGCGGATTCGGTATGGGTGCTCCTTGGCGTTCGGACTGGCATGCCGTGAATAACACAACAGGAAAAAAATTGCTCTCCTGATTTAACCAGAATTTGACAATTATACATTTAGTTCGTCCACGGTGGAGTCACGCATTCGGCCGGCCCAGATCGGCCACGGAGCGCCTGCTGGGTAGGCAAACTCGACGTTTGCACGCACGCGTGTCGTGCGGGCTGGCCTACCCTGACATTCGCAGGCGCCTGCGGGTCGTTGTTTGCAATTTTCAGGTGTGCCAGTATGCCAATTCCAACCAGATTTTGTTTTTGTTTTTTGTGCAGTGTACTTCGGAAGCTGACGCAGATATTCACATGCGTCGGAATTCCGCTCAGAGTGAGACGAGGCGAGATAAGAGGGTAAGTAGAAGTAACGCAAACCAAAGCACGTATAAAAATAAATGAGAAAGAAAATCAAGCTCGCTTCCGGGAGATAAGTCGAGATCGTTTACTACCGCGGGCCGTCCTCTGCTAAGATGCTGTTGACAGGACTGACAGAGCAGGACGGACCGCGCGCGGCTCTCTCTGCTGGCTGCCGTTCAAAAAGTTCATTTCGCGGAGTGAGCCGGGACTTCTCTTACCGCGCTGCCAATTATATGTGCACTTCACACTCTTTTGCTGTCTCTCTCTCTCTCTCTCTCTCTCTCTCTTCTCTCTCTGTCTCTCTGTCTGTCTGTGTCTGTTTCTCGCTCTATCTATCTCTATCTCTCTCTCTCACTCTCTTCTTTCCCCCCCAGTGGGATTAACGAAGGACGTTTTCTACTGCGCCGCGTGGATACTCGTTTCTGCGAAGTGCGCGGGGGTCTTCTTGAATACTATTACGGTCGGAGAGAGAGAGAGAGAGAGAGAGAGAGAGAGAGAGAGAGAGAGAGAGAGAGAGAGAGAGAGAGAGAGAGAGAGAGAGAGAGAGAGAGAGAGAGAGAGAGACAGAGAGAGAGGAGGCTGCTACACTTTGCTAACAGGCCGCTGTTAGCCCCACACGGCCCGAGCCGTGCAGGTCCTTCCGGACGGCACTTAGGCCCCTCTGCGGCTGCCTCCTGGCGTTGCGTGGACGGGAAGCAGGTGAGGCGGACCGGCGATGTCATCCTCCTCGGGTTCGAAACCCCGCAACTGCACAGAATGCAAGTGTTTTTTCTCTGTCTCTCTTTCGCGCCTAGTCTGTCGATGTCACCGCGCGGCAGAGCGGAAGAAAATAAAAATAAAAAGTTCGAACCGATCGAGACTTAGGAACGGAGACGGCCGCGAGTCCAGCGCCGTAAAGAAAGAAATGCTATTTATACCGGATCCGTTTGGTCAAGGGAAAAAGAAGGCGAAGGCGCAAAGGGGCAAGTGTGTTGTGCTGCACCAGCTGCCAGGCTGTTCTAGTGTATTACAGAGCATGTGAAAAATCACGATAACATTGTGTTTTTCAATGTTTTTGTTTTGGCTGCCCGTGCAGGCAAGATGTGAAGATTTTGCAGTCAAATTACACGTTCTATTGAATGTTTCTGGTGTTTTACTTTTTATTCCGTTGCTCGTAGCACGAGGACAAACGCATTATGGCGATGCGATGACATCTTCGGCACTTTACTCAATTAGGTAACAAGGACAAGAGCGGCCGCCGAAGCTCTCTGTGCTCCGAGCGGCGTGACACCGGGCGTGACGGCAATATCAGTTACGTTAGAGATGCGTCCTGCATGAGGTCCGTCGTGACGAACTCCCACGTAGCCGCCGCCGCCGCCGCTGCCGCCGCCGCTGCCGCCGCCGCCGCCGCCGCCGCCGCCGCCGCCGCCGCCGCCGCCGCGGTGTGCGGTGTACATGCGGCCACAGCGCGCCGATAAGCGGAGGGAACTCGCGAAGCGCACGCTGGGATCCGCGAAAATTTCATCAGAAAATCATTTTTGCAGCATGAAAATCACGCAACAAAAAAAAAAAAATGACACTGGCAACAACAAAAAATTAATTTTAAAATAAATCCTGAGTTTACTAGCGATAAATACCACGCCAACGACTCAATAATTTCAACTGAAGTCACGATTGACCGGGATCGGGCTGACGTCGCTGCTTGGCTGCGGGCCGCTGCGGGCCGTGCGCGGAATGGTTTAGGTTGGCAAGTGCCTCGTTCGTCGTGTTGGCCACACTGTCGGTGTCGTTTACCCCGGTGCGGGTAGGGCCGTCACGCCACGACACGGCTGGCGGGACCTGCGGGTCCGGAGCCGTGATGACGATATGGACCATACTGGTCCAAACACCGTAGGCCGTGCGACTAGCGGGAAGCCCCTCGAGACACGCAGGCCCAGGTGGGAGGACGGCTCAGGGGAGAGGATGGCTCAGGGGAGAGGATGGCTCAGGTGAGAGGACGGCTCAGGGGATGGGATGGCTCAGCAGGTGAGAGGATGGCTCAGGTGAGAGGACGGCTCAGGGGAGAAGATGGCTCAGGTGAGAGGATGGCTCAGGTGAGAGGATGGCTCAGAGGAGAGGACGGCTCAGGGGAGGGGATGGCTCAGCAGGTGAGAGGATGGCTCAGGGGAGAGGATGACTCAGGGGAGAGGATGGCTTAGGTGAGAGGATGGCTCAGGGGAGAGGATGGCTCAGGGGAGGGGATGGCTAAGGGGAGAGGATGGCTCAGGGTGGAGAAGGGAGAGGGTGGTTAGGGAGAAAGGATGGCTCAGGGGAGAGGATAGCTTAGGGTAGCACAGAACGGTTCAAGGAAGTGGGTGGCTCATGGGAGAGATGACAGTTTGACAGTTCATGTGAGAAGATTCCTGAGGGGAAGTGATCGAGAGAGTGTTACTGCGAGACAGAGAACGTCAGAGAGAGAGAGAGAGAGAGAGAGAGAGAGAGAGAGAGAGAGAGAGAGAGAGAGAGAGAGAGAGAGAGAGAGAGAGAGAGAGAGGTGACATCGTCGTCGGGGTGAGGGACAGAGACGGACGCGCTCGGCTCGCCAAACTCCAGCAGCGTCATGGTGTGGCCCCGCCCCGCCACGCCCCGCCACGCCCCGCCACGTCAGGCGGAAGGGAGGCGCGGGAGCGTGCGGGCGGGGCCCAGCGTGCGCCGGGCTATAAATGCCACCCCGCGTCCGTTATTAAAAAGTTTGGGCGCTGTGCTGTGCTGCGCTGGCTGCATGAAACGGTGTCGTTAAAGGCCGGGGTAACGACGTGAAAGAGTGTACAGGGATTGGGGGCAGGTACGTTTGTTGTTGGCGTTGAACGGTCCGTTTGACAGCTGCCCTCTCTCTCTCTCTCTCTCTCTCTCTCTCTCTCTCTCTCTCTCTCTCTCTCTCTCTCTCTCTCTCTCTCTCTCTCTCTCTCTCTCTCTCTCTCTCTCTCTCTCTCTTGACCCCTTATCCAGAAAATTACCGCGAACGCTTGCTTCAAATATTTTTGGTTTCAATTACTTTAATTACTAAGCACAGTTACAGCTGCGTGGTCCACGCTATCAGTGTAGATCACTGGCAGTCTTTTACAGCACAGGAGACATCATTGAGGGTGTGTCGTGTCATCTCCGTGCGCAGTCCCGTGTCACTTACGGCGCTGACCTCTAGCAGCCGCTATCAAACGCGTGGCAGTCGAGAATTTAGCACCCACCCGCAGTAACAAGGGGGCAAATAATGGCAAACATAAATCGTGAGATTCCACTCGGCTGTGATGTCACATGCATTATATGTCTATTACTATTTATTTTTTAATTTGTTTATTGCCCTTTGCAAGCAGCCTGGCCGGGGCCTGGGGTCTAATCCTAGGCATGCGTACGGCGACCACCCACCCGTACGTTAAATGGCATTTCATCGACACCTGACACCCAGCCGGGAGCAGTGAGCCGAGGCGCGGGGCCAGTCCCGTTCCAAAGCATGAGTCATGTGACCAGCCGCTCCTCCTTTAATGGGTGAAGGGCGAGACCCGAGCCAGCCCGAGACCGGTTCTGGAGTTTGGGCAGCCCTGACAGTGGCGGATGCCGGGGGCAGCCGGGGGCCGGGGGCCGTTGTCGTAGGTTCGGTATCAGGTGCCATTGACGGGTTCGGGTCGGAGCAGCTGCCTCACCAGCGTCGGTCCGTCTTCGTTTTATTTACTCGGAAACATGAGGACCGATTTGCTGTGGCCTTGTTTATACACACACAAACTATCGGACAGCATCGTTTGCGGACCACACGGTTGCCAAAAGGAAAAAAAAAATTTAAAAAAAAAAATGAACCGTGTAGTGGTTGGCAGGCCTGACTGACGGTACTGTTGTTGCTGGCGGTGTAGTGGCGCTCCATGCATATATACGCGCACTGCCTCGCACTATGCTATCACAATCAATCAACGTTGAGGTCAGTCCGTTTCGGACGCATGCGAAAAAAGGTTGGGGGAGGGGGAAGGGGGCGTAGCTGAATGTGTTTAGGACCCATCACGAGGTAACGGAACGCTCCAGTGTGAGATCGGCGCAGGGGCCGGCAAGGGCCCTGCTGGAGCGCCACAAACTGCACTCCTTTGGGAGTTCCGAAGAGAATGGAAGGCTGCCGCATGGCAACCAAAGGTATCACACAAAAAAAAAAAAAAAAAAACTTGCAACCCTGGTCAGACAATGTGCTTCAGTATCACCAAGTTAGATGAAATTTCTAGCACTGCTACAAAATTAAATCTCAACCCACCTAGCTAATTATTAATCCTGTTACCCAAATTTTTTTGCGAGTATAAGACGGTATATTTTTCTCCTCGGCGATGGCCGGGAACTGCTCGGGGTGACGCGTACTAACGGCGTGCGAACCGATATGGCCCCCCCGCAAAACTGCGGAGACAAAACAGATGGGTGACGCCACTCCAGTGTGCGTGGGTGTTGTCGTACGGTACAGGTGGAGGAAACCAGCGAGGTTTGAGTAGTTTGCATAGATTTGCATTATAACTTTAGGCTATCTGAATCTGGACGCGTCCCACATTTCAGCGTGTACTTGTCCAAGGCGCCGTCATATTTTAAACACTCCCAGAAAAATTAATTTGTGTTAAAATTTAGTCATGACTAAAAAAATTGCCGTTTAATTTTTGAAAGGCAGTCGCTGTGAACAAAATTCAGTGAAAAGTTTACTATTCCTGTTCGTTTATCGTAATTTTTTAAATTTTGAGACGACGAAAGAATTTCTGAGAGGATTTCCCGTGAAAAATATTCGTGTCGCTTTTCTGCCGTGTTGAGTTCCGGACCGGCTGCGGCCGGCCCTCGGACGCTACGGCCGAGTCTGTACCGTGGCCGTGCCGTGGCCGTGCCGTGGCCGTGCCGTGGCCGTGCCGTGGCCGTGCCGTGGTGACGGCTGGACGACGCTCTGGTCGGCTACGAAAAGGAGTTCCCCCCCGCGAGGTAACGGCACCGCCTGCGAGACAGTCCAGCCGGGTCCGCTTGGTCCAGTCCGGCTCGTGAGAGGAAGGATGATGCCCGTCGTGCGATATGGACATTACTCGTGTCGCGCACAGACCGCCGCAACTGCCGCTGCCCGGGCCCCGAGTTCGAGCCCCGCCACAGCCGCCGCCGCCGTTTCTGACCCCGGCTTGTTTGATTTGGGCGTCCCCATATCGGGACGGAGATGCGATGCCACGCAGTGGCCCAGTCGTGCTCCCCGGAATAACGCGGACGCGATTTGCATAGGCTGCACTGCCCGAAAGAAGAAGAAGAAGAAGAAGAAGAAGAAGAAGAAGAAGAAGAAGAAGAAGAAGAAGAAGAAGAAGAAGAAGAAGAAGAAGAAGAAGAAGAAGAAGAGGAGGAGAAGAAGAAGTGTTCCGAAAAAATGAATTAGAAATCGCTGCAAGTATTCAAGACGTTTTATGAAACCAGTGATTGCCTACTAAATACTACTATCACTACTACTACAAAAAACAAAGAAACAGAGAGTAGACGATGAAGTGACTTACGTGGTTGTGGAGGTGTAAAAAAAAAAGCACCGCGGCTATCATCAGAGACTAAAACAATATTGATTCAGAGAAAGATGCGAGAAGCATATACTACAAGGGTCGGTCCAGTTAACGGAGCCCGTACGCGCGCCGTTTGAAACCAGGGCGATTCTATTTGTTTTGTTCACCCGTCGAGAGTATAAAGTTGTGGTCACGTTCGGAGTGCTTGTTGCTCTCGGAAGTGTGTTTCCTCCTCAAGGACCCCCCCGATGACTGACCAATTATTCCCTCCAAGGACACAACACAAGGCGGGTATCGCGTGGGCAGGGTGTAACGAGGGCCCGTCCGTAACCATGAGTCCGGGGGGATTTGTCCGGGCGGAAATCTGGATTGGGCGCGCCAAACGACCGATTGTCCGTCGCGGAATGGTTCCGCCGCCGCCGCACAACGAAACGGCCGCGGAATTTGATTGAAAACGCGCAGACAATGGTGGCGAAAGCACCGCTGCTGCTGCTGCTGCTGCTGCTGCTGCTGCTGCTGGAGGAGTTATTTGGATCAGGGAGGCAACGCGTGTCGTTCAACTCTTTTTTAAAAAAAAAATAAGCTCAGAAATAATGTTTGTGTTTAACAATGATTCGCGGACAAATTACTACTTCTGCCTTGTAAAGGAGCTGCTATTAAAGCGTATATAACGCGCACTTCTCGTCCTAGACAAACTCTGGGGCCGGGGGGAGAGAGAGAGAGAGAGAGAGAGAGAGAGAGAGAGAGAGAGAGGAGAGAGAGAGAGAGAGAGAGAGAGAGAGAGAGAGAGAGAGAGAGAGAGAGAGAGAGAGAGAGAGAGAGAGAGAGAGAGAGAGAGAGAGAGAGATGAGAGCCTGGTAGAGAGAATGACCCGGCTGTAAAGCCGACGATGATATTCCGCTGGTTTCCTTGGAAAGGGCGCCCACTTTGAAACGCACGAGTAGCGATAGTCGAAGGTCACGACTTTTCGCATGGCGCCTGGCTGCCTTGGCTCCGTCCTCCCGGTCGGCGGTGAGGTACCCGCCGTAGGGGTCCCGTGGGAGTCGCGGGGTTATCCCGGCGGCCGGCCGCGGCGCAGGGAGGTCCCCGGGGAGCCGCAAGGGATCACGTGGGATCACTGTTTAGAACCCATTAACGAGCCGTGACGCAACGCGAACGCCCCCCCCCCCCCTTCTTTCCAACACGCCACTCGGAAAGCCATATTCCCGCGAGCGGCGACGCGCACCGCGGCAAATTCAAAAACTGAGTCGGTGGCGCTCGACGCTCGAGAAACGGCTTCCCGCAGAAATAATGGCCGACAATGGAGGTTCCCTACGAGGCTCAGAAGCAAGCTGGAGAACAAAAATTCTTCCAGAACGGAAACTCTCGAGAGCTGGTATGAGAGATATTGATGGACAAGGGGCGCGCCAAATGTGAGAATTAAGCTCTGAATTCACTCAAAACGCCATCCGAGTTTCTCATACTTGCCCTCGAGAGTTTCCGGTCTGGAAGAATTTTTGTTCTTCGGCTTCCGTTTTCAGGTCTCATTGCAAACATCTATTCACAAAAAAAAAACCTAATCTAAACCACCTTTTTAATGAAATACTTGTGAGTTTTGCAGTGAGTCGGACGATTTCCGCGCTTCCGATTGGTCAGCGTCTTATGAACAGGCTAATAGGCGAGGCTCGCCAAGCCTGCGCTGGACATGGCGTTACATGCCAGCAGCGCTGCCTGCATCCTCTCCCGGCCGTCCGCGCGGCGGCTGCGTGATTCTGGCCGGACCGCCGGAGATGCCCGATACCGCGACAAGCTGCTGAGCGCGCGCACACACGCACGCACGCACGCACGCACGCACGCACGCGGCAGCCACCAGAGTGGTTTTAAGTTTCAGCCTGTGGTGTACTCCTTCCGTAGGCTATCAGGACGCATGCCGTGTACCCCAACAACAAAAACAATTTTCTGTTCTCCCACACGGCTATCAGTCGAAAATCCGGAGCAAAGAATTCCGGCGGGTTGTGTGTTCGGCTGTGAAACCATGTGAAACTGTCGAGGGTGTTCGTTTGAAAAGTGAACGAACGCTGTTTACCAGACGCACGTACATGGAATAAATAACTCAACTACATTTTTTTGTTTTTTTTGCAGAGGCTGTAGGTGGGCTGCGAATAGGGCGTTGCAGACTACCGATGCACCGGGAGGCAGAGGCACATCCGAGCGGCTCCACTCAAAGCTACCTAACCTTTGGCTGCCCTGCGCGGCCCTTCCCCGCGGCCTGACGGCTGCCTGGCGTTAGTGCGAGCTGACACTGAACCCGCCCACGCACGCACTTAAGGCGCCGACCAGCCCAGCCGTGTGATGCCGGCAGCACGACCCGCGCTGATGCACCCTGCACAGGCAGATTGAATCTCCAAAACGCAGTTCCAACTCAAATTTTGAATTTCAATTTTGTGTTTGTAATATGAAGTCAAACCGGATCGTCGGTTGAAATCGAAACGTGAATGAAGTTATTCTTCAACCTGAGTTCGAAATTGACTTGAAAATAGAAAATTAGATCTCGGATTCGAAATTGAATTTTACTTTGCAGTTGATTCGTACGCCGTTGACTGACGCCGCGTGGAGACAAAATGGCCGCCACTATATTAATGCAACGCATCGCCACGCGAAATGGTATAAATCGAGTCGCGCCGTGGCGGCATGGACCATTCATCAACGACGCCCGGAGGGGCACTGAGGAGCCCGGAGGAGCCGCCCCTTCACACCGAGAGGAAGAGAGTAGGAAGGGGAGGCAACGTAGGAATGCGTGGGCCTGCATAACACCATCGACAGCGGCGAGTAGTGGGAGCGAGATAGAGAGGGGCGGGTTAAGGGTTATGGCCCGTAAAATTCGTGGCCTGCCCCTTTACATGCGTCGGTCCGTGTTCCCCTAACGACAGGCGATAGCAGTATAGCAGCGGCTAGCGCTAAGAGCAGCGGCTAGCGCTGGGAGCAGCTGGGAGCAGCTGGGAGCAGCTGGGAGCAGCTGGGAGCAGCTGGGAGCAGCTGGGAGCAGCTGGGAGCAGCTGGGAGCAGCTGGGAGCAGCTGGGAGCAGCTGGGAGCAGCTGGGAGCAGCTGGGAGCAGCTGGGAGCAGCTGGGAGCAGCTGGGAGCAGCTGGGAGCAGCTGGGAGCAGCTGGGAGCAGCTGGGAGCAGCTGGGAGCAGCTGGGAGCAGCTGGGAGCAGCTGGGAGCAGCTGGGGGAGCTCCGTGACGTACCGTCTTGGTGAGCGCACTCCCAGCCCGGGGTAATTCGACCCGCGTACACCATTTTTAATTTGTGGTCACCTTAAAATTAGGGAGGAAGACGGTGAGCTCTGAATTAGTCGTTAGAATTGCAACCCGAAGACTCTGATAAATGAGGTTCTGTTTGGTAGGGCTGGGTTTATCGAATGAGCGCGGATCAGGTTTGATAGAAACACATAAAAGTGTTGTCACCCCTTTTCATTGCGGAGTTTGCCAAGTTTTAGTGTCGTGTCGAGCGTTCAGCCCGATGAATATTATAGGTGCCATCGTACTGGGTTTCGTCGGGGACCGAGAATCTCCGCAAAAAAAAAAAAAAAAAAAGGGACTGGACTCGCACGCTAGTTATTTAGTGGGATTCCATTGTGACGGGGCGTGCAAATTCGACACCTCTACCGTGCGCGAAGAAAGGACCAAAAAAAGAAAAAAAAAGGCAACGGGTGGGGAAATTATTTCGACTAACGGGCAGCGAAGACGCGGCATCGAAACCCAAAAGCCCGTATAAGGGGGGCCTAACGCCCGCTGACACTGTGAATGAATCGTCAGCACCTGCCTGGCTCGTCACGAAGTGCCTGGCGCCGCAGCACCCAGCCACGGCACGGCCACGGCACGGCCACGGCACAGCCACGGCACGGCCACGGCCAGGGACATGCTGGCACGCGGCGAAAGCCATTTGTAGTGTCACACTTAGAGGGCGTGGTGGGATGCGCCAGTAGGCCGAGGGATCAAACCCGATGAATGGATCGGCAAATGAATGAATGACTGAATAGCACAGCAAAGCAAGCCCTGCTGTCGGAGCTCTCGCGCTACCCGGCGTTTGAGTCTCCAGGGACCGGACGCGGGTGAAAGGGAGAGAAGACTGCGAAGAAAAAAAAACATTTTTCGATAAATCGACAGAGGACTATGAGTTAAGTCATTGCCCATAACCGCACCACCGTGCGTCGTTTAGTTTAGGCGCTAGAGCGCTGCAAAGTTGCAAATTTCACAAGAATTTTCGATCTCCGTGCATACACGCCGCGAAAACTAGACGTCGTAGCAAGACGGGACTTTGCAGGGTGGTAGAAAATTGCCCATTCTAGCGCATGACGGGTTTCAATCAGCCCTTGAAATTCCAGGAGGATCCCTGGAACGCCTTGAACAAGGCCTTACGAAGCACGCGTTTTTCGGTGTCAACGTGTATGTTTTTCGAGGTGAAATTTAGCTCATGCGCTAGATTGAACTTTCCTCTACCACACCCCGTCATCAGAAAAAATCTAGAAAATTTTGCACGGCTGGCGTGTATGCACGGAGAAGTCATGTTTTGCCAGTGAGTTCATCATTAGAGAGAGACAGACGATCGAGTTCTGTCCTTGTTGCACACCTCCCACACGACTTAAGTGGGTCTTCAGCCGCACTAGCTCACTTCCCCGCTCGGCTGCCGGGGTCCGCCGGGCGAGGGGGTTTTCACTCGGGATTTTCGTGTACAGAGTATTACATAATATGTGTATTACGCGGCATTACGCCGGTATTACACGGGTATTAAAAATGTATTTCCCATATTTTACCATTTTAGAGCATATTTTGTTATTTTTCGGTATTACATTACGCGTAATACCTTGATAAGGTGTACAGGGTATTACGCAAGTGAAAACCCCCTCGCCGCCGGGGTCCTTTTGTCCCATCCCAGATCTCGGCGCGTGGATGACAGGGGTCGCTCATAATTTATGGCCTTCTTTCGACGTTCAAATTTAAATCCAAGTATCGCATCTATATTGCACTCATCTTGTTCGCGTTAGAATGCCGTGCACAGAGGTCTAATTACCAAGTCTGTGCGCCGATTAGGAGATGAGTTACGAGGCATTATCGATTTTACTGGATATTACCGTTTTATTAAATGACGCAGTGGGGTCCGACAAGATCACCTCAAGCCAGCGACAAACAGCGTCAATTACATCGTGTTTGGTACCATTTTAACGCAAGGATATTGAAATACAAATCCATATTTTTCCTACGTTCAAATCTCTGTTTCTAACTTTTTCTCTGAAAGACTCGCACTGCCGCAGCGCACGTGCGCGACTAATGCGGTGCCTGCAGTGAGTGTAGGGGGCCCATAGACTTTACAATGGGGTCAACGGCATGCTGTCCGATCCCTTTGCACTTCCAAAGTTCAAATTTTGTCGCGACAACTTTTTAAATTTGAAATTGATATCAATGTTCTTAACGCCTCGCGGCCTCACGGCACTGCAGTTGCGTTTTTGAGGCGTGTTCGTACGATAATTTTGAGCCGAGTCGACACGCCCAAAATAGGAAATGGAGGCCCCGGATCTCGGAAAACAGCGGCAGCAGGACCCGGCGGAGGCATCGGCGAGGACACCGGCGCGGCGGCGTTGCCACACTACATACAGTAACTGGCATTCTCCCCCAAAAACGATGCAGCCCGGCCCGGACCCGCGCCGCCCTCCTGCTCTAAGTGGCCAGTCGGTCGGATGGCCTTAAAAATTAACTGTTCTGATCGCTTGAGATTTTCATAAAAGAGTAGCAACTCCCCTGCAAATTAAAAACTCTCCTTTTTTTCGCAAATTTTCGGTAGTTGGTAATTTTTCGTGTAGGCATGTCACGATTTCTTTGAGGCGATAGGTCTGGCCATATGCAGCCAAAACTTGTCACGATGTTTCTGGAATTTCCCACAGGGTCCTGTTCTCAGAGTGAAGGGCTGGGTGGGGCGGCACGGCGCCTGACTAGGCCAGCCAGGCAGCGACCGACCACTTTGCCTTGGCTCCCCTTGGCAATCGGCCGGCGTATAAATAAGGCGGGGCAATGGCTGCTTGCCGTATCATAGATAGGTTGACAACTCCGGCGCCAGCGCGCCAGCCGATGCAAAATAAAAGCGGCCCGACTGGCAGCGTGCCGGCTGGGAAGACGCCGGTCGTCACCGCGAAAGGGATCTCGGGACTGGCCACGTGTTGCTCATGTTCTCATACCAGAGAGTCGGGGAGGCTCTGTATATGGCGCTTCCTGTTTGGTAAACAGGGGGGGAAACATTACAATGATTTTCCGCGGGATTTTCGAAGCTCGGCCGGGCTTGTGCTACTTGTACGCAGAGACGTATGACAACCCTTGTGAGGGCTATAAATCGAGCCTGCTGTGCCCGCGGTGCACCGCGGTGCCCTACTTGGCCTCCGCGCGCACGCGCCCGCTTCGGTTTTGGGCCGTCAGCAGGCACCCGCTGCAGCGCGAGTATCGTTACCGCGGCCGGACATAACTCTCCTGTCGGTCATATTCCAGGCCATGAGTGTCACGCGGCGCGCGCATGTGCTGTCAAAGTGAGACGCGGCAAAGGTGGCCGCGAGCGCATGGATGAACACGATTGAATCACCCCCGGGCAAATTATTCGACAATCGGCTATCCAGCAGACGACGCTAGCAGACGACGCCAGCAGACGACGTGTCGTTGGCATGGCTTCCACCCGTGCGGGGTCGTGGCACTGATTCGGACCGGTCGATTAGCCCCGTGGGACGCGGCGCGGCCGCGGCGAAATGCCCTTAGGGAGTTGTGGCTGTCTCGTTACCCGTCCCTCACGGAGCTCGCGCGGCTCGCGGGCATCCATCGCGTCGCTTCCACTCCCTGACAGGACATGCTCTGCGGGCGGCGACAGCAGCGCGAAAGCACGGACACGAGTAAGACACTCCTCACCAGCAGCAGCAGCAGCACCAGCAGCAGCAGCAGCAGCAGCAGCAGCAGCAGCAGCAGCAGCAGCAGCAGCAGCAGCAGCAGCAGCAGCTACGGTAAATGCCGAGGCAGAAGAACGCGAGGGGGGGGGAAGTGCAGCAACATGTCGAGGGCACTGCTGCGCGAGAAGAAAGGAGTTTGGAGGTGGAAGAGGAGAGGTTCATCTGGGAAGACTGAGAAGACTTGGATATTCTAGGCAGTATACACAGCGTGGACACCAGCTGCTGAGGCAGCCACAGCCATCACTGATGCCGCCGTAGCAGGAGAGGAAGCTACAGTTGCGGGAGCTGCACATGAGGGAGCTATAGAGTGATGAGGTTTGGAGATGATGAAGGTACAAATGAGGAAGCTACAAATGACGAGGCTGCCAACTGATTCAGAGACTCCCGCAGTGGAGAAGCAGTGAAGAAAGTCAACATGAGAAGCAATAGGAGAGAGAGAGAGAGAGAGAGAGAGAGAGAGAGAGAGAGAGAGAGAGAGAGAGAGAGAGAGAGAGAGAGAGAGAGAGAGAGAGAGATGCCATGAAGAGGCTCTGGAGAGCAGGCGTCGCCCAATGGGAGGCCAATACGACACCCGCTGCCTTCTATTTATCAGAGGTCGTTATTGTGTCCACGGCCTTGTTAACAAGCACAATATCACGCTTCGCTCCCCGCCGCGCCGAAGCTGATTATTCGCAGCACACAAAAGGGGGACGGCATCATGACTGCCGATAACATCTGCGTGGATTAGACGATCATAATCACCCTCTTTGCGACACGTCCATGCGAGGCAGAGCGAGGAACGGAAGCGCACCTCGCCTCGCTGTGTTTCTCGGAAGAGTTGACAAACAAGTTGACGACATCGGCGGAAATGAGCTCGCCTGCGAAAGTGAGAAGAACATTAATTCGCCTTCTGGAGACTTTACAATTTTGAGAAAGGAAGAAAAAGGCGGTGAGCTTTTTGCGGGCGCAGGTGGTGCAAGCGATGCAGCGACGACACAACTGGCCACACCGATAAGCTGCGCATCCCGAAGCGAAATAAGAGGAGGAAGAAGCACCAGTGCCATGAGTTCTTGCAGCCGCCATGGAACAAACGTCAGTGAAGTGTTAACCAGTGATGGCCTTGAAGCTCTCGCCCGCCACCGCCACCTCAGCACTTCCATAGAGGGATGCAGGTGGGAAATAAAACCAGTCACATCGAGGGGGATTTGTCGTTAAATGATAATCATTTGATGACGAAATCTTATGCAGTTTCTTCTCTTGGGACACTGCACCGCGATCGGTATTAGATCCTTCGGCAGCAGCACAAAGTACAATTACTGACCGATAGGGCGCGCTGTTTACTCGCAAGCAGACGACAGCGCACCGCAGGTGGACGTGTTAATTAAAGGCCAGATACATATTCATGCACCGCCTTGGTGTTATCGAGCTGCTGTTAGCCGTGATTGCTTCATCTCCAGAGGACCAAGCCTGCGTTGGAGTGACGTAACTTGAAGGGGCTTCGCTGATGCTCTCCTCGCATGGCCTTCACCAGAGGGTGGCGCCGGCTTGGTCCCTGTGGGCCTTGGTGGGGAGGAGCCGGGAGAAGCCAGGCGTCAGGCAGTGTTTGTATGAGTTACGCCCCCGGACACAAGCAAGATGCTAGCCACTTCACGGCTTCCTTTTTCTCCTCGCTTTTGTCCCGAGATGGTGCATCCGCCCTGATTGGCGATGCAAAGGGCAGTCCAGTTGCCCGCCGGTGCGTACAGACAGGGCAGGCACCGCAAACAAGGTTCGCTGATTGAAAATCACGCCACGCAAGAGAGAGAGAAGAATGAGGAACCCGGCACAGCGAGCTGAGCTAGGAATGCGCCTCGGATCGCCTTGCAGTCAGTGACATTTTCCCCTCCCCATTTGCGAACGACTTGGACGAGTCCCGGGGAGAAGGAATTAGCCAGGGAATTATCCGGCATGCCCTGCCGTGCTCTACAGTCTCGAAACCGCAATCAGCGCTCAGGAATTTTATCAGTTGGAACTAAACGGGACCTAAAAAACTGAGATGGGTCTTAATGAAGCCAAAGGACATTCGACT
Source organism: Odontothrips loti (assembly GCA_038380765.1). Classification (NCBI taxonomy): domain Eukaryota; kingdom Metazoa; phylum Arthropoda; class Insecta; order Thysanoptera; family Thripidae; genus Odontothrips; species Odontothrips loti. Next base: position 9,244,355 of record CM076258.1, read on the forward strand.
CCTCTTAACGGCGCTATACTCCGGATGGCGCTGGCTGCACCCATCTCTAGTTGGCAACACTGGGTCTGCCCAGGGCGGCGTGTCGGGACGGCAGCGCCTTGTGACAATTAACTGTCAGAGTGCAAGACATGTGCAGGCAGAGACAGAGAGCAGAGAGAGAGAGAGAGAGAGAGAGAGAGAGAGAGAGAGAGAGAGAGAGAGAGAGAGAGAGAGAGAGGGCGGTGACCCCAGCGGCGGGGCCCGTGGAGCTCGCAGCCGGAACTGGAAGGCCGCGCCACGTTGGATAAAGGTATTCACGGCGCCGTAATGAAGGCGACATCTCTGTCATGCCGGACGCGAGTGTGGCGGACAGGACAGCCCACTCATTCCTCTCACTCCACACTGATTTTCACCACAGCAAAAGCAGGAAAAATTCATTCATGCATTTCTCCCGAGGGGCGAATCACTCGCGTAATCATGTGTACAAAATTCTAGAATTTTTTAAAAAGAAATAGAAAAAAATGCGAATTTAAAGTTGGACTTGGACTTCATGCCAAAAAAAAGCACATACCTAGGCTGAAATATCCAGAAAAGCAATAAAATTCTGAAATTAACGAAAACCACGGGGTGTAATCTAACGAAATCCTAAAATCTGTGTTCATAGTTTAATGAGTGGTTCCCTCCTCGATTTCTCCCCTGTAGCTTTCATGAAAGGCTTGGATAGTTTGTTTTTTTCTTTGATGCAAGGCTTCGCTCGGTCGTGACTGTGTGATCATTCTGCAGCATACGACGCACACGACATGTGTACCGCCAAACGAGTTCGATTCCGCTGCCGAAACGCTGGCGTCCTCGTTATAACTGTGACTCTATTGAAAACGCAGCGGCGGCGGCGACGTTCGTGGCGTAGCGCACCGAGCCAAAACCCGGCAGGAATGTTGGCCATTCAAAAAGAGGGAGGAGGAGGGAGAGTGGGAGAGGATGTGTGTCGGGAGGGGCACGTAACTGGACCGGGCTCGGCGCGGCTGATACGGGGTTGTGATCCCTATCCGTGTGCGGAGTCACAGGGGCACAATGCGAAGTTCCATATTTAGGACGTAACGGGGGCTCCCAGAGCCCAAGTCAGTTTGCCCGTCATAACAAGAGCGTCCGAACGTGACCAAATCGGATCGAGGCGCCACCGCCGAGGTCTGTTCAGTTACGGCACGCGCTGGGTAACGCTCTCCTTGTCGCTCTTTCCTCTGAAGCAATCAGGATGCTGCTGCTGTGCGACACAGACGGAGAATGCACGCTTCCGGTCACGGCCCCGTAGAGGGCGCCACAGCGAGGACAGCGACCTCCGCAGCGCTTGCGGCCAGAGGTACAACTTAAATTTACCGAAACGGTCGCAAAATAAGGAGTAGGGATGGACAGCGTGCGAGTTCTGGGAACGGTCACGGCGGTGGGGCCTGATTTATAAAGTGCAGCCGACGCGCCATATTTCTTACACCTGTCAGGAGCCCCGGGCTCGGCCCCGGCCTCGGCCCCGGCCGGCAGAGCGCGCTAGCAGCGCTAGCAGCGCTAGCGCTAGCAGACGACACCGGCCGGACAGCAACGCGCGGCTCTCAAAGGCACCGCGACTATCGCGCGGCCATCGAGACGTCGTCTGCTGGATTAGGCACAAAGTCTAGTAACAGCCTTCTTGGCACTGCCAAAAGTACATTGCACCCAGAGCATTATGAAATATGAGAATTTTAAGGCAGCTGTAAGAGTTGTTTTTTTTGGCATATTGAAATCTAAAAAAAAAAATCCAATATGCTTGAATATTTTGGGGCTTTTTACCAACGTTCAGTATCTGGTCCAACGTGCAAATTTATCCATTTTTCCTGTACAGAATAACACATAGAAATGCTTTCTGTACAAATTTGATCATTTATATTTAGTGTCTAATCCGGACACAGAGAGCGTTGCTGTCGGCGTTCTAACGAAGGCGGAGGACCCAGGCGGACCCAGCCCGAGGGCCCTTATATGCAGACAGAAGCCCTATTCCTTCTTTTTCTTCTCCGAGTGAACAATCATAATTCCAGTCTCGCCTTCGCGCTGCTCGGGCTACGTGTGAGTATGTGTACGCATGTGTGTGAGAGAGAGAGGGACGAGGTGGGGCCGCGATTGCAATAATCCACATTCAAATGTTATACTATAGCCTCAATAAACAATCGCCTATTCTAACTCACTAGCTTATCTGTGCGCCGGGAGGAAAAACAACGGCGAGTGCGTGAAAGAGGCAGAAAAAGAAGGAGGGTGGTTGGGAATAGAGGACTAGACACGCGGCACTGTTAAACGCCGCGCCGAGACGGCCGGGGAAAAATGCGCTCACGTAAAACGCAAATGTCTTGGCCCCGAGCGTAGCACAGCAGTCTGTGAAAAATGTTATGCTTCCCGGACACGTTGGGCGCACTGCCATATATGCAGGGCGCAGACCCGGGCAATCGTCGGCGGTCCTAGGGCCAGGGCCGGGGCCGGGGCCGGGGGCCGGGGCCGGGGCCGGGGGCCGGGGGCCGGGGCCGGGGGCCGGGGCTGGGGACGGGGCCGGGGGCCGGCGTCTCGCCTAGCTCCCGTTAGCGGGGAGGGCCAACCGGCCAGCCATACGGCGAGCCATACGGAGCCACGAGGCGCCACAATGGCTACACTCTACGCGATAGCCTGGAAACCCACGCTGGAAGAAATATGCGGAACGCAGATTTTTATTTTCTGAATCAAGAATATTTGTAATAATTTTGTTCTCTATTAATTTTTTTTCTTTGTTAATTTTGTTTTCTGAAGCAAGATTTCTTTTTCTGCCCAGAATTAAAAATTTTGGGACATCGTCGTAGTAGAGCCACATAGGAAGTCCTGTTGGCAGTGTACGTTGATTGGCCGTGTTCAGTTACTTTGTTGGTTTTTCACGCGGGGCGGGCGCCGGGAGGGGGCGCCGCCAGCGGGCGGGTCCAAGCCGTCGCGGGCCGTCGGCTCGTGTCCCACGTTGTGGCGGGATCAGGGCAGGCAACACAATGGAGTGAGAATCACTTAGGCTAATTGCCAGTTGGCACCCATGAATAGCATTATGGAAAAAAAGGAGGAAGACAGAGATAGAAGATGCTATCGAGTGCCTCGAAACGGTATCGGCGCCACGCACGTTTAGTCCTTTTCCTCCATCTTTTCAGATTTTGGAGGTCTCACTCAGTGAGCGCCTGCAGGGTAGGCAACGCAGAGACATGCGTGTCGTGCGGGCGCTGAGATTGCCTACCCTGCCAGGCTGACGGCGTGTCCCATGCTGATGCCGGGGACAATGAGGCCGAGATATGATACTGGGGTGAGAGCGCGACGTTTCTGAGGTTGTTTGGGCGTGTGTGCGTGCGTGCGCGCGTGTGTGCAGCTGTTTACGGCGTGGGTCTCGCTGCGGGCATAAGGGCCATCACTGCACACATGTGAAAGTGCAACGCCATGCAGATTCGCGTAACTCACATCACCTGTGCTAATTTTCCTTGCCCGCAGTGTGTGTGTGTGTGTGTTGACTGTGTTTGTGAGAGTGTGTGAGTGTGCTTGGAGAGCGAGCAGCAGCAAACCTTGCGTATCATAAACGTAAACGACGGCTAACGGTTCATCATTGTAACATCCAGGTCCGGGGCCGTACGGTGATGTGATGAAACGGTTAATGATACGCGAACGTACGCACACCTGCTGTCGGCACCTGGCGGCTTCTGAGCGCTCTCGAAAATACGCTCCGCCGGACCAATCGAGATATCGAACTCTCGAGAGCAGGCGTGAGAAATATTGAAGGACAGGGACCACGCGAAATATAGGAAATAACCTTCAAATTCACTCAAAACGTCAATAATCAAGTTCCTCAGAGTTTCTCAGAGCCTGTTCTCGAGAGTGTTCTGGTCTGGAAGTGTTTTTGTTCTTCAGCTTCCGTTTACAATCCTCATTGGAAATCTCTATTTTTTGTTTTACTTTCAGTGTGCGGTGGGTCCGCGCCAGGCCATCTGACCATCCAGCGCTCCCCGCCCAGGCTTCTGTCGCCCGGGGAAAATAATTGTCATCACGGCCCTTCTGCTGTCGCCATTCCCCCGGAGAAAGAGAAAGGGCCGAGGCACTTGGCGACTCCCGGAGATATCCGGATTTATTTCGGTAATGTACGGCAAGAAAAAAATCTCGTAAGGGGTTTCTGTGTCGTGATCTATTTTAATTTTTTGATACTTTTTTTTGGGGGGGGGGGGGGGGGGGTTACAAAAGGAGAGATGCATTAGTTACTACGCACCCTGCTGTGTAATTGAGGTCGGAAAAGCTGAGAGTGAAGGGTCGGGAATCAGGGCGAACTTGTTTGCAAGGACAAACAACCGAGCGAGAGAGAAAGAGTGAGAGAGAGAGATGCAGGCGGGATGAGAGAAGAGAGAGGGAAGGAGGGCAAGGTAAATGCGTGTCCACTACTTTGTCTTGCTTCTTTTGCCTTATTTCCTCCCTCATTGTGTGATCTGTCACACCGACACCCACCTCTCTCTCTCTCTCTCTCTCTCTCTCTCTCTCTCTCTCTCTCTCTCTCTCTCTCTCTCTCTCTCTCTCTCTCTCTCTCTCTCTCTCTCTCTCTCTCTCTCTCTCTCTCTCTCTCTCTCTCTCTCTCTCTCTCTCTCTCTCTCTCTCTCTCTCTCTCTCTCTCTCTCTCTCTCTCTCTCTCTCTCTCTCTCTCTCTCTCTCTCTCTCTCTCTCTCTCTCTCTCTCTCTCTCTCTCTCTCTCTCTCTCTTCTCTCTCTCTCTCTCTCCTCTCTCTCTCTCTCTCTCTCTCTCTCTCTCTCTCTCTCTCTCTCTCTCTCTCTCTCTCTCTCTCTCTCTCTCTCTCTCTCTCTCTCTCTCTCTCTCTCTCTCTCTCTCTCTCTCTCTCTCTCTCTCTCTCTCCCTCTCTCTCTCTCTCTCTCTCTCTCCCTCTCCCTGGTGACACATTTCTCTACGGCCGCACCCCGCCGCCGCCGCCGCGCTCCCGTTTCGCCGAGGACGCCGTCATTTGGCCGGTGGGTGGACGTCCACCGCGTCCTCTACCGGACCCCGTAGACGCCGTGCCGGTGGCGGGAAGATACGTGGATTTGAAACGCGCCGCGGCTCAAGCGCGCGCTATGACCGCCATAACACTTTCCAAAACGTAAAAACTTTCGATGGCGGCATGCCGTGCTGCTGCCGCCACTGTCTCTCTCTCTCTCTCTCTCTCTCTCTCGCTGCCACTACCGGGCTGGCACCCTCTATATCTCCCCGTCTCTCTCTCTCACACACACACACACTACATATTCTCTACAAGAGAAGGGGGCGCAACTTAGGCGTCATGATGGTGCCAAACATGCAGGCGAAGAGAGTCATCGCGCCATATTTTACCGCGTGTTCCACATTTCAACGAAAATTGCGCTCGTTGTTTGACATACCGGAGGCCGCTGCTTTCTCCGGGCAGAGCGCCCGAAATTGGGAGCAGAATTTCAGTCAAAATTATTGCGGTAGGTTTTCCAGGATGCGAAAAAAAAATTGCCCTGTAACGCGATTTGAAAAAAAAATTCTTTGAAAACTCCAAAGAATTTGGAATTGATGGAGTGACTTCATATTGCGAACAAACATTTGGTGAGTAAAAATAGGAAGGAATCGCTGGTTTTGCTTTTTGACAAACGTCGTCAAAGCACAACGCACAAAAAAGAACAACAACGCTACCGCTACCGCCGCTACCACGCTCGTCGGGACGTGATAAGGCCCGTCGTACTGATGACCGCTGTCTTACGGTGACGAAATCCCCGACAAGAGCTACCCGGTGCAGCCGCCGTGGCGTGGCGGCCGTGGCGGCGCGTGGCGGCGCGTGGCTGCGCGTGGCGTGCCCAGCAGACCCGACCCGCTTGCCCGCGTGCAGAGTATTATAACTGTTACGTGGAGAGCAGCCGGTGCACCGGCCGCGGAGACGAGTTTTTCGGCGGAACCAAGAGGAGTAGCGGTGCAGAGGTGGAGTTCACACACACACACACACGCACACACACGCACACACACACACGCACGCACGCACACGCACACGCACACTCCGGTCTCACACTGATGCATGCGAAACAGCCTTGCAGAGATAGCGAAAACAAGGAAAAAATTAAGATTGGCTGGATTAGCGAACTTTTCGCCGGCCCAGCGAATTCTGACCTCTGAAAACGCGTCTCCACATTTTTTTCGCTCACTCATAAATTTTTGGCTGAGTTAGCGAATTACTCGCTATGGATCAGTGAGAAAATCCGGATCCGCATATTTTGCAAACACTTTTTTTTTCCCCTTTTTGTTTTATTCCGAAAACGTTCTCGCTGGACCTTTTTCGTCAGTCTTATGGAGATGTAAATTCTTGACCGGGCGCCCAACACCGCCGATTTCTCCGCATGTCCAGCAAAACGGAATGGTTCGCCGCCGAGCTGCACTTGGATTGTCTCCACTTGCGTTGTTCCAGATCGCAGCGGAATGCGCGATACTGACCCACTTATTCGCGCGGAGGAAGAGCCATAATCTGGGCGACAGGAAGACACCCCGGCGGCAGTAAGGCGTGCCAGTATCTGCGGCGTCCCCTGGCGTCCCGGCCGCTTTTTGGCGCCACGCCCAAACGATCTGCTCGCCTTACAGTTTGAATAAAGCGCGCGGTGCGTTCTTTCGCGCCTCTGACAACTTCCTGTGTCCTCCCCTCTGCGCTCCCCCCCCCCCCCCCCCGTCCTCAATCGTGTCCACAGAGGAGGGGTGGGTCCACGCGCGTGCATGCCAACGAGAGTGTGTGTGTGTGTTTGTGTTCGTGCAAAAACACCGGCGCCTAGGAAAATGCGACCAGATCTGGCAGATGACCAGGACCGGGCAGGTGCACAGACCGTTACAGCTAGGGAGGCCTTTTTATCCGAGCCAGCGTCCACATCTAGAGCACCTAGAAGATCAAACATGAGTCACGGTCCACAATCTGAATCTAGATACAAATTTGGATTTTTTTTTTGTGGTGGGGGAGCTTGTTACACTCACGCGTTATTGGTAGAAATTACTTTTCCCATGTTATATTTTGATTAATCGAAAACAAGGAGGGTGATTGAGGCAGCTGGCTCCCGCAAGTGCAAGCGCGCCTTCGCGGGTCTCAAACCGTGACTGCACCGCGCATGCGCCGTGCGCACCGGCGGCGCTGCACATCTCTGAAGAACACATCGCCCCGCAATTACCTTGTGTTCCACCGCAAGGAGCTGCGTTTTCTCAGCTCGCATAGCTCCCCCGCGGAATAGAGCTGTGAAGGGGGGGGGGGACTCACCTCAGGGAGCGGAGGGTGTGGACGCCGTATCGCAGTGGTGACGCACAAACGCCGAAGCTGTAAAAATAAAAATCACGAGGGACTCAGTAAGGAGGTGATAAGATGACGTTATTTAGGGCTTCGCCGCCAGCTGGGGCCTATTGGGTCGCAGTGTGGCCCAGTGGGACAGTGCGGCGTGCGTGCCAACAGGAGGCCGACCGCTATGTTCCTCCCGGTTCTCCGGTTCCCCCGCAGGGTGCGCGGTGACCTCGGCCCTGGATGCATACTGCACGCGTGCATCGTGTTGGCTGTGGGAACGGGCGCAGGGCTGTGCGGCCAGGAAATGATGTTTTTGCAAAAGGGTCTAAACACTCAGAAAAATCAGACCAGCAAGAGGGATGACATATAAACTGACATACACTGAAAACAATTCGTTTGGATTGAAATTTTTGAGTGAGAAGTAGGAGTGTTGTCGATCATGTTTCGAAAAAAAAAAGTCAGGACGATATGAACTCTTCGATACCGCGGTTTAGATGTTGAAAGTGTCTGCATATTTCGTAGATTTGTTGCCGTGCCTGTGCCGGAGGCTGCTCACTGAACCTGTATGTATAGGGGTATCGCCCTCAGCCACATGCACGCCGGTGGCGCCTCCCCTCCCCTCCCCCCCCCCCTTCCCTACCTTGATACTTGGCATGAGGCCTGCCTTAATGCTCTATCAATGGTGCCATTGACTCGGGAGCTCCTAGGCAGCCATGGGATCGCATGAACACGACGCAGCGCACAACCATGGGGCCATGGGGGCTCATGCCGTGAGTGACATGCGGTTAATTTTATCTTCGGCTTTACAGCGCACCTCCATGTATGTATGTATGTATGTATGTATGTATGTATTGTCGTTGTTTTTTGTGTTTTTCGATTGTTTTTTTTTTCTTTTTTTTTTTTTTTTTTTTTCTTTTTTCTTTTTTTTCAATTTTTTTTCTTTTTTTTTTTTTTTTTTTTAAATCAACATTCTATACATCAACACTGTTTGTCCGACAGCTACTGTTTGACCCCGTTCCCTATAGCCGACACGCTGCTGCAGTGTGAGGTATGCCCCCCGCCCCGCCACGCCCCGCCAAGCCACGCCGCGGCAGTGGGCGAGTGGGCGCCGCCGTGGGTGGGTGGTCCCTGCCGCCGCCGGCGCCAGCATCACCTGAAAATATTTTACCGTTGATTGGCGCACGGCCTGCGGGTGAGGGAGGGCGGGGGGGGGGGGGGGGGGAGGGGGGGGGGGGGGGGGGGGGGGAGCGGCAGACCGCGTGCGCGCGCGGGCACAGGCGGGGAGGTTTGAAAAGGACGCGCCGCGGGCCGGGGCACGAGCCGGCAGGCACACGGTGCCGGGTACAAAGCGGCCCGGCGGTACCCCGGCAGTACCCCGGCTGCTGACAAAAGCAGTGCCATCCGTTCATCCGCATTCCGACCTAAGTAGTTTGGGGGAGGAAGGGGGGGGAGGGAGGGAGGGGGATGTTGATTTGACGCGCACACTCTCGTGGCGCGCCTTCATGTGGCCGCGTGGCGGAGTGGTGTAGCGAGAGCGAGCGAGAGCATATGCGGTGCTGGTCTGCGGATCAGCACCCTCTGTCGGAGAGAGATAGAGAGAGAGAGAGCTAGGCGAAACCAGCACGGCAGCGTTAGTTTCGGGGGGTTTGAAATGGAATCATAAACAGGAGAATGCAAGAGGTGAGTGGTTCTCGTGCCCGCGCGGTCCGTGCCGGCCCGGTTTGGTGTCAGGCACGGGCGTGCTCGGGGTGTTTGTCGCGCACCAAGGCGGTCTCTCTCCATACCGATAGCCTTCGAGCACCCGGACCCGTTTCGGGCCCGCCAAAAACAACAAGCCCTGCAATGCACGCAGGGGACGGACGGCACTCGCAACACGGAGAAAAAAAAATATTGGTGATCGCAACGAACTTTGTTCTTGATTTGCAGCAGTGAATTTTGGTTCTGAGAACTAAAATTAGATGCACCAACCAATAGGTACGTAGTGGGACTGAATCTTTTTTTCCTGCGTTCTGCTCCTGCAGAGAACCCTTTCAAAAAAAAAAAAAAAAAAAAAGCAGTTACCCCAACTAAATTTTAGTTGGCACTGTTTATTGCTTGTCTGGAAATCAACTTAAAATAATTTATTTGCGACCACTAATCTGGGTTGCTTTTTTTTTTCTCCGTGAGCGAAGTGCACTGTGACGCGCGATGCGTCCCCCGCCGCCCCGTTTGAGCGCGGGATGTTTTACGGGTCGCCATCATTTGAAATGTGCTATAAAGCAGGGGAGGTAGTGGCGCTGCGTGTATTTTATCCATGCCGCTTACATTAACAAGCCGGCGGGGCGGCGGGGGCCTTGGGGTGCGGCCGGCATGCTCATGACGCCCGGGGCGCCGTCCGGGGCCATCCGGGGCCCCCGCACCGCCCCACGGGGGCCCATGGCGCCCCACGGGGGCACGCCTTGGCCGTCCCCAGGGCGATTACGCGGCCCGGCCTGACTGGAATACGGCAGCCCCACCATTGCTACTGTTGGTGTTGCCCGTGATGTCTTGCTGCTGTCAGAAGGAGTTGCAGTCGTCCTCGTCTGGGTTCGGCCGCCCCGCGCTGCCCGCCGTGATCCGTGCGGGGTTCAATCAGGGCTTAGAAAAATTGTGGTGAATTTTCAGGGACCGATTAACCAGAAAATTCAACTTGTCAATTCGTTCACCTGCGAAATTCAATCAGCTGTTAAATTCTACCACCGAAAAAAATTTACTTTCAAAAACTCCAGTTTCAAACAACTGACAAATTTAACGGAGATTAAAAAACGATAATCAAGATTGAAAAAAAAATCAAACTAAACAATTTAAATCGTCACATAAAACTTCATCGAAATTTACTCTGATTTTTTTCTGGTGACAGAAATCGTTTAAAATTCCTTGGGCCGTCGCTGCAGCGCCAGAGCGATGGCAGGGTCTCCAGGGCGGCGGCTGCAGGCGGCTGCAGGCGGCTGCCCTGCGGGCACCGAGGCATCGTCTTACAGGGACCCTATTACGCCGCGTCAGTTGGCAACATTGTCTCGGCGATTATCGTTTGGTGGGCACAGCCTGGGTAGAGCCATGGGCTGCGCTACCGGCGCCCGGCTGTCCCCGGGAGCCCCCATGAGGAGGTCGTCGCCGTCACTTGGTGACGTTACCGCGCACCGCGCGTTTATGCCAGCAGATTCATATCGGGGTTTCGCTCGCAGCAGACGACACGTACACAGTCCGAGAGGGGTCACGTACTAAACGGTAGGATTGAGAGGTTAGGTCCATTAAAGAAAAAAAAAAACATTCGAATTGGGATTGGGAGTGCGCGGACGAGAGGGATGAGTCAGACGTGGCGCCTTTGCGGTTCGGAGGCAATAAATAAGCAAATGCCGTGAGAGCGAGGGAGAGGCAGCGCTAGGAGTGCCAAACGTGCCGGGAGAGAGAGACAGAGAAGGGGGAAGGAGGGGCCCCGGTCCTAGGAAAACCGCAACAGTTATTACGCCGACCAATAATTTTATGCTAATCCGAGGTGGACGCTGCTGATTTATCGCCCGCGTAATACAGTGAATGTGAGCGTGTGTGTGTGTGTAGCGTGTGTGTGTGTGTGTGTGTGTGTGTGTGTGTGTGTGTGTGTGTGTGTGTGTGTGGCGTCTACGGTGTCCGTGTGCGGTCACTGTGTCGCATGACCTCACGTAATGTAGACGCGTGCAAAGCCAGTGACCCGCGAAATAAAAGGAAAAAAAATCGTGAAGAAGTATATAGTGCCTCAACAACAAGAAAAATATATAGCAAGAGAGAGAGAGAGAGAGAGAGAGAGAGAGAGAGAGAGAGAGAGAGAGAGAGAGAGAGAGAGAGAGAGAGAGAGAGAGAGAGAGAGACGCTTGCGATACTAATTGATTTCGTCGTCTTCCGATAGAGGGCAAGCTGTTTAGGACCGCGTCGTTCATTTGTTGGCCGTAACTCACGCACGCAGATCCGCTCAGTGTGCCGCTGTTCTCTGCGCGCCCTGTGTGTGTGTGTGTGTGTGTGTGTGTGTGTGTGTGTGTGTGTGTGTGTGTGTGTGTCAAGTAGTACAGTCCCGCTATGACCATCGACATCGCGTGTTCGGTGCTAATTTACGACCCAAAGTCCTCTGCTGCTCATGGCGGTCCACTCATCGCCTGTTGTCACCTATGCTGTACACTCCGTTCCACAATCAAACCAAAAAAAAAAATTTAACATTTCAATTTACTGTGCTGTCAGAGCTGAAAACTTTAGCAGTGTCCTTTCGAAAACCCAAACGACACCCTCGCCGGGGAACGTCCAATAATCAAGAGGCGCGTGTTCGGAGCGTGGTTCGAGGTATCGTTCGAGGTATCGAAGCGGTATTATCGATATTCTCCGCTCCGTCGGTCACGGCCCGGCAACACTGTCCTCACTGTCCTCCCGCCTCCGCCTTCTTCCCGAATTCCCCGCGCCGAATGTGGGATACTGCAGAGGTAACGGCAACGGGACCACCCCCGCAGCCGAAACATGAGTGCGAGGAAATGTGTCGTCTAGGAGGTGGGCGTGGGCGGGGCACAGATCGACACACCAGCAATTTCCTGATGACTAATCTAGTTCCCAGAAAAATCAATTTTTCGCCTGGATTATCTTACTTTTTCTCTTTTTTTTTGTCAGAGATAGGGAAGTCCGGTCAGTCACGGATAGCGCTATGCGCCTTGTGAACGGCGCCTTGGGACGGCGGGACGAAAGAGGCGAGATTTACAATGCACTTTTCGTCCACGGGACACAGAATCTTCGTCCTCGGGGCTTGTTGGTCATTTTTGTTGTCGAAGGAAAGAAAAATGTGGATGTCGTGTGCGTGTTGTGGTGCCAATTACGGACCCCACACAAAGTGCGTGACACCCCGCACCACGCTGCACCCGCCGTCGCCATGGCAACCAGCAACAGCAACAACAACATCACCATAAGCGGAGAAAAAAAATTCACGTCGCATTTAAAACCAAATTCCTGTACGAACACGGCGAAGTACGCACGCAGTCGTGTCTTCCGATCGTAAAATTTTACGTCCCGAAGCTGGGCGGCGGCGGTTTTTTTCGCAGTGTACTGATGCTGTCACGTGGATGGCGTCGCACGGCGGGAGCCGGCAGCAGCCGGGGAGGCAGGACCACAGCGATCTGTGACGACCTCCAGAGCGGGCGGCTGACCACCTCAGGGACCTCAGGGACCTCAGGGACCTCAGGGTGAGGGGGATTGAAACGTCCGACCACCGTTCGCTATCTCTGCGAGGTCTCTGCGGCCCCTGCGGCCGCCCTGCACTGCCAGAAAGTCGAATCAACCAGGAGAATCTTTCCAGAGGAAAAAGGGGGAAAATTCCAAGTCCGTTACTCCAATTAGAAGCCAAGATAATGTCAACAAATTTTAAGTAAAAAAAAAAATTACGATAGCTTAAGCTCAGCTTGTGTGTCGCAGACCCCACTGCCGACCGCCTTGTTGGGGGCTCACAAGCCCCCTGGACCGTGTGCCCCTAGGGGGTACATAGGTACTCTAGCCACCATAGTCTCGCTGAGGAGTTCATCGAATGTCATCGATTTCAGATTCATTTGAAAATTTTGAATCGTGTAATACGGAGAGACTTAAACGCGCGGCAAGGACAAGGAAACAAATCTGAGATGCATTTTTTTTTTTTTTCTTTTGCTGTCTCCATATTTTGGTGCTGCTGGGGTGCATGATTGAGTGAGCACGCCGCTGTGGTGGGGCAGGTGGATCGTACCGTGGGCAACACTTAAGCGATGGGGCCGGCGGCCCGACGGCTCTTCAACCAGCCGGAAGTGCGGCCGGTACCGGGCGGGCGTGCGTGCGTGTGTGTGTGTGTGTGTGTGTGTGTGTGTGTATGTGTGTTCGTGGAAGGGGGCGTCGGTGGGCGCGGGAGGTCACGGTGGGCCGTCCTGGAGGCCCGTGGCCAACACACTGACCCGCTGACCCCACGCCCGTCCCTAGCCGTCCCCGCCCACAGATGTTGAGCCCACCAACAGTCCCGCAGAAGTTAATCCGTGCTCTGTCAGCACGTGTGTGTGTGTGTGTGTGTGTGTGTGTATATATATATATATGTGTGTGTGTGTGTGTGTGTGTGTGCGCGCGCATTTCGGAGGCAGGACAAACATGTGCTGAAGGGCAGCAACAGCAGAGTTGGCGGTATGGGTAAAGTCATCATGGAAGGTCACGTTGCCTTCGATAGACCACACGCACTCGCACACTCACACACACTCTCACACACACACGCACGCGTACCGTACCTTCCTGGAATGTCTCTGGCCGATTATGCCGCTGACATACTCACTCACCGCTGCAGGGCACGCGTGCGCACGCGCGTGCAACGTGGCGGAGGGGATAGGGTCCTGGATAGAGGGGATCTATACCAAACGCAGGGGAGATAGAGGAGATCTATGCTACTGGAGGGGGTCCATACCAAGGGGCGCTTAATTTTTTTTTAAATCGGTGTAGAGTGGCGAAAAAAGGCAGAAAAAATAGATCAGTGAGAGAAAAGGCATATAAAGTAACATTTACCACACAAAATGTTGCAAAAATTAGGAAAATGCCAAATAATTTTTTTTTTAAGTCAGAGAGATGGCAACATAAATTCAGGTTTCACCTGAGATCGTTTTCAGAAAATTCAATGTTTTGTTGAGAAAAAAAAAATCAAACAAAATTAACAGAGTCATCCGTGATTTAAATCGGTGTACATCGAGAAGGAGCATAGTGCCGGTCTACACCTTGGTGGTATAGGGCGGGCGGGTAAGTGTGCCAGGCGCAGCCAGGGGCAGCCAGGGGCAGCCAGGGGCCCTAATGCACCGCATCCGGCGGGCGCCCGGATCAGCCGGCCGCCGCACTTTCTCGCCGGACTGTACCTCGCCTCCGGCAGACCCCCCGCCAATGGCGGCCGCGGCCTTGTCGGCGCCGTGGCGTCCCCAGGGTGTCCAGGGTGTCCCCGCTCCTCCATGCGGGCCCAGGACGACGAGATCATTACGAAAAATTAGCCCTGCCACTTTCCTTCCTTTTCTTTGAGCCGCTTCCTACTGTCGGGTTTGATATGACATTCGCACGGCGGTACAGCCGGACAGGCTGGTTAGGGGTGGGAGGGAGATGGGAGAGAGAAAAAAGGGAGAGCTAACCCAGTCAGGCTCTGTCAAAATATTCTGATTCTATTCAAAATATTCTAAATTAATTCCACTGCAGGGGATAATTTTAGGCTCCCCAAAAGCCACTACCTCGTTTGAAATTTACTGTGCCACCTTCCTTCATGTCTAAATTTTCCTAATTTTTTTATTGTTGTTGTTGTTGTTCTGCCTGCTAGCTGCTGCAGCGCTTAGGACTCTCCGTTTTATTCCTTTCGTTTTTCGCGCCACGTCGCGGGCCGTGCGTAGTAAACCGTCCCCGAGGCGCAAACTCATTAATCGGCGCGGTGCACAACAACAGCAGCAACAACAACAGCAGCAACAACAACAAGAGCGACAGGCGAGCTGTACGAGTAGCAGAGCGGCAGGGGTGTCATCATTTCTGTAAAGGGAAGGGTCCGAGCCCCGAGTCCGGCTGCGATGGCGTGTGTCGGCGTGTGTCGCGGGTTCGAATCCTACCGCCGCAACTGCTTTCTGCATTCCGCGCACTTACGTGTGCCGCTGCGAACACGCGTCCTCTACGGCTTCTTTCTTATAACCCCCCCCCTCCATCTCTCCCCCCCCCCTCTCTCTCTCTCTCTCTCTCTCTCTCTCTCTCTCTCTCTCTCTCTCTCTCTCTCTCTCTCTCTCTCTCTCTCCCTTTGGCGGAAGAGCGTTAACGAGACGGCTTCGTAATTACGCGAAAGCACTCTCCTTTCCATCTGTCTCTCTCCTCTCCATTCTCTCCATCTCCGTCACACACACACACACACACACATATATACAGAAATATTACCTCACACAGAAACAATCAGTCGTACACAAAAGGTCCGAGTCAATAACTTAGCGGGGGAACACCAGAGGGAGGGAAACAGTCAAAGAGGCCGAACGCCCCCCCCCCCCCTCCCGGTCCCCACCGCCCCTCCCCACCCCCCTTCCCCAGCCTGCGTAACCGGCATAAGGTGTCCAAGGGAGTTATTACAGGCTTATTACCGCATGAATGAAAAGCCTTCGAAGCAGCACAAGCGAAAAATTTCGCACATTTCAAAACGTTTTGAAGAGGGGCCGAAAAAAAAGGGCAGGATTTTAAAATGACCCGATCTTCAAATTTCGTTCAAAGATTTATCATTTTATGGAGAAGTTGGTCGTACTATTTTTATATTTTCGTCCTGTGACAGTACGTGTGCACTCATATGCACCGGTGGGCTGAGACACACGTGCATGCTGTACACGCGGCTGCACACGCGGCCGCACACGCGCACATGCCGTCATAGGCGACACTGTCGGAGCGACAACCCGAAGCCCGCATTGTAATAATTGTTGCGGCCAGAAGACGCCACCGCAGCCACAGGAGCGAGCCGTCGTCCGAAAGAAGGAAGGGACAAAATTAGATGGTATCTGTTCAGGTAATTTCCGTGGAAACGGCCGTGCGCGCGATATATTCGCGTGCAATCACGGATGGGACATCTCCCACGACGGCCTCGCGCGAGGCTAGACCTTTCCGAGTATGAGAGATTGAGCGGCCAGATGCTGATGCGGGGGAATCTTGTTTAGCTAATTAAAGCAGGCCTTGCGGACGAGTGTCCCATTGGCATATCCACGAAATCGACACAATTTCTCATACCAATACAACTTTTTTTTTGCTGTCGATGCATAGTGCTTTTTCTATTTCCTTCGTGAAAATTGCTGTGCCAAATTTTCTGAAATGCTTCTAGCTTAATCTAGCGAGATATTTCATCACGATTTTTTTTAAGGCGATGTGCTGGAGTGCTTTACGGTGACGTTTGTTCCCAGCAGACGTCTTATAGCTCGCATCACAAATTACGTCCGCCAGCAGCAAAAGATTGATTCTTCTAAGACGGACATGAATGCGAATGCGAACCTGAAACAAAATCATCATCGGGTGCAGAGAGAGAGAGAGAGAGAGAGAGAGAGAGAGAGAGAGAGAGAGAGAGAGAGAGAGAGAGAGAGAGACCGCCGCGCACGGTGATTGCAATTGCAGAGGCAGATGCGACCCCCCATTGCTCAGAGCCAACACAGGGTGCGAGAGTGGAGTAAATAGTCTGCGATGGAAACTACAAACTCCGCCTTGCAGCCTGCTGCCCGTGGCTGCCCGTGGCTGCCCGTGGCTGCCCGTGGGCCCCGCGTGTCCGGTGTGCTGCCGCCTGCCTGCCGGTCGATGCGCGCTCGAAGCCTCTCCCAGCCAATCTAGGTGGAATCTCCACCTGCAGCGCAGTAAACAAGGATGATTGCGACGTGGCGATCGCCTCTCTCCCTCCTCTCTCTCTCTCTCTCTCTCTCTCTCTCTCTCTCTCTCTCTCTCTCTCTCTCTCTCTCTCTCTCTCTCTCTCTCTCTCTCTCTCTCTCTCTCTCTCTCTCTCTCTCTCTCTCTCTCTCTCTCTCTCTCTCTCTCTCTCTCTCTCTCTCCACCTTGCTGGGATGCAGCAAATCGTATGTACGAACGCGAAAAACCTCTCGCTCGCTCACCACCACCACCACCACCACCACCGCCGCTGCCCGCTGCCTAAGGGGTCATCCGTAAAACACGTAACTTCACCACAGTCTGAACACCTCGAGGGACGTTTCGTAGTTTTCGGACGCCCCCCTGTCTGCAGCCCCTTACCCGGACCCATATCCGATTTAGGATCCGCCTCCTATCTCCGCGAGAGAGCGCCAGCTGCCGGTCCCCTGCTCTGCGCGCGCCAAACTGCGAGATTACAGTCGATTAATCGATTTAACGCCTCTCGTCGTGCGGCTCGGTTCGAGGGAAAATAATGATTTCCGACTCCAGCTTTTGTCCTTGCGCGCGAACTGTGTACAGTGGGGCTTCGCGGTGGCATGTTTTCACCTCCGCATGCAAACGACCAGAGATACTCAAGTTTGTGCTCGTTATTTTATCTCGCAGCCTCCTCCCTCCTAGCAGCTCCCCTCCTTTTTTTAATTCAAAAAAATAAAAGTGTTTGGCGCCAATACTCCCTCGGGGCCGACACGAAGGGCCCACGGGCAGCTCTGGCGCCGCGACTAACAAGACCACACGTCCCAGGCGCTTCTTTATTTGTTAATTCTAATCATTTCATTTACAGCTTTTCGTTTCGTACTCTCTCGGTCGTGGCGCCGACCCGTAAACAGACGACGGGGAGGTGTCTGTCGACCGCTTTCAGTGCGATAGTGCCCCCGTGCTGCCCGTGGTGCTCAACATGCGGGCCGGCAGAGCAGCAGATTAAAAGGAAAACCCTGCGAATGTGGCGGTGCACCGACCGACCTACTTCCGGCAGTCATCGCACCGTGACAGTTGCGCAAACCACGGGTTCGAATACCCGTTCTCCTCTCTGGCTTTTGCTGTCGAGCACCCGTGAGGACGCCGACGGTGACCCGATCCTGGAGGAAACGACGTTCCCGCCCAGCTCTCCAAAGCGTCAACGCGAAACCCGCGTAAGTCCGCACCATTTGACAAACCTGCGGCGCCCAGCTGTCATGCCTGCAACGATTCAATCCGTCTTGCCTCTTTTCTCCGCCCCCCCCCTTTCCTCTCTTGGCTAATTACAGTTCCACCTGCATAGCCGGACGACGAGCTTATCCTGCCCCCCCCCTCCCCCTGCAGGAGCCTGCGGTATGAGAAGAATAAGTGACGGGTGACTCTCTGGTCCTCTAGCTAGGCGAAACACTCGGAAAAATATTGCGGATGAGTAATAGGAAATCCGTTCTGCGCTTGATTTTGCGCAAAAATTAAAAAGGCGGAATAGAAGGTGCAGCACAAATAAAAGAACTTTGTTAGGTTAGTTCCTTCGCTCCACCCGTTTGTTGGCAGTATCAGGCGACAAAAAGAGTAGCCGACGTTTTCATTCACCAGGCAACGTTCATCCTTCTTCCACTAAGTACGTTTAATTAAACTTCGTTTCTCTTTTTTTTTTGTGCCTTTTAATGAATGGACACGGTTGAAGCCGCAGATCCAAGAATTGTTTTCAAATGAAGTAACCCTTTAATAAAGTTAGGATGCACATTTTATGATGAAAAAGGAAGCCCGAAGGAACTTGGGAGTTTGCTTTATTTTTGTCATATGCTGGTATTATCTTGATGGACGCGGCAAGCAGCAAGGTTAAGGGCAGGTGGAACAGGTCTCAAGGCCGCCTCCCCTTGCGGCCATACCAGTTATTCTGCACCGGCTGCTGCCAGCTCGGGCTGCCGGCGCGTTGCCTGCTCGGCCTGGCCGCTATCGGCGGTGCATCGGGCAGGGTCGATGACGTCTCGTCACGTTTCCATACCTATCCAATCCACGAATTTTAAAAAGTTTATTTAGTGGAGGAAAGAAATATGTTATGGGTTACAATGATTTTTGTTTTGGAAGATCGCGGCTTGGTGTGAAAAACAGTCCCGCCGTTTACCGTCAAATGTTTGTTACGGTTTTCGAACTAATCATGCGTCCCGTTGGCCGCATTTGCAAAGATGATCGTTACGGCGCCATTTCATTTTTATTTTCTCTGCCAACGAGCAGCGATCCCACAGGGCCACGGGGAGCAGGCGCTGTGTTCAGGAGGTCCGAACGCGCACTGCTCGAAGAATAATAGAAATCATAGTCACCGATTACGATCTCCGGCATTAAACTCTCCGAGTCTGTCCGGAGACTGCCGACACTGCCGACTCTGATTATTCGCAGTGAGCGCCGCCGGTCCCCGGTGTGGGAGGGACCCGCAGGGACTGATGAGTCCCAGAGCGGCCGGGAGGCCCGCAGGGACTTATCCCTTTCGGCATCGGTCGCTGTGCCGCCCTGAACACCGTTCCCACTACCACTGCTCCAGATGCTATCGTGACGCATCATGCAGAAAGAAGAAGAAGAAGAAGAATGCGATCCGTTATTAGCGTAACGTTATGACGGTTACGGCCGTAACTGTTGCAAGATACCGCTCTCTCTGTCTACCTCACCCTCTCTGTCTCTTTCTCTCTCTCTCTCTCAGATTCGCACCCACGTTGTCGCATTATACGGTGCGAACTGAGGGACGCATGTGAGAGTCCCAAAGCAGTCTCCGCGCGCATGCGCGCACAATGGCCGGCCACTCGCATTCCGATAACAGAGTTTGATAAGCGCCGTAACGCGCGTTATTGTTATGTTTACGCAGTAGTCACGGCCCTTGTTCGACACGGACCACGATAGCGTCACGCCGTCCGCAAATTCCGTAACGCTGTGAGACTGCTTCCGTGGGGAGCGCCTCCGCAGGGGGCCATGGAGTGCGCGCCGAGGGGGGTAACAACTATTAAAAATTGTGTCTGTCGGATTACGGACTCCCCGGATCCCCCCGGATTACTCGGATTACCTCCGATTACCTCGGATTACCCCGGATTACCTCGCATTACCCCAGGTTAACCGGATTTCCTAACATTACCTGGACTTCCCGGATTACCCAGGATTATACTGGAATACCCCGGATTAACCTAGAATACCCCGGGTTACCCGGACTTCCCGACCGCTCTGTCGGAACCCTAAGTTGTTACCCCCTCGCACCATGACGCTCAGGTCGCGATGCGGGCGGCCGTACGGTATCAACAGTCAAATGCCCCGCCGCCACGTTCCCCGCGCGCAAGACAGCGCCAAACCAACAGTCAAATGGCGTCGCGTCGCACGCGCGCCAATGTGAATCCGGTGCCTGCTTTTACGACACGGTGTACACCGAGGCCTGCTCCAGATTCGGGTTCGCGTCACGATCCTGGCACGCCGTCGATACGTATATCAAACGCAGACGTCAGACTGCGGCGGGAAAACCGTACGTCATTCAGAGTGCTGCGCGCGGGAAATGTGAAACTCCAGGAGGAATCCGAGCGGACCGTTAAAGGAAGACGGAGCGGGCGCACTCGTCACGTCGGGGTCTGAATTAATAAACAACCGAGTTCGGTTTTGCGGTATTTTCTTTATTTCCGCCGAGGCTCACGCGCGGCCACTACCGCAGGCAGCAACACCTCAGCCATCGCGGATCACACCTCAGGCCGGACCGTCCAGTTGCGTGGGTCCGCGGCCATACCGCGGCCCGTGACTTCCCGTTGCGTGAAGCAGCAGCCAAAGTACCGTCGTCCAATTTCCGTACCACCGCAGACCACGAAGAACTCGGACGTGCCAGAATTCACAATTTTCTGCATAATCCGGGCGCCAGGGCGTAGTACGGCCGTGTCCGAGTGTGCCACGGCGCTGACCCTCGTTGTCAGCGACGGGCGGACAGACAGACAGACAGACAGACAGATGGGAGGACGGCCGGGATAGAGTGACAACCGAGCAGAGCCCAGTAAAGTGGTGGACCGGAATGGTAGTCGCCGGCTGGAAGGATACTATGGGATGGATACTAGGGATGGATACTACTCCAGCGATTAATACTACTCCTGGGATGGATACTACTCTAGGGAATGGATACTACTCCAGGGATGGACACTACTCTAGGGAATGGATACTACTCCAGGGATGGACACTACTCTAGGGATGGATACTACTTCAGGGATGGATACTACTGCAGGGGTGGATACTACTCCAGGGTTGGATACTGCGCCCTGGAACAGATACTACTCCCGGGGAAATCGAAACTACTCTCGTGGGCAAACCGAATTCCCTGCTTCGGGAGCTGTGGCCGAGCCGGCGAGGGACAGCGTGGAGAAGACTCCTCGCCGGTATGAGAATTTCGCAGGGTACACGTCGAGGCGTGCATCAGCAGCGGCCAACGCGGGCTATCGCATATCGTGTGCGCCGCAGCGCCGCGCTCCCTGTGCGAATCCATACCAACGGTAACACCTAACAAGACAGCTCGAAAAGTAAAGTGCAGTCGCCCCGCTGCCACGCGGCGATACACTTCCAAAAACAGGGGGGCATTTCGTTAAAAAATAGAAAGAAAAAAATTTAACAGAGGTAGCGATCTGCAAAAAAAAAAAAAAAAAAAAAAAAAATTGATGATGAAGAGGCCAACGGGCTCATTCTTTTTCCTTGTGTCTTTGAAGCGCGGGACGCAAAGGGACCTCGTTGAGACTAGCGATGCGGCGGCATGCGACGCTCTGCCACGCGCCACGGGGGCCACCCACAGACCGCCGGACACAGAACCGACCCACTTCTCGTCCGCTGTCCGGCGCCACTCCCTCGGCCACGCCCTTCTCGTCGCGGTGGCACCTGTCCGCGTTCTCACGTTGCAAAGGACGGAGGAAAATAAAAAAAATTGTCGGTGTGTTGGCCACCACCACCGCAGCAGCAGCAGCAGCAGCAGCAGCAGCAGCCTCTGAAGGCCGCGCACGGGCTACCACTCCCGCGGGGGCGGGTATTACTCTCAGGCGGAGACAAACTCCCGTCCGGGTAGGCCGTCCCGCTCGACAGAAGTGCTCGGCGGCGCTGCCTACCCGCCGCTTCACAGGCGCTCCAGACCGGACGTGACATGTGGATCACGCGTCACTATTGACAGCTGCGCTCTCTCTCTCTCTCGCTCTCTCTCTCTCTCTCTCTCTCTCTCTCTCTCTCTCTCTCTCTCTCTCTCTCTCTCTCTCTCTCTCTCTCTCTCTCTCTCTCTCTCCTAGTCGGGCCTCTAATGTGCCACACCAAACAAGCTATCAGGGCTGCATAAAGTGGCGCTGCCCGTCCCCTCGCGGCCTGATGGTTGATTTAATCGGCCGGTAATGACCGTCTCGATCAATGAAACACTTGGAACAGCCCGGCCCCAATCACGCACGACACATCGCCTCGGCGGCGTGCGCGGAGCGTAACTGAACGCACCCCGTGGGCCGGCTGGGCGGGTCTGAGGCGCGTAGTGTGCGGCCCGAACTACCCATCCAGAGGGTGTGGAGGGAAGCGCCAAGGAGAACAGAGAGAGGGATAGAGAGAGAAACAGGGGGAGGAAGAAGCATATCAAAGAGCGGCCTATGTGTGCCGTGCAGATTATCGTAATAGGATCCGCCGGGGAATAATCGAGGGCTTGTGCGCGCATGCGCGTACCGAGGCAGAGCAGCGGCAGCGGCAGCAGCGGCAGCAGCGGCAGCAGCGGCAGCAGCGGCAGCAGCGGCAGCAGCGGCAGCAGCGGCAGCAGCGGCAGCAGCGGCAGCAGCGGCAGCAGCGGCAGCAGCGGCAGCAGCGGCAGCAGCGGCAGCAGCGGCAGCAGCGGCAGCAGCGGCAGCAGCGGCAGCGGCAGCAGCAGCAAAAGTGAAGGGCGGCTGTGGGGGTCAGATTGATGAAGAGATTGGCGCTATTCACGACTCAAAGTAAAACTGGATAGGTATACTTTCCCCACTCTCCGTATTTAAAATCCAAGAAAAAGCAGGTAAGTGCGGGTAAATCCAAAACCCTTTCTTTTTACCTGCTGTGTTTTTTTTTTTCGTCGTGATGTTTTTCACCTGCTCTTACCCTTTCTAAAATATTTTTTTTCAAATCCTCGGGCAGGTAGGTGTTTCAATCTTTGTTTCCCAGCGTGCTATGCGTGCAACGAGTGCGTGTGTGTGAGAGCCGGTGTTGCATCTTCGACGAGTGTCTCTCTCTTTGTGTACCCCCTCCTCCCCCCCCCCCTCTCTCTCTCTCTCTTTCCGTCTTTCTGTCTCTGTCTCTCTCACCCGGAGTGCTCTCTCACCAGGGTCTGACTATGGTCTGTGCAGCACTCACCTCTGAAATCAAACAAAAAGAAACGAGCGCGCCTTTACATTTTGCGTGCAGCGCGGCCGACGATACGCGAGTCCGTCACGCACGGGGATTGGAAACGCAGCAAAAACAACAAAACACATGTTAGAGACGCGCTTATTGCGACTTTCTTTGTTTTGTTTTGGAGCTAGGAAAAAAAATCATATGAACCCACGCGGGAACAGAAAAAAAAATCAAAAGTGCTCAACGTTCGCAAAAAGTAAAAGTGGTGCCTGATTCATTACGAGGTCAATACACCCAGCTATGTCTGTTAACATCGTCCTGAACAAAATAATTGTTGTGTTGGTTCTTTTTTTGTGTGTTGGATTTATTTTTGTACTAGAGGTGTGGAGCGGAGTGGAGAGTGGGGGGTGATTTGAACCGTTTGGGCAAAATAAAAAAAAAACTGGCTCAGCATCTCGATCTCGGCCTCGATCGCCGAATAATCGTTTTGACAGCGGCGTCCAAATCACTCGCGGCCGAATGGAGACACGCGTCGAGTCCGCCCGGGCCGCTGGGGCCTCCGAACCTCTCTGGCGGGCAGCCCTGGCAGTCCTGGCCCAGCCTGGCCGGCCATCCGCACCGTTACCACACTAGAGCGACTGCCAAGGGCCCACCGGCTCCACCCGCAAAGAAAACACAGTGGACACGGGTGTTTCTTCTTCTTCTTCTGTCCCGCCCGCCCTGTCGGTGGGCTGGGCCCGGCTGGGTCTGTTCTGCTACTGTGGTCGGAATGTGACCAACAGACAGGCAGCCCTCTGGCTGCACATCAGCATTTGCCCGTTTTTTCCAGGACAAGTCTGAGAAATAGGATGGATTTTCAAAAGCGGTACCGAACACTTGTGCATATTTTTTCCTGGTTTACTTTCCCAGTCCGGCGGAAAGGTGAGTATCTCTCGGGCGGGGTCGGTGACCCTCGGGCAAACCTCCCCATTGGGCAAATGTTTGCGCGGGGTACACATCCCACCAATCGAGTGCGAGTGTGCGTCGGGGTGCGACAAATAGGAACGCGCCCCGCGCGGGGCGGCGCGCGCGGGAAACTTAAAACGGTTCTCGGCACAGGCCGCTGACCAAATGTTTAGATTCGAAGCGTCAAGCCGGCCGCGCGCGACTCGCCTCTGCCATTCCGATAACTGTCTGGAGCGGCAGGGGGAAAAAAGTCACCGCCGCCTTGCAGAGGCACACAGAGGCACCGCCTTCTGATAATATAAAACGGTCCCCCCCCCCCCCCCCCCCCCCCCCCCGCAGCATCCCGTCCGGATCCAGTCCCGCATGCAGATGAGAAGCATTAGCGCCTTTCAAAATAATTAGCGCTATGATTAGTTCATTAAGCGAGCGCCGGTCGGGCACAAATTACGTAACACCTCCGACTCCCGGGAGAGGATATACCTCTCTTGGGAGAGCATACCTCTCCCGGCTGCCGGAAGTACTCTCCTGGGCTGGCTACGCCGATGCTCCGCGGCGTGCGACTGGAGGCAGCGCAGCGCAGCGGAGACGCGGCAACCGCCTGCTAATAAAATTGTTTGGCCAGAGAACGAGGGAGGCAGGCGGTGAGAGGTTCTGCGGTTTGAAAAATGGCGTGGAACCGTGTTTTGCCGGGGCGGAATACACCGCTAACTTGGCGCCGGTGCGTCTTTAAAACGTGCAAATGAGTCGGGGAAACACGGCGAACGGCGGAGATATGTGGAGGGAGAACCGGTACACGCGCGCGCGCACACACGCACGCACACGCACAGAGCGAGGGCGCGTGTAACCTAGCACCGCGCGGTGTTGGCAACACTTTCCCTTACTGCTCCCTGCATTCCGCAAAGGTTGGTGCCCCTGCTTGCACAGGTTAGCGTAAAGATGGCAAACAGGCACGGCGGTGGCATCGGACTCGTACAGACAATATCTCGCGGAGCGGAAGCCGCATCGAGAGAATCGCAGCTGTCTAACTGAACGGGCCTTCAGGAGTACTACCCTACCCGCTTGCACTGGAGGAGAGAGAATCTCAGCTGTCTAACTGAAGGGCCATCAGGATTACCACCCTGCCCGCTTGCACTGGAGAAGAGAGAATCTGAGCTGTCTAACTGAACAGGCCTTCGGGATTACCAACCTACCCGCTTGCACTGTGTAACCGGGGCGTTGTATGTGACGGCGGCGTACGTGTTGGAGCTCCGCTATCACAAGGCAGTGCTCACGTCCTGAGGGCCCGGGGGCCGGCGGCAGGTCACCCCGGGACATCCTCCAGGATCCAGGACTCTAGCGTGCTGCCGATGGTGAAGCACGCGCCGTGCCCAAGAACAACAACAACAGCAGCAGCCCGGCAGCGGTATCCCGGCTTCACATTCTCGTCGCGTTTTCAGACCGCATCATCAGTTACCTGCACAACGATGTTCGCCCAACAGGGACTCGCGAGACAATTAACGGGCGTTGGAGGTGGCGGCCGGCGGAGCTGCGGGGGCGCACACTCCCTGAAAAACGCTGTTTTGGAAATGAATAGTTGTGGGTTTTTTGTGGTTGTGTTGTTGGTATGTTGTTTTTATTTCGTTTCCGAATCACACGTAACGCCTCTCAGTGAAACAAAGTCAAGAAAATCGTACACACTCCAGATGGCCGGTATTTGAACCCATGACATTCCGGCGCTGGTCGATTACAAGGCGGAGGCCCGCGGCAGTGCGCGCACTGCCGCCAACCCGACCCGAAATAAAACGCGCTAACCAGACGACTAACGAGCCGAAACATTTTAGTGTTGGCCATCGTGGTTGGCGCACCGCCACCGCCTCACGCGGCCCGCCCGCCTAATGAGGTGAGCATCAGGTAATATAAATGCGGGAGGAAGTGTGTGAGGGAGAGGGGAGGCGCCAGTGTGTGTCACGGAAGAGGAACCGAGAGAGATGCCGAGTGGGCTGCCTGCAGCGCCCCCGGCAGGGCAGGCAGACCCGCCACACACGCATGCGCTGCACAGCCTGGGATTGCCTACCTGCCAGGCGTTCCCAGGCAACAAATGACATTTCGTCACCCCTCTCTCCGCACCCCCCCCCCCACACACACACAAAAAAAATAAAAAAAAAAAATAATAATAATAATAATAATAATAATAATAATAATAATAATAATAATAATAATAATAATAATAATAATAATAATAATAATAATAAAAAGAAGTTAAAAACAGAGACGTTTTCTGGTCCTTGCGGTATTTTGAGCTCCAGACGTGGCCGTCTTCGGCGTGGCAGCCACCCGTCTTACGCACACCTGACGGCTCAGGTGGGCTCTGTGTGTGTGTGTGTGTGTGTGTGTGTGTGTGTGTGTGTGTGTGTGTGTGTGTGTGTGTGTGTGTGTGTGTGTGTGTGTGTGTGTGTGGCACGGGTTCGGCTGCTGCTTGGTTCACACAGCACACCGGTCCGGCAGAGCAAGCCCAAGCCTCCTCACATTAACATTATGTATCCTCACCTCACGGAGGAGGGAGGGGGAGGGGTAAGGGTCCTGCCCCCCCCCCCCCTAACGGGAGCCTGGCCAAGTCATAAGGTCCCCTCAGCCGACAGTCCGGTCCGTTGGGGTCGGCTCCGGCCCCTCCGGCCCCCTCCGGCCCCTCCGGCCCCCCCATGCAGCGCCCGCGGTCACTCGAGTGGTCAGACTTCAATGAGCAGGGCAATACTCCTCCGGCAGTGAGTGGCTCTCCGCACCTCTCCATCTCTCTCTGTCTCTGTCTCTGTCTCTCTCTGTCTCTGTCTCTGTCTGTCTGTCTCTGTCTCTCTCTCTCTCTCTCTCTCTCTCTCTCTCTCTCTCTCTCTCTCTCTCTCTCTCTCTCTCTCTCTCTGTCTCGCTCGCTCTGTTTCCCTGCACTGGAGGGGGTTTTCTTGTTTGGATTCGGACCCGTGTTTAACGGGGCAGAGCTCGGGCACACGGGCACACATTTGGTCCAGGCAAACAAGCGACTTGTGGAACGCACCCCCGCCCTCGTACGCGTCACCTCAGCAGTCACCGCCTAGTGGAACGCACCCCTCCGCCCTCGCACGGTTCATCCCAGCAGTCACCTCCGGCTGGAAACGCTGCCGCCGCGTTTGTATCAATGTTACTCGGCGAAAACGAAAGTCGGCGAGTAGTTGGATGCGGCGCCAGTAGGCGGCAGTGGTGGCGCCGCTCTCTACTGTGGTTCAAGTTCAAGACCAAGTCGTGCTGCCGGCGGCCGGCAGCGAGCGGCAACAAGTTCAAGTTCAGGAGGCGAGGCGAGCGGGCAGAGCGGGCTGGCTCTCGGCGGCCGCGGTGTTGCAGCGCGTGACCGAGGCGCGGCGCCACAAGTTCAAGTTCTCGGGAACTTTTCTCCGGATAGAAAAGTTGGCGGGTGGTATGGAAAAAAAAGGTGAAAAAGGAAGAACGAAATCAAGATCAGAAAAATGTGGCCAAATACATGACAGAGAAAAAAAATACGTTCAGAGGAGAAAGTTCTTTAGTAAAATTTAGGTCGATGACCTGCCATAATAATGCTTAATTCAGATTAAAAAATAAAAATACTACAGCCATGATTCGAACCGGGAAGCGGCAGGGATATGGTCATCCTCGAGCCGAACCTGTGCACAGACCGGACAGTTCAAGTTGAAGACAGACAGACAGACAGGTAGCAGACAGACAGACAGATGGAACGCACTGCGTAACGGGAGACGCCGATTATTAACATACGTGCAGGCCAAGCAGCCGCTTCGCAGTGGGAAAGTCTCTCGCGATCTCTTTCTTCCGCTTTTTCTCTCTCTCTCTCTCTCTCTCTCTCTCTCTCTCTCTCTCTCTCTCTCTCTCTCTCTCTCTCTCTCTCTCTCTCTCTCTCTCTCTCTCTCTCTCTCTGACACTCACACAGGGAGCGATGATTGCGCGGAGCGGGCAATAAAATGAAATCCGCACGCACACAACACACATTCGGGTTCGCACACAGGGCATGGAACACATTCACGTTCGCATACAGGGCACATGAGGACGTTGTCGTGGTGGCTGGCCTGACGCTACTGGCAGCTAACGAGTGTCGCTGTCATAAATGCGATTTTTTCCCCCCACCGCCCTGCGAATAATTTACCACCACAACGACATTGGTGCGCCGCCGACAGATACACCCGGCCGTGATGATATGTCACGTGGACGCGAACTGCCAATAATAACAAAGTATATGAGAAATTGAACGCAAAAATAAATAAATTATGTGACGTGAAAGTGCAGCTGGCAGCAGTTGGTTTGCAGACGTTCTTTTTGTTGTTGTTGTTTGGTTTGCCGGCCTGGTCCGGCTGCCGGGCACAGCCTGGCACAGCCCCTGCTGGGCGGTCCCCACGCCCCTCGCAGCGGACACGATGGGTGGCCTAGCGGCGCGGCGCACCGGATAGCGGCGGTGGCGGGGTATGGACGCTCCGGTGCGTTCAACTCTCCGGGCTCCAGGCGGCTCCAGGCGGCTCCAGGCGGCTCCAGGCGGCTCCAGGCGCCTCCGGTTCGGGACTCGGCGGCGCTACCCCGCGTGCGGTAGACCCCACGCCGGCCGGCCTGACCGCCGCACCGCTGGGTACACAAAAGAGGCACAAATCGCCTCGCGGGGGGCGGCAGGGGGAGCGGAGCGTGAGAGGCAAATCGGTTCTAGGAACGGACGGCTTGTTAGACCGATCCCCGGCCGCGGCCGTGTCATCCGTACGGGGGTCTATCGGGCACATCGCACGCCCGCGGCACCCGCGCACACGCACTCGGTGCACCGCTAGAAATCATGCCTAGGAAATCTCTAGTGGATCTCTAGTAATTTTTTTTTAATTTTTTTTGTTTGTTCGTACCAACTTGGGCCTGGAGAACATTCATCAGTGCACTGTTTATATATATCAACATGTTTTGTGTAAAACTTCAAAACTCGAGAGGTTCGCAGTATTTTTCGAATTCCGGCGCAAGTTTTCTAGTGAACTTGTCTAGTGCAAATATTTTGAGAAATTTTCTCGTGTACATTTTTTTTAGAAAATTGCTAGTGTAAATTTTTGAAGACATTATCTAGAGCAAATTTTTTTGGGGAAAAAAATTCTAGCGCGAATTTCCAGTGGAAATTTTCTGGTACAAATTTCTGGCTGAACTTTGGTTTTAAGTGAAGCCCTTCGAGATGCGCACGAGATGCGGCCGAGTTCATCTGCGAGGGAGGACGCTCTCGGAAGCTGTAAAAAGCGGCGCGTCCTGCCGCCTCCTGCCGCTTACCGAGGAAAATAATGGAAAGTTGCGCTTGTGCGTAATTTTCGGTCCGCAGAGTGAGCAGCAGTCCGGCAGAGCTAACGAAAGGATGCATTCCATCCTAACCACAGCACCGGCGACAGACCCCGCAAAACCGTTTCGCCTTATTCTTATTTTTTCATTTCGAAAGGTTTTATGGCGGAGATGTTTTGCAGGATCACAGCAATTGGTCCCGATTTACTGTCCATTCGTGTCCGTGTTTTGTTCTAGTTAATGACAGGTCAAGCAAGAGCAGTGGGACTTGAGGGAGGACCACAGCATCTCATGACGTCCGACTGAAGGTCGCTCTTTTTTTTTCTTGTTTACTTTTCTTCCGCCTTCTAAAATTCCACACCAAGCAGGTCACATTACTGAAGTCTGGAACCTCAGTGTTCGGTGGACGACTGATCTTCTGTAAGATGCCGATGCTGCTTTTGGGTGACACCGGGAATGCCGGATTAAAGCCTTTCGTTTTTCCCAACCAAATAAGCGAGAGTCATTGATTGTGTTTTTTATTTCTTGAAAAATGAAGAGGCTTGGACTGAGTCGCAATGTGAGACAATTCGAACCCTCAAACGAAAAAGGCAGGAAGTTAGTGAAGCGTGCGAAACGCCGAAAATAACAGAGAGAGGCACTACTCCTTGCCTAGAGAATGCTTTGCCTTGTCCCTTAGTTTTATCTCCTCTCTGCACCAATGACTCCGTCTTCTTTTTCATTTATGTCTGCCGGATTTTTTTCCCCCTCACTGTTCTCTCTCGTTCTTCAGAACAGAAGACGTCGCTGAGGCCATCCCCTCTTCCAAACGGCTGATCCCAGCAATCGCAACGTTGATGATGCGAGAAGACCGGCCAAGCCGAGCAGAACAAAAGACTAATTGAAATGGCGCTCCACACAAGCAGGGTGCCCAGCGGCCGCCCGCGGAAACAGCCAGACACTCAACCAACCGCAGAGAGTTAAATAACTGCGGCGTTAAAGTAAGTACGTTTGTATCGAGTCGCGGGTGTAACAGTTAGTCCTGCCTGCCGGACACGAAGTCCACGTCCGCGCTGTCCAGCACTGCCGCCGCAGCCGCTGCAGCCACGTAGCAGCAGCAGGGAAGGGCGACTCGCCGGCGACTCGATTTTCCGTGCCTTTCCGTCTGTCTCCGATCTCTTCCTTCTCTTCCCACGTTTACCGCAGAGCGCTAGCACATGCAGCATGGCGAGCGGTGGCCGCCACCGGTGTGGACGTCAGATAATGACATTCCCTTCCTCCTTCCCTCCCCCAGCCGTGCCTACGTGACCTATGCTGTAACCACGTGCTGACCGTTGCTGACCGTTACGACACCCACTCTGCTCCGCGAACCTGATTGAATTCCTATCTGAGGGAAACAGCCGGTGAATCCCGCAATGATTTTTCACGGCACAAAACATTTTTTCGACGCACAGAAAATGGTTTCTTCGATCAACGTTAGTCTGACATTAAAAACGCTGGTCTTGAACTTACCAAGGTGACTTTGATCCAAGCTGCTTTGAATCTTCCTGCAAGACTGTTGTGCTGAGTGAAGTCTATTAACCTTGTTATGTTCAAGCGTAAGACTATGTTTTTTTGGGTGCGCATCGTCGCTATTTCTACATTTTAATTTTTCGTGCAGGTACGGCGGAAACCGAAGCCATGCCAAG
This sequence comes from Odontothrips loti, assembly GCA_038380765.1. Taxonomy (NCBI): domain Eukaryota; kingdom Metazoa; phylum Arthropoda; class Insecta; order Thysanoptera; family Thripidae; genus Odontothrips; species Odontothrips loti. Next base: position 9,275,243 of record CM076258.1, read on the forward strand.
TACCGTCCAGTTAGATGGGGTTGGTTCAAACTGCCTCGGGGCAGCAGGCGGCGGCCAGCAGCGCAGGGCGAATAACCGTTCGCTCTGCTGCGAATAGCCGTGACACTGACTGAGGTCGGCGTCGGCAGCGGCGGCCATTACGGGGATAATGAATCGCTTGTGGTGCGAATAACGGAAAAAATGCACGCGGTCGGTCCAGTTTCATTATTCGCAGAGCGGATGCGTGCCTTAGTGTGTAGCGGCGGCCGGCTTTTCGTCGACCGAATGTTTTCCCGCGCTCCGGTCAGCCGGATCGATACCATCGATGCACAGTCGAGAGCGACAGCAATCGATACATCACGGCGTAGCCTCGTCGGGACACAAACGCCACCTGATTGCGTGTTGTAGTATTAAGCGTTGGAAGGCCACGTGAAAAATTATTCGTGGATCCAAGAGAAATATTCAGGGGTTGGAAATATATTTATTTATAGGATTGCGCGGAAAAGAAGCTTCTCGTGACTTCACGTGATGCGCGTTATGAAGACAAGTTTAGGGCGCGATCGCACGGTCAGCCTATGGCGGCCTATGGCGGCCTGGTGGCTTATGGCGGCCTATGGCGGCCTATGGCGGCCTGGTGCCTTATGGCGGCCTATGGCGGCCTATGGTGGCCTATGGCGGCCTATGGCGGCCTGCCGACGGTCAGCACCGCAGCGGCTGCAACGGCTGCAGCAGCACTTGCGACTCATCACTCGCAGTAAAACCAAGGTAAAACCCCTCCACGCGCCCCGCATGCAGTGCCGGGCGGGGTACCGGGGTACCGGGGTACCGGGGTACCGGCGGGGACACGGCCGGGGTCGCTGGCCGAGCAGGGAGGGTCTATGGCAGTCAGACGCGTGGATAAAGTCACCGAAAGAGATTGATTGATTGATTGATTGATTGATTGATTGATTTTCTCAAATGGTACAATACAGGACTAAAAGAATCCTAAGGTAGTGCCAATAGACACATTGGTTAAAAGACGAGAGAGAGAGAGAGAGAGAGAGAGAGAGAGAGAGAGACAGAGAGAGAGAGAGAGAGAGAGAGAGAGAGAGAGAGACAGAGAGAGAGACAGAGACAGAGACAGAGACAGAGAATGAGAATGAATGAATGAATGAATGAATGAATGAATGAATGAATGAAAGGAAATCAAAAGAAATTCTATAAGAAGCTGAATATTGTGACTGAAACTTTTCAAGTAACTGCTTTATAGTAATTTCCTCAAGGAAGCCTCCCGCCATGCACCGCGCGAAACATATCGTCATGACTCCTTTGTTTCTTCTATCGATACATTTATGATTACATTTGAAGGAGTTTGACTCTGCGCATGCGCGACATATACAATGTTGTTTATCCCCCCCCCCCCCTTGCCCACCACACGCGTGCCTGAGCTTCCCCCAACCCCATTCTTACCCCTCCCCCTACTTCTCCCTCCCCCTCCCCCACCCCCTCCCCCGCAGTGACACAACGCCCAGCAGGAGTGATGCCCGACGGTCGGCCCCCCAAAAAAACACGCGAAAAACGATCACGAGTCGTTTTTCTTCGACGGCCACCGTCGGCAGCGGAGGAAGGCAAGAGTGTCAGTCTGGGAAGCAGGAAGGGTGGGGCTCAATTAGTGGTGTCCCCCTGCCATGGAGTCCGCGGGAACTTTGAATGGCGTCCAGCAGGAAACAGGTCCGCTTCATTTACCTCCATCACTTGTTTTTCATTGTCACTCGTATATCTCGAGTCGCAGGGAGAGGGTAGCGAGCGGTCTCTGTCCGATGTGTCACTTTTCCACCGTATGACTTTCCTGCGGTGCGGTTTCCGCCGGCGAACTGCCACCAGGCCCTGGTTTTCTGCGCAGCCCTCATGTTTCTCTGACAAAGAGCTGCGAGCTGGCACCCGTTTCGAAAGCACTATCGCTTTCGCGCCCTTTGGCGGCCCCTGGCCGCTGTTGGCCGCGGGAGGTAACGAAGTGCGGCCAGGTCCCACCAGACGGCCACAGTTCCCGGCCCGGCCCTGCCCCGTGCCGCTAGCCTGGAGGCCGCGTGCCGCCCGCGCGCCTGCTTTGACGAGCTGTAACCCTGTCCCCCCGTCGTAGAGGAAAGACACTAAAGTCGGGACCTGCAACTCCTCAGATCCACCACAGGTATGACAGCCGGGGTGGGGCCCGGGGGCGGGGGCCCGGGGGCGGGGGGCCCGGGGGCGGGGGGACCGGGGGCGGGGGGACCGGGGGCGGGGGCGTCAGCCTGAGCTCTCTAAATCTGCATCACGCCAAGAGCGGAGAGCCAACTGCAGTAAAAGAGACTGCTCCAGACATTCTTGCGTTGCAAAGACGCCGAATCTATCTGGGTGGATTTTGTTCCTTATTTTGTTTTTGAATCTTACTCAGTATATCCTTTAAAAGTTCCAAATGACTGAATTATTCCTGCACCAGTCAACTATAATTCGGTCAATTTTTTCGACCAAAATTTGACCACAAAATTTATTTTTAGATCGGATCAGCTTAAAATTTTTGGTTCGTTGTTCCGAGGCCTGACAATGGCCGCAGAGGGTCGGAGCTGCAGTGCTGCCAACTAACGCAAAATGAGTTGTCTGCAATGCGGGGCGGGGACGGCCGACACGGCGCTGTGCCATGTCCGGTCCACAAGAAGAAGAAGAGGAAGAAGGATCTAGAGCAGCGCACCCCAGGGGACCCAGGGCCTCCCGGTCAGACTGCTGTCCCCTTAGGGTCCCCAGGGATGACATTCCTGGAATGCGAAGCCACAATCCAAGTCCTGGTCCTGTGTCCTGCTGCCCCCCGGCACAGCCCTGGGACTTCCCCGTGTTCCATACAGTGGACACGGGAATTCCATTAGCGACAGCTCTCATTAAAAACGCGCCGCACAATGTATTTTGCTGCGGCTGGCTCAAGGATTCCTACAATTTCGTGCACAGCGGCCGCCATATGAAACAGCTGTCCAGATAGGCGTAAGCACTTCAAATCCAATTACGAGCGCGAAATAATGCGATCACGTAAATCAACATGCTCAGTCGATGCCGAGCTTGTGACGACGCAACCGCAGCAGGGCCGGGCAAAAGAAACAGAAACCAGCTCCTTGCATAAAGTTTTATGCCACTGGCAAAGGCTTTTATGAGATACTCGCTGTGAGGGATTTGCCGAAGCGACGACCTAACACAAGAGTACAAGCTGGACAGCAGTACACTGTATCATAATATGCAAGTGAAAATGTTATTTTTTATTGCAAGTCAATAGACGACACCGCCGTTTTTAAAACGCCAATATTTCTATTTTCGCCCAGAACGTGGTAATGTGAACGGCCAACGGCCTCTCTCTCTCTCTCTCTCTCTCTCTCTCTCTCTCTCTCTCTCTCTCTCTCTCTCTCTCTCTCTCTCTCTCTCTCTCTCTCTCTCTCTCTCTCTCTGCCTCTCTCTGTCTTTCCCTGTCTCTCTCACTCACTCTTTCTGCCTCTCTCTGTCTCTCCCTGGACATCCCGAGAGCTCCTCTGCCAAACGAGTGACCTCCAACCTTCCGTGTCGCGGGGACTTATTGCATTCCGACTGCAACAAGTGGTCCCGGGGGGCTCGGGGGACACCAGGGAGGACATCGGGGGGAGGGTCCGGGGGGCCGTTTTTAATGAGTCGCAGAACAAGCAGCCCGCGTTTGCATCGCGACGACACCTCTGCGGACAGGACATCCAGGACATGTCGCATCCGATGCAGGTCCAAGTGTAACTCCGGTGCAGCCCGGAGACAGGACAAGAATGTCAGGTAAGTGCTCGTAGGTGTGTGGCATGGCTGCATGAGGTCTAGGTGTGGTTTGTTTGCTTGCGGATGACATCCGGAATTCAAACGTGGTAATTTCTAAAATTATTTTCGTAAAAAAAAAAAAATTCGCGAGTGGTAAAGTGAGTGCGAGTGACAAGGTGCGAACACGCCGCGCCCTGCCATGGCTATCGGATGTGGTGGCGATGTGCCAGAAGCAGGCGGTCTGCTTAGGGTAACAGCGAAGGCAAATAACTCTGGCGGGAGAAAGAAATCACATGAATGTAAAAAAAAAAAAACTCAGACCCTTTCCCAAAAACCTGCGCCTCATTGCTGTTTTTTGGAGGGAGTTTGTTTTGTTTCTTCACTACTTTACCTGCTGTTATTTTGTCACCTGCACCTGCCCTTATGTGCGGAATTATTTCTCATGGGGATCTGCAGCACTTGTTGTGCCAAAGAAAGTAGCTGCTCTTACCTGTGGGCTGCGGGCGGAGATGTCGGCGGGGGGCCGCGGTAGTCCGAGTGAGGCGGGTGTAGGGGCGGTAGCAGCGGCGGTAGCAGCGGCGGTAGCAGCGGCGGCAGCGGCGGTAGCAGCGGCGGTAGCAGCGGCGGTAGCAGCGGCACTAGCTGGCACGCGGTGCGGGCACGAGGTTGCTGCTGCTGCTGCGGCGGCGGCTGCGTCCGGCGCAATCGGAGGCTCACTTGGCACTGGCGGCTCTGCACGGCGCTGCCCAGCACCAGCCCGGGGGGTCGGTCTGACGGCGCCGCCCCAGGGCCCCCGTCGTCCTCCCTCCGGGGCCCGGACGTTCCCGGGCCGGCGGGGAGCGGGGCACGGCCGTGGAGGGGGGAGGCCGGCGACAACGGTGCCGTGCGGGGGTAGGCTCTCCAGAGAGCTGGGGTCGTCAGGAAACACGTAACGCCATCCACGCCAGAAATGCCGATTATTAGTCGTTCGGACTGATTTGGTCGATGATTTCGGGACATTTCGGGGACATCTACTAGTTGAGAAAACTAACACTTCGTTGGGTCAGCTGAGAAGTCTCGGTCTGGACCAACACTGGAACGTCATATCGATACGAGAGTAGAGTCTGATTACCTTCATCACTACCGACGAAACCGCTGGAGGCAGCTAGAGGTGTGACACTAACCTGACCTAACCCAAGCCCATGCATGACCAATGCTCACACCTTGTACGATTTTTCGCCATATTAAAAAAAATCGTATTGTGCCTGGACCAACGCATAGGCATCACAGGCATACAATACAGTCGAAGAAAAATGTTAAAGATGAGAGGCCTACTGGACGTGAAAAAAAAATGTAACCCACCGGCGAGAATCGAACCACGGACCTGTCGGGTCGGTCACTTGCCGGTCCGCCTAACCACGCAGCTACCGAGCCTCTGAGCGGTAGATATGGAGTAGCCGCACGGTTTGGCGGACCGGCTGTTACATACCGACACAACGGATCCCTCGCACGTATGTGGCACGCTGGCCGCAATACTCATTGGTCGCCATCATTGTCCATTTAAAGTTTCGCGCGCGCGCGCGCGCGCTCCGTCAAATCGATACCGCTGTTCGATAGCTCGATAAATGTCGGTGCTCGTCTCGGGGCGGCGCGGTGAGTACAGGGCGGTGCCGCCAGGGTGTGCTATTAGGTTACGGTGCCGCGGTCCCGTCTCAAACGTTACATCCGACTTTACACGCGCGGGCTCGGCTTTTACAGCGGAAGCAGCTGGCGGCTACCGAGAAGCGCGAATGCACGGCGGCCCGAGTATAGCGGGGCAAAAACAGGGGCAGCGGGGCCCCGGCGGCCCCAGCCCCACTACTTCAGAGCCCTCGGACAATTGAAAGTTTGGTGTCAGTGAGGAACTGGGGTACCGGCTGGTGCGAGGCGCCGAGCTGCAGTCACACAGTCGTGTGTTGGAGTCGTACTATTTACATTTCGCAAGGCGTTTACTGTCCGAGCGCGTGCGACTCGGCCGCGTCTCCCATTAGTGGTGTGCCCCTTCCGGCTGATGAGCAGGTAGTGCCGTAATCACATGTTGCCAACCCCCGCGCGCGGACGGATGTGCCGCGACAGAAGACCACGCAGCTCGCCGCGTCTTGATAGGGTATTCCGCCCGAATACTGAAACGGAAGTGGGGCACCGCAGAGCTCCCGCACCCGCGGAATAGACGTCTGCAAATTTGAGATTTGGAAACGGAAGTTGAAGAACAGAAACACTTGCAGACCGGAAACTCTCGAGGGCAGGTATGAGAAACTTGAGGTTTTATTTGGCGCGACGCTTGCGCATCAACGTTTCTCATACTTGCTGTCGAGAGCTTTCCGGTCTGGAATTCGGACTGGAAAGTGATTGAAAGCTTCAGCTTCTGAGCCCCGTTGGAAACCCCTATTTTGCGATTCATTGCGTGGATTTTCATTCCGTTTCGGCGGAGCGTCCAGCACGGGTAAGCGGCATGGAAAGTGAATCGACACACTTCCGTAAACTCCTCCCTAAACACCCTGTGTCGGCTTGTTTTTTTTTTTTTTTTTTTTTCTGTGGCGTCTCCAGCCGGGGGCGAAAGAATTCGCTAATATCGTCTGCTTGTATTCCGCCCGTCCCGGCGCCCGCTGCACAAGGAATGCCCCGCCGGCACCGCGTCGGCTGCAGATGTGCCGCGGAGTGCCAATAAAGATGATCGCCAACAATGGCCGACATTGTAGAGCGATGCCAACAATGGGGCATAACCCTAGTCCGAGGGAGTCCGGCAGGGTCCACGCCCAGCGGGGAAAAAAGAGGAGAATTCTCTCTGTGCGCGGCCAGAGTGGTTGTGGTGATGGACGCAGTACAGCCCTTACGCGGCGTGGTGTTCCCCTAGGGCTAAAGTAAAACCATTGCGCGCAACGCCAGATCCTGTCTTAACCGTAACTCTACCGTCTTCGACGAGAACGGAAGGGTCATATATGATGTTCGCCCAAATAGAGTATTCCGGAGAAAGCCGAAACGGAAGTATGGGGTCTTAACGACGAAGAACGCTGGATGAAGTATGTGAAATCGAGTGATTTTTAAAAAAAAACGGGTTCCGAAAACGCGATTTCTCATACTTTGTGCAGCTTTTCGGAGTACACTATTTGGGCGATAAGGACAAGACTTTTTTAGGGTCTTTTTTTAATGTTTTTTTTTGGGGTGCTGTATTTTTTTGTTTACCTTTTTTTAAATATACTCGCACCTACTCTGTGCATGAAAAATGTCTCATCGACACTTTTCCAGTGTCGGGCGTCGCCTTTGCTTCCATGTTACTTCATCTCGACCGTCACCAGCTTCTGGAACAAGCCGTTAGGCGGTGCTAGGTGCGTGCGCGCGCGCGCGCGCGCGTGCTGTCGTGTGGCATTTAGGCCGCGGCGCTCGAATCAGCCGGTGTGACACCTGTTGGCTGCTCCGGCCGTAAGCCCGGACCGCTACCGCTGCTACTGCTGCTACCGCCCCGCCGGCGGACACATGGCGGCTGCAGCGGCTGCAGCGGCTGCGTTAGTGTGTGTACCTCAAGGCACGCGACAGGCGACACACCAGGGATACCAATCACACCGCGCCAAACGCATCCCCAGCAAAAGGACCATCATTCATCCCCATATCTTTCATGGGGCAATCAAAATTACGTGGAATGATTCGGACTTGAACGGAAGGCCGTGTACGGAAGTCTGGCACATCATCATCCGCAGAATAGCGTAGTCTTAGTGTTGAACTTACCAAGATTACTGGACTTTCCGAGGCAAATACTCCTGCACGAAGCTCCCTTGTAGCTTGACACAGTGCGTATAGCCTTAGTAAGTTTAAGACTTCGAGTTCTGAAGATCATTTCAGACCGTGATCGAAGAAAAAAAAATTATGCGTGATGTTTGTCACGTGGTTTGTGCACGGACCTTCGTTCCTACTGCGGTCGTTCTCTCGTACTTGATGGCGTGATAAGAGGCGCCCTGTTTACACGTGTACCGCCACACACACACACACACACACACACACACATACGCCGTTAGTCGTCACCTGGTGAGGTTATTAGATCACACCAACAGGAGCGCGCGTGCACAGTTATGTCGTTGTGCGCACCCGCATGGAGGGGAGACAGAGAAAGAGACAGAGAGAGAAGGGAGATGGGAAAAAGATAAAAAGAAAGAATTAATAAACATAACGGCGTAGGTGGCGAGCACCCGTGTGCGCGCGCGTGTGTGTGCACCCGTGCCTGGAATGTGTCAGTAGGTTCGTAGGGTGACGACCTCCCACCAGTCTCTATGGTCCAGCGATTCCCTTCACCCTTCCTGCGGTTGTTGTTTTTGTGTGTGGTTTTTTTAATATTTTTTTTTACAAAACGGGATTGTGGATCATAGTGATGATAAAAAGCAGACAACAAAAACACAACGTTTTGTGTGCTGACATATAGGCTGTGTCGTGAGATGCCGTAGTCAGGGACAGGCGTGCTTCCCCTCCACCCCCATCCCTTCTCTCATGACGCCGTCGTGCGTTAATTGCCGCGCCCTCTCCGTGTGCGTGTGGCTGCGATGATGTAGATCAGTTCTCGGAACGTCCGGCCGTCCGGCCCCGACCCCTGACCCACCGTCTGTCTGCCCCCGCTGACACCCGCCACTGCCTAGGTCGGAACGCGCACAGCACCGTAAAGCGTCAGAAAATCCGACTGGTTAGGTTAGGTTTCAAACAACGTATTCACGCCTTATAATGCGGAATATTCCTTCACGACACAACACAAAAGTTAAAAAAAAAAAGAATAAAATTTAAAAAAGGCGTTATCTTTAACTCGCTCGCTACAGTACCTTTATTTCTCACTATACCAACCTTGAAATACTCGACAATACCGGCAGTACTGGACTGCACCACATCACCCTGCGCACGGCCCAGGAGTGCCTCGGCATGCCGGAGCCCCCCGGGGCCCCGCAGTACCCCCTCGGACGTCCCGGAGCAGATGGCGAACGCCGGCGAGTGCGTGTGTGTGCCGATGCAGCGGGCCGACCCGCGAGCGTCAAACGAAACACGTCGAAGAAGAAAAGAAGAAGGAGGAGAAGGACGACGAAGGAGAAGGAGAAGAGGGCAGGGCTCTGGGATGGGCTGCACCGGCTGCAGGCCGCTTGTTTTAGCGCCCGCATATGCACACCGGATTAGCAATGTTAATGCGCGTGAGAGTGCGAAAACGGAGAAGAAAGGTGAGAGAGTAGAGCGGAGCAGAGCGGGGCAGAGCTGCGCTTGGACAGGGCTGACGACGCTCTTTTGTCCCCGCGCGGCCCGGCTGGCAGAACAGATTGACACTGTTCCCAAGCTGCTGCTGCTGCTGATGCTGCTGCTGTCAAACACACAGTGGCGGTGGATGTCCTCGACGGACAACAAAATGTAAGCCCGCAGCTGGTAGTATTTGAACCCACTGCTAGCATTTGAGCTCACGGCTGGTATTTGGACCCACTGCTAAGTATTTAAGCCTACAACTGAACTCACTAGCCGGGCCATGGCGTGCCCCCCCCCCCCTGGAGTCTGCCCGCCTGGGATGGCCGTTCCGGGAGGTTAGCCACCCTGGCGACAAGACGCTGCACAATATTTTTTTTCCGTGTTCCCCAGCTAAAACCGCGCGCCTGTGTGGTGCCTCACCTGCCAGCCTGGCAGTGAGGGCGTCCTGCTTGTTCTGCTAGGTGGCGCCCGCTAACGCGTGTGTCGTTGTTCTATGCACTCGCAATTAAACTAACGGGGAACGCCCCTTTTCTGAACGGAGCGGGCGCAGAAAATGAAGAAGTTGGAAGAGAATGTTGGCAGTGCTGCGCCAGCCTCCCGCTGACGTCGGGGTGGCAAAGCGTGGCCGCGGGTTTCGAGAGTACTGGTTTCCAACGAGACTAGGAAACGGAGGCTGAAGACCAAAAGCCCTCTCGGACCGGAAACTCTCGAGGGCAGGTATGAGAAATGGCGTTTTGAGTGAATTTGGAGGTTATTTCCCATATTGTGCATCAAAATTTCTCATACTCGAGAGTTTCCGGTATCTGTGCGTGTCTTTGTTCTCCAGCTTCCGCTTCTGGGCCCCGCCGGAAGCCCCTACGCCGCCGTCGTCGGCGCCTTCTGGTTGTGACGTTCTGTGCACGGCGGCGGCCACCGCCTTCCCATTTGCATGATGGCCGCCGTGTAAACACTCCGTCGGCACATCATCGGGCGCGCAGGGCAATCCGCACAAGGCAATGAGACCTCTGGAACGGCGCTTCGGTTATAAAATATAATAACGGAAGAAGAAACGGCTCCGGCTGGGCTCGGCCCAGGCCTCGGCCCTGCCGCCGTGGCTCTCATCTCGTCGCCCAGCTGACGGCCGCTGCGCCGCGATCTGCAGCCTGCGGTGGTCAGCGGCGGCAGCGGCGGCAGCGGCGGCAGCGGCGGCAGCGGCGGCAGCGGCGGCAGCGGCGGCAGCGGCGGCAGCGGCGGCAGCGGCGGCAGCGGCGGCAGCGGCGGCCCGGACTGTCCTGTCCTCCTTCGTGGCGATCGCTATGCCGCAGATTAAAAGCGCTGCGAAGCGCTGGCCGGCTTGTAGGGCAGCGAGCCGGGGCGGGGCGGGGCCCTGCAGAGGCGAGCGTCCCCGAACACTGTCATCAGCGCGGACGGCGGCGAGGGGCTCCCACATGGCTGCCAACAGTGCGCCACTGACCCTGAACTGGCGCATCCTCACCGCACCCAATACAGGTTTCCAGCGCGGCTCGGAAGCGGAAGCTGATGAAACGAAGACACGGACCGGAAGCTCTCGAAAGCAGGCATGGGAAATATCGATGCACAAGGCCGGGCCAACATGGGATCATACTAATTCACGCCAAACAACGTTAGTTTCTCATACCTGCCAGTCGAGAGTTTCCGGTCGGGAAAGGATTTTGTTCTGTAACTCCCGTTTTCCAGTCTCATTGGAAACCTCTATTCCGGCCGATTGGTGCGGCTACGTTTGAGATCTGAGTGGGACTCGGCTTGGCGCCATTCTCCTCAAGCATCGTCGTGCCGCGGAGCGCCTGCGGAGCGCCGGGTAGGCCAGCCCGCACGACACGCGTGCGTGCAGCAGCCAAGGTTGCCTACCCACCAGGCGCTCCTGCTCCCGCCCAGCCAAGCTCGAACCCTACTTGTTTTTTTTTGTTTTTTTTTTTTTTTTTTTTTGTTTTTCTTAAATTCTTGACACGTGACACATGCGTGTCACGTGCGTGTCACGTGCCTGAGCACCAGAGGAACACAGCACAGCCCGGCACCCCCTCCCCCACCTGGCTACGCCCCTGGCCCTAGCCCGGCAGTCCTTGGCGGGGAGCAGCAGCGCCGTCGGTAGCAACGAGGCGCGACGGTGCCATGTCACCAAAAGCCCCCGGCCAGTGAGTAATTTGTCGCCGGATCGGCCATCGCCCTTAAGTCCCTTTTCATTTATTTTTTTGCTGCGGCCCCACCTGCAGAACCAGCAACAACAGCAGCAGCTGCAACACCGTGGCAGTGGACGCCTCTCCCATGAGAGGCTTCGGTAATACCGCAGATGGCTGAGCACGAGGTAAAAACTGGGGGCAAAAGTCGAGAGTCACCTCGGTAATGAGTTGTGTTGGCCACCCTGCTGGGCCTGCCGGGAGGGGTGCGGCAGTGGTGCCAACACCGCCGGGGAAGTACCCCGAGGCCATGAGGCCATGAGTGTCGATACCCCGCGCGGACGGGAGCGGTGGCGGAGCGGAGTACGCACGCCCGCGGAGCTCATGACGCGGCCGCTGTCGGCGCGGGGAATCTCTCACGGCCCCCATGACGCCCATGGCTGCGCGCCGCTGCTTGGATCATGACCATAGATGTAGTATTTCTGTTGTAAGCCGATAATGTTTAGTGCTTATTCCCCTTTCTCATTAACTTGCTCGGGATAAGGATTAACACACGTCTTTGTTCTACTGACTTCTTTATTCGACTGATGATTCATAATTCGTACATGGAAGACAAATGACAAGCGAGACAAACAAAAGACGGATGGCGATTATTGGCAGATCTGCTACGACTGACAATAACGCTGTATCATGACTTGTGGCGGTTCATGCCGCTGGTAATGAGTTGTGTTGGCCACCCTGCCGGGCCTGCCGGGCGGGGTGCGGCAGTGGTGCCAACACCGTGCGAGGCCGGGCACAGAAGCTTCTGGAGCTGGAGGGGGCAGCAGGTGACGGCAGGACACTCCAGAAGCTGTCTGGTTCGGCCCATTCGTTGCTGCGACACAGGACGCTCAGGACTGCTCGTGACTTCACTGGACTCAAAGGTACTCCAGTTTGCGCCCGAAATATAGAGAATCCATCACGGATGGATTCAAAGGGAAACGAGTGAGTATTTCGACCAGCTAGAAAATCGTGTGAATCAACATGGTGAAATGTTATGGGCTGTTCTGCACGTCCATATACCTATGGACAAAATTGCTACTCCACCTACAGTCAAAATTTTTATTTGTTCTGAATTGAAAACAATTTCGTTCGTGTTAAGTGACAAATTTTGTTCATAGGGCGGCGTGCACATATTGCGTCATCAATTTAGGGGGCTAGGGACGTGCAGAATCATCCATAGCCTGTGGAAAAAATTGTCCATAGACTTTTTCAGTGAAAGTTAGCATCGAGCTCGGAATAGTAACGCGAAAACCACGGTGAATCAAGGTCCCCAAGGGCATGGGAACGAGCCGTGCTGTGTGTTGAATGTGTGCTGAGTGCTGAGATCAGTGAGTGTGACCTCGGATGAACCCAAACCTGGGCTGCAGTGTCCACTGCTGGGCCGTGCGGGGTCTGCCGGGCCAGTAGGCGGCCGGTCGGTTTGCTGCTCGGCTGCAGGTAACCTGCACCTATTAAGTTATGCCCCTGCCGCACCTATCCCACAGATGATAGCATTTTTACATCAATTCGTATAACCACGCGTGTGGTAGAAAGTGCTCAGACTGGGTGTGGTCAGACTAGGTATTCCCCCGTGACCTTGGTGTTTTCGGGGCCCGCTGCTCCACCTCGGCTCTGACTCATCGCTGAGCGAAGCGAAGCTCACTGTGGGATTTTGCAATGCATAAAATGGTGGTGAGCTAGGTTAGGTAGGTTCGGTTAGGTCAGATAGGGTTAGGTTAGGCCAATATTAGGTTGGTGGGTACATTTGATAGTGAGTTAGGTTAGGTCAGATAGGATTAGCGTAGATTAGGCAGGTTAGGTTAAGTAGGTTTGCTTCGGTCAGATGGGATAAGTAGGTTGGGTTAGGCTAGGTCAGATACGGTTGGGTTGGGCCAATATTCGGTTGGAGTTGTGATGCGTTACGCATGACTGCGGAGATTGTTCATGGAACAAAACCATATGTCTTTTCAACAAAATCCCATCTTATCTAGCCGCAGCCGCGAGCGCAGCATTAAACTCAGCGAGCCCTGGCAAGTTGAGAGCAACTCAACCTTGAGACTCAATCTTCGCAGGGCCAGGATGGATCTGCGAGACGACGCCGAACCTTACCAGCCGCCGCAGACAAGGTTGCCCCCCCCCCCCTTAAATTTTCCGTCACCTTCTTTCTCATAGGTGACTGCCCGAAGTGTCAACCCCAGATTTCGATGAAACTTCATTGGCTTCATTTACTAGTTAAGAAACCCTCGAAAACCAAATTTGAGCTGCTATTTTCTACTAGTTTCATTGACTTATTTTTAGCGATATCGTTGGAAAAATCTTTATCTTTAACAACAGTTTATGTACTGCAGGGGGCCTGGTGGATGTGTCGCCGGCACGCGTCGGGTGCCCGCTTCTTGGGGCAGAACTCATAAAAGTTACATTTCGGGCATTAGAATAACAGCTAAAATTTGGTTTCCGAGGGTTTCTTGAAGTGCATCAAGCCATTTAAGTTTCGTTCGAATCTTGCCTGACACTTCGGGCAGTCTCCTTGTCAGTGTCCTGAAGACGTCGCCTTATTTGTACAGGGATGCCAAGAAGAAGCACAAGTCTATTACGAAAGAGCAAACGAAGGATCTTATGCAGTATGTTAGGACAAGAACAGACAAAACTCGCATTGATTGGGATGAGGTTGCCGGATGGTTTCAGGGCCGCCACGGCGGCTTACGGAATAGCCATCAAATCTATAGGGTAGGTTTTCAGTTCTGAGCCAATATTCTGGTTAATGGCATATGGCATACTGATTCCATTATCATTTAATTCTTTCCTCCAGGCTTGGTATTACCAGGAAAAGGAGAAAAACCTAAGGAAAGAGAAGAGAGAAAAGGGACAGGTAATATAAATGTATTTTACAAAAGCAAATAATGTACTTGTGGAATCATCCGCAAAGCGGTACTGCAGCACCCGCTGTAAATGGTGCCTACTTATCCCTTGCCTCTCTGCTAGACCGCACCGCCGCCGCAGTGCCTTCGTGTCCAGCGCCGGTCGCCCCGTCGTGCCGTAAACGAAACGGTATTGTTTCTGATCAATTTCAATGCCACGGATATTTTCGGCAGTCCCCAACTACCCAAACAGTGTTGTTACCGAAAAGTGCTGGATAAACTTTTTGATAGTGTGGTGTGTTTACTCGCCAGAGCCCGCTCCAGCTTCAGGCAGAAACCATCTTGCACGAGGACGCAGGGTCTTCCCGCCGCCAGGCCATGTCGTCCACCACGAGCAGGACCATCCAGGACGTCGACGACGATGTATGTAGCCTTGATACCATCATCATCGAGTCGAGTTACTCTATAAGGGAGCAAGACCACCCTTCCACATCCACTGCTCCGGAACTGTCATCGATGCCACCCAGCGCTACCCAAAAGGCATTGAATACCGTTCAATCTCGACCGGAAGGGGGATCTCTCGAGGACTCGAGATGAGGACTCAAAATCGCCAGGCAGAGAGGATCATTCAAGAATCCGAACCCGGTACGTCTGGACTCCAGACGGAAGAGTCTAAAAGTTTGTCACCTTCGAGCTCTCCAAGGTAAACTGAAATATCCGCTAAGATTTCTATGCATAAAAAAAAACAAGATGGATAAAAACGAGTGAATCATTTATTTTGTGGCAGACCATCGCCACCGCCGCATTGGGATGAAACCACCGGCACAAGACGGGGAGGCAAGCTCGCCAGGTCAGGAGGTAAGTAGTGTGGATGGTGTTGTCGACATTTCAGAGGGACTGTCAAAAGACTAAACATTACTTAATGGATTGGATATAGTACGACGGCTATGGAAAAGAAATGGCAAGGGAAACAGGTGGGGAACATTTACCATATACCCTTCAGGGTACGATTTTGTAATCCGATGATTTCAGCTCTCGTTGTGGTTGTCCTTGACCTGCTATTTCCTCCCCATCCACAGCCATTGACATCCGCATTCATCGAGCAAGCCGCGAGGGTGGGGGACGCCGGAGAGGAGCCTGCCGCATCCACCCACACCGAAGAAGCAGCAAACGAGACCGAAGCCACAGCCGTCACGGTCCAGATACTGGCGACCGACGCCAGAGCTGCGGCTGATAGGGCTGAGGCCTTTAAGATTCAGGCTTTGACAGCCCTAGCCAGGGCCGAGGGGACGCAGCCAGGGCGAAGATCGCCCAAGCCGAGGCCGAGGCCGTTGCATCAAGAGCAAAGGCTGCCCTGGCCAGGGCCGAGGCCAGAAGGGAGAAGTTCGCCCTAGCCAGAGCTGAGGCCCAGGAAAGGGCCGCCCAGGCCGACTGGGATAGGGCCGGCCTCGCCAGGGCCGAGGCCGTTAGGCCGATGGCCAACTTGTTCTCGAATAAGAAAAGATGTTCCTAATGAGACTTGGGTTAATCGATCGCTATCTATCGGTGAAATAATTTTACTCCATTCAGCTATATTTTTACCCATTGTTTACCTATACATGCCATACCAAACATGAACATGTTAAGAAGGAACGGGTAATTGTGCCCGATTTGGAGTCACCCTTATTCAATTTTTTATTGGCAACAGACTTATGGATGACAATGAGGTATCATTTGTTCCGAAATCGGAGCAACATGTTGTTTTTATGATGTTCTTTTACTTCCAACGTAATATTTTAAGAAAATCAAGAAAACGTTGAACAAGAGGTTAGTCGTCCCATTTTAGAGAACTTCTAGGTGGTTGTCACTTACTGTGGCTATAATGCTTGCAAACGTTATTTAAAAAGACTTGGTTTTCGGAAGAAAAAAATTAAGTTCTAACGCGGAGAGAAGACCGGCTGTGAATTCAGACATATCAGTAGTGTACAGGGGATTGATGGGGACAATCTAGCCTGACTTATAACATATGCATTCAGCTGACCTCGAAAATGCGGTCATTTTAGCCTTTTCGAGTTTTGGGAGTTGGAAGTTATACGTGGACGCGGGGACGGAGCCGTAGAGGACAGAAGACAGTACTCATGTTAAGTAACGTTCATTATCATCCACACGTCTGTTGCCAATTATTCCCACTAAAATGGGAAAAATGGTGATTTAAGAACAATTACAATTTATTTAATTTACAAAATGCAAACATTCTAGACATGGTAAAGAACGGGTCTCATGCAATTTGTCAAATCCTTTTGATAACATTTTCTCCTTGTTACTTCTATGATTTCATTACATTCTGTCAATTTATTTATGAATGTCTATAAATATTTTTCATATGTTTCACATACGAAATTTTTGTTGCTGCCGAACATTGCTCTCCCTTCCCCGCCCTCTAATCAGCCAGATGGATTTGCAGCTCTGCACAACTAACTGCCTAGGCTGCGGACCATTGGAGAATAAAACGAATTGTGTCGGTGAATACTGTTTTTACATTTTTTACTACAAATTTGTCGTCTTGAAACAAATGTAACTTTTCCTTTGAAATAACTGTTGCTGTTTGTGAACGACCCGATTCGTCCCAAAATTATTTCCTTGCCGTCTGAGGACGACTTAATCAAGTGTGAGCGAGAAAATCGATACGTCACAACGTAAACTACAACGTAACTGTTCAAAAACGACAGTTGTTAATTTACAACAACTTTTTTATCAGTGTGAAGAATGTACAGCAGTAGCGCCCCTGCACAGTCGCCGCCACGGGTTCGGCTCTTAGCCGCTCCTTCTGCTGGCGCCCCCTGGTGTCATTCACATGACCACCGTTCTGACCGCTCCGCCGATCGACCGCTCAGGGAGGGGCGGGGCGAGACTGGCCGGAGGCCGCCGAGTGAGCAGCACCCGACACCTGTCATGGGGGTGGTCCCTCATCGGGGGCTCCGTAGCCGAACCGGCAGGCGCTGTGTTCTCCGGAGGGCGTCGACGCGGGTTCGATCCCTACCGACCGCCGCGGCGGGGCAACACTAAAACATACCTATATTTGTAGACCGGAGGCCGGAGGGTCCCTCTGCCACCGCGACGATGTATTTTCGGGCTGAGCGAGCAAAAGGGCAACCGTAACGAGAGCACTGAGTGCGGGCCCCTAGCGAGCCCCTAGCGGACCCTCAGAAGATCCCTAGTGGACCCCTACCGGATCCCTAGCGGACCCCTACCGGATCCTTACCGGACCCCTACCGGATCCCTAGCGGACCCTCAGAAGATCCCTAGCGGATCCCTAGCGGATCGCTAGCGGACCCCCAGCAGACCCTAATCGGACGCCCAGCAGACCCCAATCGGACCCCTACCGGACTCGAATCGATGCCGGTGCCGCGTAATCACCTCTGTACCCGCACCGCGCCGCGCCTTGACCTTGCCCGGATCGGACCGAGTACAGCCATTGCCGGGGGTGGGGGGCGCGGGCACCACCACAGGTCGGCACAGGACGATGAACAAGAAAAACAAAAATAATAATAAGAAGAAAAAACGTAGAGTGAGAACGTGAGGTCGCGTGTGGCAGCGCTGCGATTGTTATCGTCACGTGACACGCTTGACCCCCCCCCCCCCCCCTCCCAACAACAACCCCCCACCCCCACCCCCACCCCACGGTTTGTTGTCACTCGTCCGCGCGAAGGCAACAGGGGCGGTATGAGAAACTCTGCGCCACGCGTGTGATCAAAACTAGAGGCCAGCGCACGGGGAGAGGGGGTGCTAATGAGGGAGGGGTGGGGGTTGGCGCCTGGCGTGTAAACGGGGCGGCGCACACGTGTCCGGCCGCGCGAAGGTCGCGGGTTCAACTCCCCTCTGGGGGTGCGAGCACACGGTGTAAACACGGTGACCATAAAAGAGGTCACCACCATCGCCCGGTTTTGAGCGATACGGCACTCGAGCAAGGTTCCCGAATTCGGGCGATGCTCGTAGTAAAAGTGACTACTTTTCATTGACGAGGCGCCCGGTGGGGGGCTGTTGTGTTCAGAAGCGTGAGTGCGTTGGTGAAGCCGAGGTGCGGTTAGGGACTGCGGGGTGGAGGGGGGTGGACGGAGCAGGGGTAGCCTGGAGGGGGTGTCGGCGCCCTGCCACCCCGCCAGCGGCGAGGCTACGGGAGGCCAGGCAGCCAGGCCTGACCGAGGGCTCAGTCATGAACAGCACTCTCCAGCGCCGCCATGGGGCCCATGGCGCCCGCGGAGCCCCGGCCGCGGTACCATCCACGTGACACCCAGGTGAACACCGCGGGTTCGAATACCACGTGTGCGTGACTGGTGATTTTTTTTTTCAATTTTCACCTTTTTTTTTCAAATATTTGTCACCGCCGTAATTGCAGTGGTGTTTGAAAAAAAAAAATTGCAGACAGAGCGCGGACTTTGCTCAAGTTGTGTCTTCTGTTGGCTCCTTAAAAAACCTTGACGGCCACGGATTTTCTTTTTCTTTATTTTATTTTTATTAATCTTGAAGTGACTCAATGACTTACTGCGACCGCGATTTTAATGAAAGGGACCCGGAATCAGAGCCAGAGCTCCGAAACTTAACGAAACTGCGAATTTTTGAGATCTATTTCTCGTAAATGGTATGAGTTACAACCGTTACGCATAGAGTAACGAAAATTGGAAATTAAATTTCAATATTTTGTTACTCTATGCGTAACGGTTGTAACTGACACAGTTTCGTTAAGTTTCGGAGCCCTGATCAGAGCTTCGGCTGGGGAGAGAAGGGGAGAGGAGGGGAGGGTGGGGTCGGGTGGGTAGGCCGCGGCACGACGTGTGGGTGCTGCGTGCTGCCTACCCTGCGATCCGCGGGCGCTCCGTGTGGGCTGTGGGAGGGGCTCGGCTGTGTGTGTGTGTGTGTGTGTGTGTGTGTGTGTGTGTGTGTGTGGTGGAAGGGGCTGGCGGATGAACAGGCACCATCGCGGCCTTGAGTAGAGCAGTCGTAATTATATTCGCCCCCTGGACACGCTACCGCTGCCTCCCCGGGGACCTGCCGCGGCACGGCGCACGGCCATCGGTCACGCTGCGATACCGCCCCGCTGATGGGGGTGTCCGAAAATCACGTGCGATGCCTCGCGATTCGAACGCCACTGTCGATGGGGGGGGGGGGGGCGCGTCCGGGAGCCACACGGCTCGTATAGAGACTCGAAAACGGTAGTTGAAGAACAAAAACACTTCCAGACCGGAAACTCTATCGAGCAGGGCAGGTATGAGAAAGTTGAATGGTGTGTTGAGGGAATTCGGAGGCTATTTCCCATATTTGGCGCGGCCCTTGTACATCAATATTTCCCATACCGTAAAAAAATAAATATAAATAAACAACTAAAAGTGTCCAAGGGACGGCTGTCGTGCGTGTTGGGAGAGCCTTGGGTATTCGAACCCTGGGAAGCACTCGCCCGCGGGGGCTCCCCTCGGGGGGTGACGGGCGGCACGGGGTTTACGAGGCCGGGGCAGCGAGCACTGCACGGCACGGCTATGGCGTGAGCTAGCGTGGGCCCGGCCGGCTGCAAAGAAAAGGCAGTGCAGAAATTACAGCGATGCCCCTTTCCCCGAACGCCCCCCCCCCCCCCCCCCTCTCCCTCTCTCTCTCTCTCTCCTTCTTCCCTCTTTGTTCCTTGTCCGGGCTCACGGCATCGCCACCAAGGCCTTGCGCCAAATATTGTAGTGGTAGCCGCCCAAGGGGTCTCTCACTGGAAAAAAATAATCAGTGTACACCGTTAAAAAAAATCAGGAAAAAATCAAAAACTTTCATCAACAATTTGTCAAATTAGATTTTTAAAAAAGGGGAAAGATTCAGAAAAAAAAATCAAAAAATAAAATTTTGATTTTAAAGCACGAGTGGGAAACCCCTCGTAGCTTATCCGCCCCACGGCGGCGGCGGCCATGACGGCTCTCTCCTTGTCCTGGCGCAGGATGCCGAGCCCGTTCTGGTCCGGCTTCGGCTGGGGCGGCGGCGAGGCGGCGACGGCGAGCTCATCCACCGACGAGGAGGCCGGCGGGTACCCGCCCAAGAGCATCCAGGAGGGCCTGCTGCAGATCGGCTCCCAGGTAAGCGTCCGAGGAGGAGGAGGAGGAGGAGGTGCTTGTTGTTGTTGTTGTTGGCGGCGGTGTTATCTGCTGCGGTGTCGCCCCGCCCCGCCCCTCCCCCCTCGCATTCTCTGCGACTTGAGACGGCCAGCCTCAGACGCAGATACCCGTCTGCCCTTGCTGACCTGACCAGACCCCGGCGGCAGACGCAGTCTCAGTACCGCGCCACTCCTGGGCAGACCACTACGGGGGACTGTGTTGAGATATGAGAAATCGCGCAGGCATGCCACATCCTGGTGCACCGCATCGACTCGGCCGCGGCCGAGGCCCTCCACCGGCACCACCACACGCCGCGGCGGGGCTCGGCCCAGGACGCCGTCGACGGCAGCCCCGGCCGCCGCGCCCGCCTCGGCCAGGACCCCGAGCAGTACGTCGTCCTGCTGTCCGACCAGGGGCTGGCGCCCAAGGCGCCGAGGCCGCACCGCGCCACCAGGACCAGGGCGCACAGGGCCTCCACGTCCGCCAAGTCGCCGCTCGCCTACGACGACAGGGACAGGGAGGCGGCTATCGCTGCCGCAGCGGTGAGTCCGAGCCGAGCACTGGTTCGACACCCAGCCCCGGCGTCCACTTTAAAAAAAAAATACTTTGGTGGCCACGCCAGGCTACCCCACTACTTCCGGGGCCGAGTTTAAAATGATGGGCTTATGAATCTTTGACCGTTGAGGACAAAACCTATGTCGTCCCGGCTTCCGCCAGGACCCCTGCCTTCAACTTCGGTGATCTTACGGGAACCGGTGCTTTACGGCTGCTAGTTGGCCCCGGGACACAGCACTAGAACCCGCTACCCGGCTTGCGCCGGACGGATCTCCCGGCAACCCCTAGCCCGCGCTAATGCGCGAGGCCCCCTCCGCTAACCACGGCCTCCGGGACTCCATCATACTGTAGTGCCCTTCAACCGCAGTCTGGTTTGGCCCCACTCATCGTGGGAGTCCGCCCCTGCGAAGATTTGGAGGACATAGGTTCCCTTCGTACACGGCCGAAGCCGCTGTACTCTACTCGCTACGTACCGAGTAGCGGCATGTCCGCACCTGCCAGATTCAGAGAGAGGAAAACAGAAGCTTCGAACCCTAGAAGCTCTGCACATCCCCCGAGTCTCCCCCCTGGATTTCTCCAGAGGCACAGAACGCCCCCCCGGGCGGGACCCTCGAATCTAGGGAATTGAACCCTAGACCCTCGGGACCGGGGGTTTGTGCCGGCGGCGCCTTAGCCCGCACGGTCGCTTGGACAGCCATACCGACGTCACGTTCGGAAGCATATTTTAGCCTCTGTTCTCCGAGCTCTGTCACAAGAAAAAGTTGAGCGGCCGGCAAGATTTGAACCACGGACCTGCTGATTTCCGTCCGACCGGTCCGCTTACCCATGCGGCTACCACGCCACAATATCATAGGCAGCGCACTCCCACTACTCTACCCACTGCCCCGCCCCGCAAAGCAGAACATCGAGACAAAAAAAAAAAATTCTGGGTGGGTGCAAGAGTTGATGGTCTGTGTGTTGCCTCAGACTGTTTTTTTTTTTTGTTGTTTTGTTTAGTAGCTTTAGTAAAAAGCACAAAAATGTATGGGTTGACCCATCAGACCCCCTCCCTTTCTCTCCCTAAAGGGTGTACATAGGCTACATCCTTGCTTCTCCCCTGCCCTCCCCTCTCTTCCTCTTCTCTCCCCTCCCCCCCCCTCTCCACCGCCCCGCCCAGCCCCGCCCCGCCCGCGGCCCCCTGCCGTCAGCTGTTCAGTGCAGCAGCGTTGCGAACGTCAACAAAAGCAACAGCCAGCCGCCCCCGACCTAACCGCAGTGTAGCCGGTGACGCATAGTCCCGCATTGTTAACTCGAATTCAGCTGGTGATTTCCTTTATGCGGTAGTGCGGGTGGCTTAGAAGGGGTGGCGTGACTCGAAGACTTGTTGAAGTCACGCTCGT
This sequence comes from Odontothrips loti, assembly GCA_038380765.1. Taxonomy (NCBI): domain Eukaryota; kingdom Metazoa; phylum Arthropoda; class Insecta; order Thysanoptera; family Thripidae; genus Odontothrips; species Odontothrips loti. Next base: position 9,297,256 of record CM076258.1, read on the forward strand.
GCCCCGTGCAGCGCCATGAAAATAACAGTGGGACAAGACCAGAAGGTTAGTTTGTGGCTGTGGATTCTGATGGAGTGATTGCTAACTGCTGCTCCAGCTGCTGGGATTAAGCGCGTGCATTGGATCTGTCTTCTCGGCTTAAATACCTACTCAATGAGCCATACTTAAAATCAGAAATAGAACAGTATTTTGAAATAATCTAACTGTTACGACTGGTTCTCATTCATTTTCAGCAGGTATCGTCATCCAAGAAGCTTAGCTCTGCAGCAGATGATGAAGAACAATGGGGGTCTCGATTTCTTATGCGATCAGAGGAGGATCTTTCTACACCACATCATCCTCACCACTCCAAGTAATATCATGTTTGCAATTGATATTTTCATATAGTTTGTGTCCAATAGTACTTTGTCTTAATGCTGATATTTTTTTTTCTCAGGTGGAGTTCACGGGGATGGTGTAAACCAGCATATATTCCCATTTCAGTAATACTTGTTATGATTGTGCTTGTTGTTCTTTTACCTCTTCTGGAACAGTCAGAACACTGGAATGAGAAGATCAGACTTGACTATGGGCCTCTCTCTTGTCAAAACACATGCAGGTACTGCAACATTTAGTTTCTCTGTATCGCTCATCAGTGTCTTAACTTTAAAGGATACTTAATTTTTTCCTATGTTTGCTTCAGGATTTCTCTTGTGGAAAGCATCCCTGAGGGCTTGACATATTCTCCAGGAGCTCCAAAATTCCCTTCAACATTTGATGTTTGGGATAACTTGATAAACATATCGCAGAGCTCAATTGAGATAGCTGCCCTGTACTTTACACTGCGAGGAGCCGATGTGTATCCCCACCCCTCAGCTCATGAAGTACCCTCCAAATATAGTCTGTTATTCTCCTTTACTTTTGAAATGTTTTCCGTGTTTAATGTTTATTTCCTTGTAATTTCCATCAGGGAGAGGAAATTTTTAATAAGCTGATGGATGCATCTGTGGAACGGAACATCAAATTGAGAATTGCTCAAAATGCTCCATCAAGAGACATGCCTGGAACAGATACAGAGGAGCTGGAAAAGAAAGGTTTTGCAGAGGTAAATCAAGCTGTCAAGAAAGTTGTGGGAAACATTTTTATATCTTCTTGTTCTATACTGATTCTAAAATTGCTTTTGGCAGGTGAGAAGCTTGAACTTCGCTAAATTATTAGGAGCAGGAGTGCTTCACACTAAATTCTGGATAGTGGACCGGAAGCATGTGTATCTCGGAAGTGCAAATATGGACTGGCGCTCACTTACTCAGGTAAGGGTTGTTTGGTCTAGTTTAAAGTAACTTCAAGTCTTTTCCATGCAGCTAAAATCATAAAATTGGCATAATTAATAGTCCTTCCCTTACATACTTGGTTTATTGTTATCAATATACAGGTGAAAGAGATGGGTGCTGTACTATATGACTGTCCATGTGTAGCAGATGACATTTTGAAAATATTCAATGTTTACTGGGATTTGGGAAGAGAGAAGGCTGTGATCCCACCAAAGTGGCCAGACTCCTACAGTACAATGTTTAACATGGCCACACCTCTGAACATATCTCTAAACGGAATCCAGGCGAGCACATTTTTGTCAAGCTCTCCTCCACCATTCTCTCCAGCTGGTCGCTCTGGGGACGCTGACACCATAGTAAATCTGATTGGCAAAGCTGAAAAATTTGTGTACATAGCAGTGATGGATTACATTCCCATGATGATATACTCTGCTAGACCAAAGTAAGTAAAAGGAAATGAGTTCTAGAAGAATTTTTTTCTTAAATATATATTTTTACATCTTTTAAAATCTTTTTCTACCTAGGTTTTGGCCAGTATTCAATGATGCGCTGCTATATGCATCAATCAACAACAAAGTTAGAGTGCGTCTGCTAATATCATCATGGAATCACACCAGGAAAGCAGAAATTCAGTTTTTGAGGTCGTTGCAAGACATTAATGATTCTTATAAACATGTCAGCATTGAAGTGGTAAATATTTGAGAGAATTGTACTGCAGCCCCATGCTTGTGTTTACAATGTTATGTTGATACTTCCTCATCCTGTTTTCCTTTGCAGAAACTTTTCAAAGTACCTGCTACTCCAGATCAACAGAAAATTCCATTTAGTCGAGTTAACCACAATAAGTACATGGTGACTGACAATGCTGCTTACATCGGGACTTCAAACTGGTCGGGAGATTACTTTGTAAACACTGCTGGTGTTGGTTTAGTTGTGAAGCCGTCCATGTCAAATCGTAAACAAAACCCTCTACCACTACGTGATCAATTACAATCTGTGTATGAAAGGGACTGGAACTCTCCATATGCAAAAAATCTGTCCCAGTTAACAAGTGAAGAGTTCTCTGCCTTTGAGTGATTTGCATCTTCCCGGTTGGCTGTATTTCCAACAGTATTTTATGTGACTCGCTCTGCTCTCCTTTTAGCTCAATTATTGTCCTACTTCTGTAAGATGTGAGAGTGTGTGTGTAATTTTGAAAATTTGTGGCTAGGTTATAAAGAGAAGCAAATAATGTGCAAAAAATGTTTTTATAAACTTTATTACTTAATATTATATATCACATGCAATTTTAAAATGACTGTATTCCTTAAAAAGTACTAATATCTTGTAAAATTAAAATGGTAATAAATAACCATTGTTGCCTTCATCATACATTCTTAATTGGATTAAAACAGCAGCATAAAATCATATGGCAATTCTATCTGAGAGATTCTTAATTCCAGTTAATTTACAGAGGTCCATTTCATCTTTGGCATAACTAGTTCAGACTCTTATATAATAAATACTGTGTGGCCAGATTATAAAGGCAAATACTTTCACAACTACAGACTCACACACAAATCGTTAGTCCATATCCACTTTGAATAGTTTTACAACCTTAGTTATGGGTCTATTACAATAAGGGCAATTTTTTCTCTCCATATAAATTCGCTGAGCACAAGCGTAACAAAATAGTTGGTGGCCCAGCTCCCCATGAATGAATATTCCATTGCAAGGTGCATTCATACAACCAGCACACAGAGATTGAGTAACGAAAGGTTCCTCTATGGGTTGGCTACAGAAATTCTCTTCCTCAGCCGAATTTGAAGGACTGCTCTCTGCAAATGAAGAAATGCTAACAATAAGGAAAAGCAATCAACAAATGAGGAAGTTAGCAGTACAGTATGATTAGAAAGGCAATTTTACCTTTACTGGAAGCTGAAGCACTTCCTTCCCTCCTCTTCCTTTTCCTCAAATTTGGCCGCGGGGGAAGGAACCGTTTTCGGTCCTAAACAAACCAAAAAGAAAATAAGATAAAATAAAAGGGTTTGGACCATGAAACCACATGTATCTCATTAATTGGCAATAAAACCTACATTGTAACATCTTCTGCAGTGCAAGAATGGAGAGCTTATTCTCATGTGACACTTCACACATCGGTGCTCGCTTTTTGAGAGAGGGCGAAATGTTTCAATTGCGTTGTCCTAGAAAGAAAAATAACAAAATAAATCACAGCTACAAACCAAATGATTTATGCAGCGTTAAGGTAGGTACAACTCCACAGCATTGACAACGTACCTCTGGCCCGGAGGATATTTCAGGGAGGGAGACAGAGCCTGAGACAACAGATGCTGGAGACATCTCCGAGTCTGACAACGACGATGAATCAGTATCCGGTGTGTCCTGACAGGAGGCTGCAATGAGAATGACGACATTGTTATTCATCAAAAATTCAATGCTGAATAACAGTGTACAAAAACAGTGTTAAACCACTGCACATCACCCCTCACCTGTTAAGTTCATCTGTGCGCTGTCAACGCTTTCCTGCTCTGAGACATCCAGTTCCGAATCCGATTCCGATTCCAGTTGAAAGAAAAATGTGGCCCTGCAACAAGAGAGGCACATAGTTGAACAGTGCAAAAGGGGGCGTGGTGTCTTGCAGAAACTCAAGACGCAACGTCGAAGTCAACAAGGGCGTGCGCTACGTACATCGTGTGTGAGGATCCGAAGTCAAGATGCAGGGGCAGGGGCCGGTAGGACGGTGCGACTCCAACTCCGACCGACTGCGGGCGCGGAACACAAGTTACTGCTGCACTCTCCATTCTGGGACACTCGGTGTTGACTGGTAGAAGTGTTAGTCACGCGTGCCGAGCCGGACACCGCAAGACTGCGCAAGACTCAGCGTGTCGGGATCGGCAGCGCAGCCCAAACGGCAGCAGCTGACAGCGCAGTGTCGTGCAGGTTCCGACGAGTTGAAACCTGCACGGCCCCGCGTGTTTGCGTTGGCGCAGTGTGACCAACGTGTAGCGCAACACGACCGTAAATACCGTCCGAGGAGAAACTATTCCATTCCTCCCTAGATGAAATTCTATAGAAATTTTCTGCTACTGAGCGTCGTCAAATATTAATAAAGTAATAAGATTTTACAGTTTTACTGTCTGCAATTTAGGGTTCAGAGTGCGTTCTGTGACTGTACTAAAATGTACATGTCCGATAACAGTTACACATTACTATCTGCATTTGACTATAATAGAAAATACAACGAAAACCGGGATATACTTGAAAATCAGAGGACTGTAAATTAGAAAGGAATTTAATTGCATTGTAAGTTTCCACGCGCACAGCCACAGAGTGCTGCATTGCGACTTTTTCCGCTGATGTGTCAAATCTGTGAACTTTCAAATTGTGGTGCAGAGGTGGAGGCGCGGAGTTTTGTAAGCTTTGATAGGCATTCACACTTTCTTTATTTCTTGTGTCATTACATTTACTTGAAAGACAATTGGCACTGTTCCGGATTTTCTATTGAAAAAGGACTACATCACATCTCAATTTTCATTAAGGTACGATGAAATTTGATGTTGATTAAGTTGAAACTAACCTCGTACACCGCCTATTGACTGCTTGTCCTTTAAGTATCATGTTTTAATCATTGTTTTTGAAGTTGTCACTTCACGACATTTGTCGGGCTCAATTGGAATCTCTGTATTAATTAGATCTCGTGCGTTTTAACTCTGCATCAGGCTCATTGTAAAACGTTGGTAACGATGAGATTTGTGTTGTTTACAACTATAAATTGTGTTTGTTGCCTACGTTACGTAGCACCACCAATTGGTCAGTAAAGCTGGAAACACTTCAGCAATCTGAAGGGAAGGCAACTGTTTCGACAGTTTAGGGTTCAAGAAATTGCCTTTCGTATTCTCCTTAGTGGTTTGTTAGAATGTTCATTCGATTTTGTAATTTTAAAATATTTTAAACCAAGCTTCCCCTAACCTAATGAACATTGAAGTGACTCACATTTGTTTGAGGTGTATTCTGTACTTTGTTAACGTTTAGTAAAACTGTGAAAATGTGGTATTTTACCATCCTCTTTATCAGCTTCACAGTCTGCAACTGCAGTAGTGAGTTTTGTTCAAGCGACAAGGGATGTGACCAACGGATGGTTGAAGCTTCCTCAACAAAGTACTCACCAGAAGTGAATGAAAAGTTCTTTGAAATGAAAGAAAAAATTTCGAAAGCATTTGATGAATTTGTTGATTGCTCTCCCATTAATTGTTCCTGTCATTCTGATGTGATTCGGAATGATTTATCTAAATTTAAAAATGGTATTTCAACTCAAATGATAAAGGCTGCTCAGACTCGAGGAACCAAGTATCAGATCATCAATCACCGCCTTTATCGTGCTAAAGCATGTATGTTTCCTGCTAGATGTGCTGGTGTAGAGCACTTTCTTTTTAAAATTAAGGCCAAGATTCCAAATACAGAATTTGTCTTAAATACTCGTGACTGGCCTCAGATAAGCAAGTATCACAATCAGTTACAACCTGTACTCTCATTCAGCAAAACTGATGAGTATCATGATATATTGTACCCAGCATGGAGTTTCTGGGAAGGTGGCCCAGCCATTAAGCTATACCCGCAAGGACTAGGCCGCTGGGACAGACATCGTGATTCTTTGAAAACTGCCTCAGAACACTGGAGCTGGGATAGAAAGAGGCCTGTTGCCTTTTTTAGGGGATCAAGAACAACAGAAGAGAGAGACGCGTTGGTGATTTTGTCAAGAGAAGAACCTGACCTAGTGGATGCACTCTACACCAAAAACCAAGCTTGGAGGTCCAATGCGGACACCCTTGATGCTCCACCTGCCGAAGAGGTGTCCCTAGAAGAGCACTGTAAATACAAGTACCTGTTCAATTTTCGTGGCGTAGCAGCAAGTTTCCGCCTGAAACATCTTTTCCTTTGTAAAAGTCTGGTGTTTCATGTTGGCAATGAATGGATTGAGTTTTTCTACCCAGCTATGAAACCCTGGGTGCATTATATACCTGTAAAGAGTGGCGCTACAAGAGATGACATAAAGCAGCTGCTGAACTTTGTAATTGAGAATGATGGTATTGCAAGGCGAATTGCAGAGCATGGTCATGACTTTATATGGAATCATCTAAAGATGAAAGATGTTACTTGCTACTGGAGGAAACTTCTTAAGCAGTATTCTAAACTTTTAAAGTATGAACCCACCAAAGATGAATCTATGATTGAAATCACTCATACCTCCTGACACTGGACTTCTCAATTACTTCATATCTAGGAATCTTCACTCATCTTTTCCAAAAAGAAATGTAAGAGGCCCAATTAAGAAAAAATGCTTTTTTATGCTTTAAGGATCATGGATTTTGCATTAGGGTGGTGTGCATTTTAATAACTTAAGAAATAAAGTATCTCCTCTCGGCATAGTGTTAGCAAATAAGTGCAGTTCAATATTACCATCTTAAGATTAAACAATTATCACACTTCTACTATCTCTCTTTTAATTATACTGATCAATTTCTTTGTAAGGATGTAGTCCGGTCGGCTTAGATTCTCCACAATATTAAAATGGTCCACTTCAGGGACCTCATAGCACTTGGCATCCAGTTGTTTTTCACAAAGTTTCTGCAACGAAATATTTTTTTGAATTTAACCGTAACATAATATTTTTTTTTTTTAGTTTTTGAAATCAATTATTTATTTGACTTACCTCAAGAAACTGTTTTGATTGAGTGTGAAATGCTGGGGAGTCATTTTGTCCAAATATAATTAATACTTTCAAATTGTATTTGTTTTGAATATTCATGCTCATTGGACTATGCCTCTCTGCCTCTTCACTTTAAAAAAAAGAAAAAAATAATTAAATGATTTAATGGTGTCAATTTTATTGTTGTTTCAGATTTCCTGAACATCATTACACCATGGAAGATGTTCATGCAGCTATTCTGGACTGTATCTGTCAAGGTGACGTGAAGGGCCTGTCCAATGCTCTAAAGGGAAGGAATATAAATGCACCAATCGATAGCAACTGGCCTCCACTACTTCACGCGTGTCTTCTTGGCAAAGACAACATTGTGGAGTACTTGCTACAACAAGGGGCCGCAGCTGACTGTGAATTTGAGCTATTTACACCACTAATGGCTGTTTGCAATTCGGATGCTCACGATAAAGAGGCACTTGTTAACTGTGCAAAATATATTTTAAAACAAGGTGTCGATCCTAATGCCATGGATAAATACAAAACAACAGCATTAATGTATGCATGTACCAAAGGACATGAGGCACTGGTGTCACTGTTATTGGATGCCAAGTGTGATGTTAATAAATTTGACAATGAAGGGTTTACTGCCTTGCACTCTGCATGCATGTATACCCACCCAAATATAGTAAAAATGCTTCTGGAGCATAAGGCTGAAAAGAACATTAAGGATAGACGCAGCCGCACACCTTTAGACTTGGCAGCCGCCAAAGGTGCACATGATATTATTGAATTGCTTTCTGGCTCAGTACTGGTAGATACTGAATTGGAAACACAGAAAACTTATGTTAGAAAGAAATCACGATTTGAAGAGCTTCTGACTCAGTTGCCGAGTTATAATGATGGTTCTGGCAAAATTGGATTCTTGAATGACATAGAAATTCTTTTGTCTGGCATGGGGGCAGGATTGGAAAAAAAGGCAAACCTATTCCTGGATAAAAATGTTTCTCTTGCTGAATTTTTAAATATTAAGAATGATGATCTGAATAAGTTGGGTGTGCACTTTTCTTCTCAACGTGAGAAAATTATTATTGGCAACAAGAGATTTGTGATGCATCCATGGACACCTGGATCTGTCCGTGAAGTTAATAATAATACTGTTATAGATATTATAGATATCATTCGCTCCCTTGCAAATTGTGTAAAACAACTTCATGTCATATGGGCTACGTCTGTGTACTGTAATGATAGAGTTATTTTACCTACAGATAACAATGACCCAAATGTAGACAAACTGTTCAGAGCAGTACTTGAGGTTCGGAAAACATTGTCATCTCTCATAAATGAGCTCAGTTTAATTCAAGAGAAAGCTGAACATCTCGATAAAATCAGTCCAGTGGCAGCAGCTGACCTTGTGGTTCCTGTTAAACATTCAAGGTGTGTAGCATCTAAGAAAATTTTCCTTGTGTCTGCATTTTGTGCACTTGTTGTGTGGAAGACTAATTTGATTGGTATTTTCAAGAAGTAATGATTCTGAAGTTAATTTAATGGTTCTAAGTATTATGCTGTGACAAAGACTGTGAACATTTTGTTCAAAACATTGTAATAAGGAAAATAGACTAAGCAGTCATCGTTATGTGATACTAGTGTAGTTCTTGTTTTTTTGGGTGTTTTTTTTCCATTATGAATGGTTCATAACTATTTTAAGCTCCTTATTGTAACTGCCCTTCTTTCCAACTCTGACAGTTGTTCTTTGTCATAATTATTTAAATTGAAATGAAGAGAGCTTTAAATTGTATCTTGAGGACGCTAAGGGCACTTACACTTAAAGGGGGTTTTGTATTTTTGTATATGTGTTAACTTGAATTAAATGCATTTTGTTCACTACTTCAATGCTGCCTTCTGTTTTCAATCCTACTTACTCATTCATTTGGAGAGGCTTGTTGACGTAAGTGTGAACAATTGGTCTCAAATCAAAGATGCCACTTATTGGCAGGAAACCTCGTATTAGCCGGCTTTGTTGTTGAGGCAACGAGTCCATCCAGCCTGATGTAAGGAGAATTCCTGTCAAATGTCCTCCTGCAGAGAAGCCACTAAACCAGACACCCCTGGGAAACAAAAGTTATTCTTTCTTATGATGATATTAATCCTATTCATGTGTGCCTAAAGAACGGGCATTAGAACTGATTCAAACCACCTTGTCGAAAGTTTCTCAGCCAGGGCCATGATGTGGCTGCCAGCACGCTTGATCTCCTCCACAATTTGGGTCATGTTTGCTGGAATCATGGAGTGCAGAGGTGTCACAGTTTGACATTGGTGAGATAAGAAGGATCTGTTTGCTTACCGTTGGGCGCCAGGTCATAGCCAACCACCATCACTCTGACTCCGGCATCGTACAGAGGCCCCACCGGGTAGCAGCTCGTCTCTTTGTTCAGATGCTGCCAGTAGCCCCCGTGGATGTAGACGTAGATTGGTGCATCTGAAACGGGAGAGGCAGTCGATATTTGCGGACTTCTTCGCAACATTGCAAATTATAAAACGGTGTCAGTCGCTCCTTACCGCTGGGGAGGCTGTCCCCTCCGTACTCGTCCATAGTTTCTCTGGGACCTTCTCCATAGCGGAGGGTACGATACGGAACAGTTGCACGCACTCGGTCGCTTTCTGGTTAGGAAAGAAAATACGGCTTTATTCCTTTTGGATAAGACAGAGAGAGAGAGAGAGAGAGAGAGAGCCTATGGCTATGGCCTTATGTAGGAGGGAAGTCCAGTCCCTGACACACACACACACAGCGTACCTTCGCTCGTGATCTCGATATGGTTGTCCACGACGAGTTTCTCGTGCATCCTCAGGACCCAGAACCTCGGTGAGTACTGGACATCGAGGTCCTGGAATGTGCGAAAGGAGAGAAGGTCCTAGGTGGAAACCAATGGTCCCGGCTGGAACTGCACACCCATGCAACTCTGCCATCTCGTGCAAACGGGATGATATTTCATATTCACCACAATTTTTTTAAATCTATTTTTCCTCCAGTGTTTCAAGGGTCCGTCCATAATCCACGTGTGCGGCTGAAGGGGGAAGAGGGGGGGGGATTGTCCACGACTGGTTGGGGGTCCAGTGTGGCAGTGATGGCATACCCCCAGGGAGGAGGTGCACCCCGGTACACCATCCCTAGGGGCCATGTACCCCCCGGGGGGTTCACCATCCCTAGCCCCCCCCCCCCCCCCCGGTTGGGGGGAGGGGGGGGGGGTACATGTAAGGCTGTGCGGTTAGTGAATTTCAAAACCGGTTATCGGTTATTAGAATAACCGCGGTTATTACCGGTTAGCGGTTATTTATTTTTCACCGGTTATTTCAGACTAACCGGTTTCTTCGAACTAACCGGTTATTTCAAATTAACCGGTTATTGTGGAAAAATTTTAACTAAAATGTACAGAATGGCAGAAATGACAACATAGTAATGGGTGAAGAACCACTTTAAATAATTTGTTCGGAAGATTATCATAGTGCAGGAAATGAGCGGGAAGTACAAAATATGTACAAAATAATAAAAGCCGACAGAAGCTTCGTTCATTGACATAAAAATTAACCACTCGGTTAGTTCAAAAACGGTTTATTTCCTGAAACTGTCACAACCGGTTGACCCTTTCACCGGTTTAACCGGTTAGTGTATTAACCGCAGGGATTTAAAGGCCCGTAATATTACCGGTAAGATTCGCTAAGTTACCGTAACTTACGGTAATATTACCCGACCTTGAAAAATGTGCTATTTTTCGGTATTCAGATTTTCAAACTGAAAATTAGCTGCATTTGGTGTAAAAAAAAAACGGCAAAAATGGGTGGGTCCTAACTCGTCCCAGACTTCCGTCCGGAACCGTTCCTGCTTAACTTCGGTGTTCGGATGGGAACCGGTGTACCAGGAGTTGACCGCCGCTAAGACACAGGCACGACGCAGCCACCTTGGTAGGCAGGCTTCCGCAACGGCCAATTTTTTAATTAAGTCAAAAGGCAGGGTTTTTGTTTTACTTTTTCAACTTGGAATTATATTTTCAAATAAAAAAAGTTCGCCTTGGACGTACATTTTGACACAAATTGCAACAAATTACAAAACAAATGGTGTCCCCCCCCCCTTCCCCCTTTTCAAATAAGTCAACCATTGATGGGAAATCGCCCGCATATAATGTCGTCTGCCATGTCGCCCTCACCGTGTAGCCGTACTCCGCCATGCTGGTGGTGTAGAGTCCGCTCGCCGGGTGTGGAGCTGGTCACCGGTAGACTGAGCGCTGGCTGCGAGCGGGTAGGGGAGGACTTAGGGAAGCCCCAGCGCCCTAGCCAGGCCGCCGGAGCGGTGAGTGGGGGAGGAGGGGCGAAAGGAAATGTAATAGGAGAGTGGAGGATGTGTGTGTGTGTATGTGTGTGTGTGTTGTGTGTGAGGATTAGCCCCCTCCCCCCTTCACACCGCAAACTCAGACCTTGCTGAGTATATGCAGGTGTGTATGTTTGGCTCGTATGTCCTCAGCTCCCATTTCGAAACCCTATCGGTGCAAGAAGGCTCCTCGACCAGCACGCCCTGCGCCGTGTCCTGCGGGTAACAACAACAACAACACGTGCGTCGGACAGAGTGTCGTCAAAGGGGTCGCGGAAGGTGGGGAGTGTCAATATGGCGGAAGAGAGGAAGTGTTTCGGTCAAAACGACGGGGATATATTGTGCTGCCCCAAACCACCGAAATGAGGACCGAGGGTGTCGAACCCTTCCTTCAAAAAAGGCGAGGGGACATGTTCTTACAACCTCCCGAGAACTTTTTTTAAAAGTAACTTGACAATTATTTTTATGTTTTTTGCTATTGCTGAATTGTAGTCAAAGCGATCGTTTCTTTCATGAATCGACTAGAATTTCTAGTCATATCAAAATTGTTTCTCGGTTTTATTTTAGGGTAAGTGCGCAGTACGTGAGAGCTCTAGTTACACATGACTGCTGAGCCCGGTTCCGTGGACTACACCCCCCTTTGGGCCTTTGGGAACACACACGACGTCCCCGTCCACCTTTCCACTCCGCACAACCTTGCTACACACACACACATGGCCGCCCAAAAGTCTTATCTGACAAATTGCACAAGTTTCATGCATGGAGCGTGCTATCCGTCGGCAGCATGCGACGACGTCTCTTTGGCCTAAAAGGCGCTGAGGGCGTTGCTGTGTGCCGTGCTCCGGCTGCCTGGCGCTGTCGGATAAGAACGCCCGCCGGGCTCCGCCGGGCCCCGCTGGGCCAGGCTCCTCGCCCGCGTGACCCAGAGAAACAATCTCGAGCGCCCAAGTCTTAAGCAGCAGCAGCACGGTAAACAAAGTTGCGCCTCATACACATTACTTCTTAAACCTTCTTGTCGCGCCGCCGTATTGCGCACAGGGAGGGGCGCCGCCTTTTCACCGCCGGCGACGCACACAGACACTCACGCACACACACACACACACACGGTGCGTCCAAAAAAGTACAGGAGCACCCTTAGTTGCTCAGAAACGGCCGTAGTTTCGTCGTATGAGGCGCTGGAAGTGACGTGCAGTTTGGGCTGCCTACCTTGAGGGCGTGGACAGAGCTTTCTGTATTTCCGGGGTCATAGGTGTCATGGGGTACCGTTTTCTCGACGAAACTATGCTGAGGGGTGGGCCCAAGCACAGCCTCCGTCGAGTGCAATGTGCAGTTCAAGCAATGTAATCGGTTTAACCCTCTGTCATTTCATCATGGATTAATGGGAATCTCCTCCTAATGGACCTCCAGACTTCAGATTTCATTCACAATATATTTGTGTGACCTTGTGCGTTTCTGTGTAGTAGGTTAAAATGAAAAGGCAATATTGACGGCAATCAGACCTCTGTATGATTTATTATCAACTTTACATAGTAATGACAAGGTATTTGAGCTCACACGGGAGACATCATAAGGGGAGAACTTTGCAGAAGTAACATGAGAAAATATTAAATATCAAAGACTTGGAAGAAAAAGATACACATTTAAAAAAAATTAGCTGCTGATAATTGATTTGGATTTCTAATAATGAAAGCAAAGGCGTAGAGAATGCAGGTTACAAAGCAACATTTGTGATGTTGGCTATCGGCACAGTAATGAACAAAATTTGTCACCGATGATGAGTGGAGTTAGAGCCAGTTTCAAAGTCTATCAAAATGTGAAATACTGTATAGAAGAAAAAGCCATCAACTAAAATCCACTCCAACTTCTTTAACTTCTGACAACATTGGGATATTTTAAAGTACACAGTCATACAAAATATATATACATATTCCTTTATTAATATTGGCAACCATTCATGGCTATTGGCAACAAAAATCACACAAAATTGTTTACAATGATGGGATTAGACCAATCATTACAGTTTTCCTCCAGAAACAAATATGTGCTGTTCATACAGCACTTTGTATCTAAATAATTAATGTCAATAACAAGAGATAAGAATCTCTCACAATTGAATCAAAATCTTCTTCACAATATCACCCACATCAATATTGATGATCAGAGAAACTTAGAAATTTCTCTTTGGTTTAACTAACATTTTAGAGATAATTACAGATTGTTTCTCATCTGGATCTATAGACTTGACACACATTTCAAATCCAAGAATGGTGAGAGAGAAATACATGTCTCTGGTTTGAAAACAAACACAATGTTTGATACCATTCATGCACATGAAACCACTATTCTTATGTACACTAATTAAAGCTATTCTTAACAGACAGCTGACTTGAGTCTAGTGCCACAAGTAGGAAAGTTAGAACCAGTGACTAAAAACAGAACAGATCTAAAACATATTACAAAATGTTATAGAAATTATTATTATAACTTCAGTACATGGAAATACTTTGGAATATTAAATTGTTATCAAAGTTACACAATGATAATTACACAGTTACAAGCCCAGGGACAATGCAATTCCTTGAACATACAGATCTGAGAAAAGACTGCACCACTTAAGAGGTCAAATATTCTGTAGGCAGAATTTGGACTTTAATGTGGTTTTTTGTTAATGGAGTTACATTGTCACACCGATTTGGCCACTACAGAAAATAATAGAACTGATGAGCAGGTCATTTTAAAACAAACAACCACTCAACTAACAACATAATCATGCAGATGTGCAAACTGCATGTTTTTCAAATACCAACCTTTTTGGTTTAATGAATAACAGTTTTTCTTTTTAATCCAGTGATTTGAGGCACCATTTTTTCATGTGTCAACTCAAGACAAAACTGTAATAACACATTTGGATTTCTTAGAAATCACTTCCATTTTAATTTTTTAAAAGTTTTTTTGCTTTAAGGAGGCACTTTCTGGGAAAATTATGCATTAACATGCCTCGCCAGCGAGACGCTGTTTGTAATATCACATGATCTTGACCCAGACCACTTTCTCACAGTGCTGTCGATCAGGAGTCCCACACTTGTTTAGAGATTTAAAAAACGTGCAGCAAAAAATTAATTAAACAAGTTCATACAGCAATAGTTTGGCACTAAACAAATTGCACTGTCTTCCTGCTCCTTGTCTCAGCATATCCAAGTGAACATACACAAATCCATTTCTCCACTTTCACCAATAAATACAACACAGTCAAACTCATTTCGCACTTGTCATGGCACCAATTTCAGTCAGTAGCAGGTTGCACTGATGCTTCTGCTTGTGATGGTGAGGTGGGAGACTGTCCAGGATTTGCTGAAGCTGGTGCCGACACTCGCTGCTGGACCAGCGACAGGAGAAGATCTGAGTACTGCTGCATCATAGTGACAGCACTACCACTTCCCCCTGAGGCAACTAAATCTTGCAGTTTGCTGGCAAGGGCAGGGTCTGATGAGGATGTCCCATTTGCCATAGGCACTCCGTTCGTGGTTGGCACAACAGACCCACCACCAGCAATCAGTCGCAAAGTACGCTGCGCTTCCCCTACAGCACCTTCCAGTCCCTGTAGAAGGGGGTCTTGGCTGCTGCGTTCAGTACTTTCCATTGCAAGTCTTTTATGAAGCTGTACAACTGTGTCTGCAGTCCTCATGAGTTGATCAGTTATTGACGAGATGAGCTCATGGGACACTGGAAAAAAGATAGATGGTTTTAAAGTGATGTCACAGAAATTTGACACAGACAAATTCACATTGAATAAAAATCTTGCAGAAGCTTACAAGGGGCACTGGCAACATCAACTCCACTGTCTGTATCCTTCACAGGCAATTCTTGAGGGGATGGGTCCAGTTGGTGTGACATATTGGCTGTGTTGTTGGCTCTGAGGCGAGTAGGACGTGGTGGTGGTATGGGTGCCATCATTTCACGGTCACCACCAAAACGATTAGAAGCCTGTCCCACAGTCAATGTTCTTCTGTGGGGTATGGCACTGTGACCACCAGGGGGAAGGCTCATAGGCGCTCTAAGGAAGACAAATAAAATTATATCTGACTAATTCAAGAAGAAAGTTGTTTCCAACTGAAGAATACCCACCCTGTTGGTCTGTCTATACTAGAACTCCTCTGTCTTGGTTTTCCCACAAGAGAAGTCTCTTCAGAACTGGAATCATCATGGTTGCCTACCTGGCTCAAATTCACTAAACACAAATATTAAAATTTGTCAGGAAAATTAAAGAATTTTTGATGAATTTCATTTTGTATCACAGAATCAATACTCACTACTAGAAAAAGCTCCAGACAGCCCACGTTTAGCAGTCATTCGCCCTTTACCTCCTACTCCACCTGCCATTTTATTCTGAGAAGAGATAGTTGGACGCATAAGTCCATTCATACGGATAGCAGGGGTGGGATGATGACTCAAACTCAGATCACTTTCAGAATCACTCTGCAGGCAGAAGAGAAACAAATTTTAATATAGAAACAAACAATTGAAAATACTGAATTCCATTGAATCAAATGATCAGAGCAAACGTACCTGATTAAGAACACCAACAGAACTACTTCTAGTCATTGCTGGACCGGTCTTGAAGCCTGGGCGGGGAAGAGTACGACTTGCATTGTTGGTTTTGTGATTTGATACTTTTCCTGAAACTAAATTACCACATGATAAAAATATGGGACAAGGTAATGAAAAAAGGAAAATGGGACACAAAAACTTAAATGATGACATTTATACTGCTAAATTTAACAACATGCATTTAAAAAAAATTAATTTACATGTCTAAAAAAGGGGAACACTAGATTCAACACATAATATACGTGAACATGCAGTAAACAGCATTGCTACTCATAACACAGCCAATTCAAGAACTACAAATCAATGACTTTGCTTGCATATTTTGTGACAATGGTTAAGATGAAAGAATCTAGAACTATCTGCAGTAATTGGGGTGAGAGAACAAAGTGGCCTTGTTTTATTTGGCAGCATTAATCATTGCTGTTATGTTGCAAGAATCTGTAGATATTATAGGTGCCTAGTTTGGCCAACGAGATTGAGTCATCATTTACAGAAACACATGGGGTTGCAATGGATACCTTGGACAGGTGTTCTTCGGGGTGAGGGATTGGCAAGATCGCTGAGGGAACAGGCACGACGCATCGCCCCTCCGGGTTCAGTGCCACCATCGTCACTGTCCACAGCTGTTTGGGGAATTACACACAATCAATACACATGCACAATACGTTGGTCTGTCCAGTCAGCTTCTCTCACAGTTTTGACCAATTGACAATACACAAAAGTGCATTGCTAGAGAAGGTTTTGTGACAAATTAATTACTGTTTTAGGGACAAGCCACAACAAATAAGCATCAGTAACACACAGCACACATTTTCTCTAAAATCAGTACAAATCTAGCAACAAAAGCTATAAAGCACATAGTCTAATTTTAAAAATCCCTAAGGGAGACTATTAACAAAAATCACAATTAGACAAAACTAGCTACATGTAGCAAATCACTCAAAAATATGGGTCTGCAATTGCAACTGATCACTCTCTAAAAATCTTACAGTTTGGAATAATTTGAAAGGAAATTTACTAAGGTGAATGGGTAGGTTTGCCTTGCCATCAGCAGCAGGACATTTCTGTATGTCAGCAAAAAGCTATAACAAGACATTAGCATGTGCTTCAGTACAGACAAAAGCTGCACCACATATATTTTTAAAAATCCTGATGAGCTACCTGGAAGAGTTGGAGCGTATTGATATAAAGTTGCTGTGGTAAAAAAAGAAAACAAAACAAATAAAAAACATTGGTCAAAACAAATCTGTAAGGTCAAATTTCTTTTTAAACAAGTCCCTTTTCTTGTAAAAGCTTAAAATGTTAGGAGATCAAAACAAAACCCCCAATAAAAAAATATTAATATATAAAAAAAAAAGAAGAAAAAAAAAAGAATTGCCAATAGCCAACATATCCAGACAATATGAGGAGGGGTCCAGCTGAGAGGAGATCAGGAAAGGGAGAGGGAAATATAGGCTTAGGTCTATTAAAATAAAGAGAGAGAAAGTATACCAGCAGCATGCATGTGTCTCAGTACATGCAAAACACATACGTTCTGTTGAAAAACCAAAAAATTCTGAAAAAGTGTAGCAGTGCGACAAAAGCTAAAAAGGACGCAGCGATGTGTAGGTGTACCTGAGACACATTTGGAAGGTAGCAGTTGGTGATGGTTATGTTGACGCAAAGCTAAACGCTTAGCGAGCTGATTAGATGCAGCCGGTGGTGGAGCATGCCCTGGAATGGTTAGTCCTGGAGGTCGAGGCCACAGACGTTTGGGAGAGTTTGCACAAGAGGAAGAGGTAGCAGGTGTTGAAGATCCAGAATCCCAGTTAACAACTGCCAAACTGTCATCATTACAATCAGAGAGACCATCCTCACTACGTGAGAATGACACCGAAACTGTTGTGTCTGTATCCCCTTGACAAGGCACTGAAGGTGATCTACTCATGTGTCTTGGCCAAGCATTTTGTTTTGATGGAGCACTACATTCAAACTTTTTTGACAACAACTTGACATGAGAGACAGTTGGTTGCAAAGTGTTGCTTCCTGTGTCCTCGGAGCTGGGTCCTTTGGCATCCAGACTGTCACTTCCTTCCTTGCTGCTTCCATAGCAGTCTGAAATCTCCTTGGCTACAGATGAGATTGCTTCATTTGTGGTTTGTGACTTCTCTGACTCCTTCTTGGATTTAGAAGCAACGCTGTTACCCATATCATCACTGTTGCTGCTGTCTGGGCTTACAGTTGCTCTTTCAGCCTTTTCAAAGAATTGTCCAGAGTTTGTTGAGGTGCGTACAGTATCCTTGGGTGCCACAGCTTTCACTTCAATTCCTCTAATATGTTTAGTAGGTGTTCTGGATTTTGTCCAGGTTGCACTTCCGCTCATTAGTTCTCGTGGCAGACCCTTGGTACCTGTTTTCCCTTTATCTTCCTGTTTTCCACTAGAATACAATGATGATTTTGTTTGTCCCCTATTACCAGGGCCTGGAATGGTTCCCATTTTGAGTCTTGGTTTAGGTGGTTTGTGGGCTATCACCGGCTTGACTTTAATTTCAGGCTTTGGGGCAGTGGGAGGGCGGTTTGTAGGTGGCTTCCTTTCACTAAGAGGAAAACTCAGTCTCCTATTTGCAGCATCTCCATCACCACCACCACCACCACCACCATCCAAAGGAATGAAAAATGATTGTGGTTTAGCTTTTAAAGAGGCAGAACGATACAAGGGAGGAGATGTAGGCTGAGAAACCGCTCCGACAGGTGCTTGTAAGTTTCCAGAGAACTCCATAGGTTCCAAAGAGTCCAGCATTGCACCATCTGGGATCATAGGGGACCCTGCTCGTTCTCTACCAGGCCCAAAGCGAGAGGACCTCGTGTCATGCAAGCTCCTGGTTCTAAACACCCCTCGGTGTGAGTTTTCATCCTGGTAAAAATGCTCTGAGGCAGAACCAACCAGACCTTGGCTTGCCGTCTCAAATCCACTGTCTTCGTATGTAGGCATTCTCCTGCTGTTGACACCACAACTATTTGGCATTTGCATCTCACTGTCATCTGTAAGAATACTCTCAGTGCTTTGAGCATTGCTTCGAGAGTCTCGCAGGTGACGCGTTCCAATGCCTTGGAACAAGTACTGATAGTCACTCTCATCTGTCAGAATACTCTCAGTTGACCGACAAGTTTCATGATTACGGAGAAAGAAGCTAGCACTACTGTGGCGGTCAATCTGAAGAAAGTCCGCTGATGATGAAAGTTGACTGGCATCCGATAGAATGCTCTCCTGTGAGAGAAACACCTCCCCGACTTGTCTGTCTTGTCCATGCTGGCCAGCAGCACTTACACTTCTAAATCTTTCCAGTTCTGACATATCAGACATATTAAAAATTTGATAATCACTAACACATCGCCTCGGAGGTTTTCCAAATTCACTAGTTGATTCTAAAGAATCAGAGCTGAAGCTTCCTGCATCTGAAAGTTTATCTTCGTTCTCTTTATCTTTTGCCTGGTCTTCTGGCTCTGGTTCTGGAGTTTCCAAAATTGACTCTGTGGATCTTGTCATAGGTTTTCTTCTATACATTTCACTTGGCAAGGAGACACTGTTGAAGTCAATATAGAAACTACAAGATCTATTCTTGATTCCATGTGATTTTTGTCCTGACTTTCCGCCGTCCTCAGAATCGGTTATGGCACCAGAGTTAGTAGGAGAATGTAGATCATCACAAACAGGAGATTCCGGAAGAGACAAGATGTTAGTATTTAATGCCCGATTGGCACGTCGGAATTTGTTAGTAGACACTGCATTCACACCAGTGAGATTGAGAGAAGAAGGTCGGTTGGCTGTCATGGCAGCAAGAGATATTTTAGAGGCAGAAACAGAAGAAGTATCAGAGGAAGAGAGAGTGGGTTGTGGGTTCAGATTCAGGTTGGGGGTAGGTTTTTTATTAGTAGGTACTGAGGGAGAAGTTCTGGATGCTGGCTTCCCTGATGGTTTACTTAGAAGCTTGGGTTTAGGGGGTTTTGCTGGCTTGGTTTGCTTCTTAGACGAAGTATCTTTACCTATTCCGGGAGGACGTAGAAGACGATGGGGACCATTTCTCCTTTCCTTCTCTGGATAACGACTTAAGTCTTGAATGCTCTGACTGCTCTTAAGATTTGATCGATAACCAACCTAGAAAACGAAAAATGTGATGTATACATGTTTTATAGAGTGCAAAAAGATGACTAAAATAAGAACATTTTAATACATACACTTTGTAACTTTCTTCTAGTCTCCTCAATTCTTTTCTTGAGCTCCTCTCTTTTTCGGGAGGTTTCTGGTTCAGACCGAGATTGCCAGGCAGCATTGATGACGGCAGTATTACGTGGGGTAGTACTTACACGGCCATGGTACTGTGATGATATGCTCTTCTTGCCTATAAAAAAAGTAATGAGTGTATTTTTTTTCCAAATCTTGCTCAACCCACAAGACACAGTAGAGGAACACTCTTCATGTACCTGAGTAAGACTCCTTATCCTGCTCAGCGCCACTGAGGGAATCAAAAGTATTTTTGAGGTACTTCTCCCTCTGACCCATAATGTCCAGACTTTCTGAGCTAGAGGTGTTAGAAAAGAAAATGTTAGACATTGACAGCTATCAATAAGAAGAGGTGCTGCTATTTCTTGTTCTTACCTCACAGAGAGCATGGACATGAGATTGCGCTCGGCAGTGTCAGCACTCGGAGTGGACACCTCCTCATCATCGTCGTCACTATCTTGGCTACCTGACACACCGGACGGTGACACGAGTGGAAGGTCAGAAAGGCGTTCAGGTCGCTGGTTTTTGCGTAACCGGCGCTGAGACCGCCTGAGTTCCTCCACGTCCATGGCATTGACAGTGTAAACACTATGGGACAAGTTAAATTAATATATTTTTATGGTAAAATTACAATGCTAATGTTTGTGCTCACATTTCTTTAATGTACCTTGTCTCTTCTGTAGTAGGATAGTAAATAAGTCTTTGGGAGTGCTCTGGTTCGGTTGATTCACCCTCACCTTCTGAATAATCTTCCACATCTCCATCATGCTCGGTACTCTCCATGTCCTGTTGACGTTGGATAATTAGTCACCAAAATTTCAACTTTGTAAGACGAAATAAGTCAGAATAATTCTACTGCTCACCTCATATTTGTAGCTGCCAATGCTACTGTCATCTGTGTGATGTCTATTTCTGTGCAGGTCCGAGAGATCATTCCCTCTTGACAAAGTCACTTTACCTCTGCTCACCTGAAAATGAAACCCAAAAAACACTCTTATCACTTCACTTCAAATCTACAACTGAATTTATTAAATTCATGAAGGACTTGAAGATAATATGGTTATTATTATGACTAGACAACAAGATGTGCATGGGACAATAACAAACCTGCTTGGACTCTTCACCGTTCATGAGTTCATGCATGCTCTCTGGACATGGAAGAAACTCGTCTGCCTGATCACACTGCAAACCACAACCACCAAAAGCATATGAAGCGTATTGTAATGAATGGAGGAAAATTAACAGTTAAAAAGCTGTGCAACACCAGTGGAGCAACCATAAATTTATTGCAACTGGTACAATATGTACAAAAGCAGAAACAGAACTGCAGACAGGTTGTGTAAAGTAATGGACACAAGGCCTCTCCTTGCAAACAACAACCTCAATTTAAATTGAAAATTAATAATGCAGGGAATAAGCCATGATTTGTGAGAAGGTGCACACTCTACAATATTGAAATTAAAATATTAAGATTAGTTTTGGAATAGTTTTCATACCTGCTTGTTAATTAACATGGTTTCTCGCCGGAATTCAGAATAATGACGTATTTCTGTTCCACTATCAATTGAGCTGTCCTTTGAACCATCAGAGTCGACTCTTTTTTCTACAAAAAAAGATTTGAATTAAAGAATGACATAAAAAATCTGCATGGCAACAAATGCTGAAAATTCAAATGATAAAATAAATTACCTTGCTGGAGAGGGAAGGGTATAACTGAGTCACTGTCATAAACAGATTTAACGGTAATGCCTGTGGGATCGAGACGCTGTGCCCAACGACCTTTGGGTGGTTGTATGGGCCTATTGTTAGTCAAATTAGTATGTGATGCATCCCCTGAGTCATCTTTTATTTGTTTCTTAGCCCACAAGGGTAGCTGACCAACACTAAACCTGTAAGAATTAGAAAACACAGAAATTATCAGTATGTGGCAAAACTGATAATGTGAACAAAATAAGATCCATTTCAATTTTTTTTTTTTTTTTTTTTTTTTTGTAAAAAACTTACCGGTAATCAGCATGATCCACACTATTGGCATTAGGGTCTAACATTTCTGGAGGAGGAGGTCCAAAGCTATCATTGTCAATTTGAATGCCATTGATAAACTTATTGTTGCGCCTAAAAAAGTAAGATTTAAAGTAATTTAAACAGTTTTTTATCAAGGTGCATTTAAGGTTGGGATTTTATCATAACTTACCTTCCAGCTCGGGCTGCTTGCTGAGCTAGTCTAGCATGCATGGTGACCACCATGTCATGTGGTACTTTCCAGACAAAAATGCAACCATCACCAGAGGCTGATACAAGTCGTTTACAGTCATTAGTAAATCTCAGTCCTGTCACAAGCTCTGAATGTCCTAACATAGTTGCCATGCACTCTCCTGAATAGTAGTCATATACACATAATGTTTTGTCAGTACATGAAGTGGCAACAAATATACCACTGGGATCTAACACAACCTAAGGAAGAAATTAGAACATAAGTGTGAATAGAATAGAATTTTTATAATTACACATTGCAGTAGCTATGAAGGTTGAATCTTACCTTAATTAAAGATCCATCTTCTCCAACAGATCCTTTGAATGTTTTAGAATGCTTCCCATTTGTAACATTGTAAACACGAATATTTCTGTCTTGACATGCAGTCAAAATGTGTTTCTGTCCACAGTCAACTTCCATATCATAAAGAGTTGTTTTCCCAGCAGCATTGTGACCACGGGAAAATTGTATGTTATTGCCTCCAGGAGACTGGAAAAAAAAATAGGTATAAGTTTGTGAAAATACTGCACACTATGATAAGAAAATATCATGGACCTGCAACACTGAAATTTTTTCATAACTTACCCCTGTGAGTTGACGGAAGATGATTGACTTATCAGCTCCACAGGACACCATTTGCAGCTGTTGGTGAGAGTTCAAAAATCTAACAGCTGTGATAGAAGATGAATGATCATCTAAAGTTTGAACAAAGTTGTAGTCTTCCTCGACACTGAACACATGAATCAACCTATCCCTTGAAGCTGATGCCAAAAGCTTATGCCCACTGTCTTGTCGTGTATATTCGAGGCATAATACTTCAGCGTCATGAGCTTCTATTCTACAGGTTTCTGAGAGACCACGCACTTCATTAATCCTGTTAAAAGATAACAACACAGGTGTTTAAAAATATAAATTAGCCTCAGGAATGCATGGCATGTCATGATAGTGTTTGAGAACACTGCCACTTACCTGATGTTTCCTGCTCTGTCCCCAGAAGCAAGATGTTTACCATCTGGACTTATTCTAATAGATCTGACACCATTCCGACCATCGTAAGAACTATCTGTCTTTTCTGCTGTTGACAGATCTAAATCTTTAAGGTAAGTCAGTTCTTGGTCAACATACAAAACTTTCAATAGCTCCTGATGTTTTGAAAAAGGAGGAAAAAGGTTAGGGAACCATTTGGTAAACAAGAAGAAGAGAACTTCTGTGCGTGTGAACAAAACTTACGTTACTGTAAATATTTCTTCTGTACGTGGGATCTTGCGTTGTGTCAATATTTGGGTCTAAGTTCCAGACACGAATTGTGTCGTCACTAGAACATGTCACAAAAGAACCAGGTGGCATACCCTCATCCACCCCCTCCGGGAACATTTCCACTCCCCAGATGCATGCAGAATGATACAAAAAGGAGTGAGATTTTCCAACCTGGATAAAAGCAATTATGAATGGAAGCAGTAAAAAATTGGCAAAACCAGTAATTTAGAGTTGAAAACTCACCCTTTTGATGTCTCTAACATCCCAGACATAGAGGCTATGGTCATTGTAAACACAGGTAAGTTTATGGTTTTGACTGTCATAAGCTAAAGCAATAGCATCAGGGTATTTGGCATTATTAGGATGAGTGGCCATGTGACTAGAAGAGATGAGAAAAGACAGAACAAATGTTAAGTAGGAATCACATTCAAAATGGAATTAGAAGGATGTAAAATTTAAAAAAAATTCGTACCTGATATTAAGACCTTGAGCCACATCAACACCCAAGTAGTGGGTGCGAGGAAGAGTTGTTATGAATTGTAAAGTCAATGGGCTAAAACATCTTACAATGCCATCTGCACACCCAATAAAAATATGATGCTCTCCTACAGACATGCAATTGGCACTAGTTGTCTAGAAAAAGGAAAAATTAACAAAATTATTACATATAGTATTTATTAAAATGCAAACCAACATACACAAATCAATTAGCAAAGACTTACTCTGAGTTCAACCCATTTGTCAAGAAGCCTTCTGTTGTTAAATTCACAAAGGAGTCCTGATTTTGTTATGGCATAAGTAGAATCTCCTGATTCTCCACGGCCACAAGCTACATCACAGAAATAATTGTTTCGCTGCTCTCCTAGGATGGCTGACCGTCCCATAAGTGGAACTGGTTCTTTGTACTGCAAAAACAAAATTTTAAAAACCATGAGAAATTTTCAAGTTTTGATGCAACGATTCCAAGAGTACAAAAGAGAGCCCACTCACCTTGGCAGCTCTGGAGTATTCCAAATACCAGAACTTAACATGGCGGTTTCCAACTGTGACAAAATAGTTTCCATTCTCGGCAAAGGACACCGCCTTCACCTTGCTGGAGACTTTGTTGGAAGCTACCTTGATGTTCCCTCTCCAGTCCCAGACATTGACTATCATATCATGTTGGGAACCTACTGAGACCACATACTTGTGGCTGGGGGAGAACGCCTGAGGGGGAAACGGGAAAAAAACATTAAGCACTACATGTAAATACAAGCAGCAATAAAATCACTAAAGAAAATAAAAAAATAAGAATGGTGATATATGAATTTTATGGACAAAACAGGACATGCTTGACAAAGAAAAAAAATGACCATTCATTTTTTTTTTTTTTTTAACATGCTCGGTATTTGAACCCGCGGCTGCTACTCACCACGCAGTTGATGCCATACTTGTGGCCCGGGAACTCGGCCACCTGCTGCGCGCCCTGGCCGTGCAGGTCGTGGAGGTCCCATACCCGCACGCTGGGGGAGTGGCCGCACTCACCAGTGGCCAGGTAGCGCCCGTCCGCGCTGAACGCCACACACGTGATGGTCTTGCGGGGCGCGCTCAGGACGTGGCACTGCCGGTTCTTCCGAGGGTTGAACAGCACCACGGTGCATCTGAGAAAACAAGAGATTTTTAGAAAAATCTTTAAAAAAGTTAAAAAAAAGTGTAAAAATTAAAAAAAAAAAAACTCTTGGACTCAAAAAAAAACATGAAAAAAAAATCAAAACGAGGCATGAACAAACATCTAGCACAGACAAAAAAAAACTTCATTAAAAAAAATTGAGGGGACGCGGGTTCAAGACCCGATTTTTGCCTCTTTTGCTCACCCTGCGGGGTAGGCGATGAGCTCCGAGTTGGGGTCACAGTCCAGGGCCGCATTGCTCGGTACGGTGAGTCCGAGCACGCGCTCTAGCTTCACCTGCAACAGACAACCGACCGGGTCAGCACCACGTCAGCACACACACACAAACACACTTTCTTTCCCTCATATATATTTCTCTCTCTCTCTCTCTCTCTCTCTCTCTCTCTCTCTCTCTCTCTCTCTCTCTCTCTCTCTCTCTCTCTCTCTCTCTCTCTCTCTCTCTCTCTCTCTCTCTCTCTCTCCCCTCGCAGTACACTGGCGCCGCGGTCCTTGCTACCCTGCTGCATGCTTCGGCCCCCCGCCGGCCCCCCGCCCCCCCGCCGCCCCCCGCCGCCCCCCGCCGCCCCCGCCGGCCCCCGCCGCCCCCCGCCCCCGCCGGCCCCCCGCCGGCCCCCGTCGTCGGCCTTATACGGAGGCCCAACCAGATGTTGTTGAACACGGCGCAGCACAGTGCGTTGCACAATGGGTCCGGCACGGGCCCGGCACGGACAGTAGTCCACGGCCTAGGGCAGGCAGCAGGCAGCGGGCAGCGCCCGGGCCGAGCTGTGCTGCGATGTCAGAGGAGAGGAGAGGGCCGGGGGGGGGGGGGGGGGGGGGGCGCCGGGTTCAAGGCGTGAAAATGCCATGACCGGGTCAGGGGTCGCCTGGGGCACCTGGGGGTAGGCAGGCAGGCCGCACGCCACGCATACGGCTGCGTGCCTCACCTGGGAGACATCTCCCTCCCTCTCTGTCTGTCTTGGTCCCTCTCTCTCTCTCTCTCTCTCACTCTCTGTCCGTCTCTCTCGCCCTCTCTCGCTCTCTCTAATTGAGATCGACCGACACGACGGATCTCGAAACCACCAGGTGTGGCGTGTGCGATCCCCGGTCTGGTTGGGTTCGCCAGTCATCAACATTCCCCCGCCTACGGTGCCTACGGGCCGGGGCCGGGCCACAGCGACCCTTCCAGCCCAGACGGCCCAGGCGTACCCAGACACCAGATCTCGTTCCGTTCGATTTCAGTTCTGCCGCGCGGGCCGCCTGGCGCCGCCGTACGGGAAGCGTAATTTAAAAAGCATCCTGTAAAGCGCGCCGATCTAAAGGCCGGGGCGGGGCAGAGGGCGAGGCGCGGGGACGTGTCAGGAATCCTAACGAGACGGGACGGAACCCGTGGCGGGAGAGAAAAGAACCGACCTCCACCGGGCACGGCCTCAGCACTGGCCTCAGCACGGCCTCAGCACCGGCCTCAGCACGGCCTCAGCACCGGCCTCAGCACCGGCCTCAGCACCGGCCTCAGCACGGCCTCAGCACGGCCTCAGCACCGGCCTCAGCACCGGCCTCAGCACGGCCTCAGCACCGGCCTCAGCACCGGCCTCAGCACCGGCCTCAGCACGGCCTCAGCACCGGCCTCAGCACCGGCCTCAGCACGGCATAGCAACATAACCCCAGAGATTTCGCACAAAAAAAAAAACACGAAACGATCGAAATCATGTCAGCTGTAACAGAGCGGCGAATAGACCTGACATTGAATATTTCAGCTACCAAGTTAGTGATTTTTGTCTTTCCGCGCGGTTGGTTTGCGGTAAGTGGCTATTGATGCATATGTCTGTCTCTCTCACGCAGTATGGGGTATCACCGCGCAGTCTACCCTGCGCTGCGCGGCGCCCACACGCTGTCCGTACGTCCGCGCGAGTGTGTCATGAGCATGTGTGTGTGTGTGTGTGTGTGTGTGTGTGTGTGTGTGTGTGTGTGCGCGTGTGTGCGTGCGCGCGTGAGTGTGTGTGCAGCGCCCCGCCCAGCACCTGCCACAATCCCCTCACACGATAGGATAACCAGCCAGAGATACACGAGCGATCAATTAGCTGGCTCTGTATACTCCATTACAGAGCTCTCCCAGAGCAGCGGCTGACTGGCAGCGCGCGGCCGACGAGAAAAAATAAATAAGGACGGAATATGTAAAGAAACGAACCTCTCTCTCTCTCTCTCTCTCTCTCTCTCTCTCTCTCTCTCTCTCTCTCTCTCTCTCTCTCTCTCTCTCTCTCTCTCTCTCTCTCTCTCCCCCCCGCTGATTTGCATCGTGTCATTCCCCCGGCGTGCCCGGCACAGGCTGCGTGTGTGTGTGTGTGAGAGGCGCCTGCAGACAGCCGGGTAGGCAAGCCCGCCGCGCAGCCGAGCGTCGCAGACCGCGATGTTGCCTACCCAGCCGGGCGGCTCCCGCTTGCCTTCTCCTCGCCTCGCTCCCCGACCAAACTCAATTGGGTCTTCTTATTCGGGGGGGCGATATTGGAATTCGGGCCGGCGGGGCGGGGGGGGGGGGGGGGGGGCACGACGCCCACACCGCTAGAGCGATCCACGGCCGGGGGGCCGCGTCCGCATCACACTACCCGCTTCCTCGTCGCACCCGGGCGTCCTCCGTACCCGGTGCGAGAGAGAGAGAGACGTGCGCTATCCGGCCGCCGCCCCCGCCCGCCCAGCCAGCGCCATAAAAACGACGTTCGGAGCGCAGCTTATTGAGACATTAAGGGAGTGCCGGCCGCCGCGGCCGAACGCAGCGGATTTTTCATTCGCACTTGCTGTTCTAGGCGGCAGGACGAGAGAAAAACAAAAACAAAAAAAAAAACATCACACACAAAAAAAGAGCGGGAGCGTTCAAATCGAGTGAGAAATAAACGGGGAAGATGCGTCCTCCGCCTGGCAGCGAAAAACACGGCGCACCGCGGCGCTCGCAAACAATTAAAAAGCAATATTTTAAACAAATCTCCCCATATTCTGCCGCCGCGTATAGATGCAGAGGTAGAAATGTTTTCATCGACAAATCAAAAAATTTCGAAGAAAGTTTTCACAGGTTTGGAAAATTTTCAGTCCAATTTTTTTTTCTGAAAATTTCCAACTTGTCCACTCCCGGCGCAGTGGCAGCGACACGGCTGTGGGCGCTCCACGCGGCGGTTCGGCACGCACACGGGCACGTGAGCACGCACGCGCAGCCACGCGGCTCGCGCGTGCCAATGAGTGCCCGCGGACACATCGCGGCGGGGAAAGACAAAAGAGCGACCGGTCCGGGGCGGGCTGCTGCCCCAGTGGGGCCCCAGTGGGGCCCCAGTGGCCCCCGGTCATCGCGGAGGCGGCCTCTTTGGAGCGGGGCAGCGGAGCAAGCGCGGCAGCCAAGGACTCGCCCGCAGCGCGCCGGACAGGCCGGACACGGCGACTAACGCGCGGGGAAGGTCGCGGGTTCGAATCCCGGCAGAGACGCGACGAGAAAAGAAGGAGAAGGAAAACCGAGAAACGAAAGTGAGCCGCAGAGGAAGGCAAGGACGGCGCCGCAGTGCGCCGCAGTGCCCCTGCTGCTGTCAGCCTGCAATCTAGAGACCCTTCAAGAGGCCAGATAGCGAAGCTCATCGCTCGGGCCGATTCTGGGACCGACACGATCGACACACCAATCCCAAGTCCGCCCTGCTAAAATCCGCCCCGTTTCACAGAAGAATCACAGTTTGCACTTAAAATCGTCAGAGGTAAATGGGCGAGGTTCGAGCATCAGAGTCGCAGCAGACGCCCCGCCGCCAAAGCGGTCAGCGCACTCAACTCCCACCTCGCCAAGGCCTGCTGCTGCTGCTGCTGCTGCTGCTGCTGCTGCTGCTGCTGCTGCTGCTGCTGCTGCTGCAAACCACAACACCCTTCAAATTCGCGCTATCTCTGAGTCAGCAGCTGATACCGGCTCACCAGCAGGACGGATAACAAAAAAAAAAGTCAAAAAACTTAAATCATAGTGAGATACTATTTTCCCTGTCTGGGCAGGCGTGACGTCACGGCAGCGGACGGTGGGGATTACAGGCTCACAGGAAAGTGACGTCCTTCCGACATGCAAAACAAATTTCTCGAGTGGGCCGATCCCCACCGGGGGGGGGGGGGGGGAGAGAGAGAGAGAGAGAGAGAGAGAGAGAGAGAGAGAGAGAGAGAGAGAGAGAGAGAGAGAGAGAGAGAGAGAGAGAGAGAGAGACGAAAACAGTTTATCTCGGCTTGAGCTGGGGCAAAACATATCCCCACCAACCACCACCCGGGCCGGACGAACGCGCGGGTCACAAAATTTTTAGTTTTCCCTTTCCGTGTTGTAATATTTCGTTGCGGAAAGACAGTGTGTGTGTGTGTGTGTGTGTAAGGAAGGGGAGGGGGGGGGGGGGCACGATACACTTCAACCTGCCGTCTGGTCCGGTCCGACCTGACCCGGACGGATATCGTATCGATAAAATCAGCCGCCCTGTCAAAGTCAGGTGTTTCGGGGCCGTCCCCACCCACACTACACTACTGCCGGCGGGAGGGGAGGGAGAGGAGGGAGGGGAGGGAGGGGAGGGAAGGGAGGGAGGGAGAGGAGGGAAGGGAGGGAGGGGAGGGAGAGGGAAGCGTGACGGCAAAGGAGCATTCCTGCGTCTTTATGAGCCGCAAACGGG
Source organism: Odontothrips loti (assembly GCA_038380765.1). Classification (NCBI taxonomy): domain Eukaryota; kingdom Metazoa; phylum Arthropoda; class Insecta; order Thysanoptera; family Thripidae; genus Odontothrips; species Odontothrips loti. The sequence goes on from CM076258.1 coordinate 9,327,313, forward strand.
CGCTAGCGCGGGCGATCCCACCGACACCTGGCTAGACAGTACCCCTCTCCCCTCCTCTCCTCTCCCCTCCCCTCCTCTCCCTCCTTTCCCCTCCTCCCCTCCTCCCTCCTCTCCTCCCTACTCCCCACCCCCGCGCCACGCCCACCCGCCGCCGCCGGCAAAAAGGGATAGAAAGCATGCCAAAACATTTCACACGTATTATTATAATGGCGGCGGCCGGACGCGTGCACTTGCACACGCACAGAGAGAGAGAGAGAGAGAGAGAGAGAGAGAGAGAGAGAGAGAGAGAGAGAGAGAGAGAGAGAGAGAGAGAGAGAGAGAGAGAGAGAGAGAGAGAGAGACACATTACTGCAGAGCGAGCGCGCGAAAGTCGACCACGGAGCACCGCACTCTACGTACTGCGCGATCTGTCATCGTTATTCTTCCCCATTTCTCCCACCACAATAACGCGATATCTTTTGTTTTCCGATAAGATACTATTTTTGCGATGGCCATTGGACACTGTTTGATCGCCAGTTGTATGCCGTTCGGGTCTGCACGCACGCACGGCACCACGCATGACATGGGCATAGAGAGAGAGAGAGAGCTAGCTTCCGTATGTAAAGGGCGGTACCGCGGGGGAGGAAGAGGAGGGGGGGGGGGGTATTGTTTGTGCCCTAGACGGGACGGCACGCTCCTACAGGAACAGGGGGGCCATATAGGCGAACACACACATGTGTGTGCGTGTGTGCCGGAAGGGGAAGGGAGTGGTTTGGCCGACAGTGGCGCTGCGCGCGGTAAGGTTTTAAAAGTGCATCCGGGACATCTATTTATCTATCAGCTCCGCAGAGCTGCTCCCTTCACGGGACACACCGCCAAACCATTACTGTATCCGCAGACTGCACTGATTATTCGCACGATAATGCACATACAAGTAGACAGGAAAGCAAAACAAACGAGCGCTAGTCTAGCTCTCTCTCTCTCACACACCAAACACACAGACATGCACACACACACACACACACACACGACTCGCCGCGAACATGTCTATATCGGTTCGGTTACACATCCGGCGGTCCGACACTACACAACACTTCCGACCCCTCCAGAGTATGAGAATAATAGTGATAAAAATCACACGCGGAGGAATACCAAAGACAGATACATTGACAGATACCTCGTATGAGAAATTCAGTCCGGTTCTTTCGGTACAGGGCGGTCCCCGATTTTTCGCAGCTTCACAACACCAAACCCCGCGCCCGGGTTCAAATACCGGCGCATTATTTGTTTTCAATATATATTTTTCCCCTCCCCTCATTTGCGTGGCGTGCGCACGCATTCCGCCGTGCTATCCCCCGCTCGTTAGCGGCTGGCACGCAGACCACGCCGACGCACCGCGCGCCCATTCGTGGAAGCGCCTGTATCTCCCCCGCGGGGGCACAAATAATCGCAAATAAATCACTGAGCGCGCAAGATATCGTGGCGGGAAAATGGATGAGAAATTCATTCACCGTTTTGGACAGTGTGGCGACCACCACCACCCCCACCACCACGAGTGAGCCACGGCACCAGGATGCACGATATCGTGGTCAGCAGGCAGCCCATGGTGATGGTGATGACGTCATCAGTGCGCTCGCTAGGCGTACCACCTTCCATCATGTCCGCTATATGTCTTTTCCTACGGCACGCCATACCGCAAGGGGTGTGGCACGGGATTATTTATTGAGAGCACACACACACACACACAGACTGGCTGTGTGGAGCCAATCAGCGGCAGACTTTGAGATATCAATCAAAATATTGCATGTTGTACACGCGCGCGCGTCCAGGACACACACCGCCGAGATCAGCCACGCAACTATCTACTACACGCGGCGACACGCGAGTCGCTAAATGTGGGGGTTAAATAGAGGCCGCGCGACCAATCAGCAAGCGCGATTCGGCGTTACACCTCTATTACCAACACTCGCAAAAAAATAATTGAAATTTAAAAAAATACAAAGACCGATTTTTTTCCTTTTTTTTTTTTTGGTCATCTTCCTTCACAAATAATGTTAAGTCTTCGTGAGTAATACGTGATTCCGAAGTTGAAGACGGTTCGGCCTATTCATTTTCGTTTCTCATTTTTTCCGCTGTGCGGCCTTTGTATTTTAAATTCTCAAAACTGTTATTCAGCCGACGAACACCGCCGCGCGTTCCCGGGAGTGGGGAGCAGCGGCGCACAACTGCGCATAACGCGACCGCCATTATACACAGCAGCGTCCCTGCTCGCGGTCCCTTTGGCGGCGGGTAAGCGGCGGCAGGTAAGCGGCGGCGGGTAAGCGGCGGCGGGTAAGCGGCGGCGGGTAAGCGGCGGCGGGTAAGCGGCGGCGGGAAAGCGGCGGCAGGTAAGCGGCGGCGGGTAAGCGGCGGCGGGTAAGCGGCGGCGGGTAAGCGGCGGCGGGTAAGCGGCGGCGGGTAAGCGGCGGCGGGTAAGCGGCGGCGGTTAAGCGGCGGTGGGTAAGCGCCCCCGCCAGTGCCAGGGTAGGCCAGCCCGCACGACGCGCGTGCACACACGCGTGGGGATTGCCTACCCACCAGGCGCCATGCGTGCACTCAAGTCGAGGACGTACGGTTATATTTTTGGTGGCGCTTCTGAAGCGCTCTCCACGCCCCAGACGCACGGCGGGGGGTCAGGAGGTCGGCGGCAGCAGCAGCAGCAGCAGCAGCAGCAGCAGTAGCAGCAGCAGCAGCAGCAGCAGCAGCAGCAGCAGCAGCAGCAGCATCGGCGGCTGCCGCACCCAGCACCGCACCGCCACCAGGCCGGCCCACACGGCGGCCGCCGGCAGGATATGCACACAGAACCCCGTATCTGCGCCCAGGCACCACCAGCCCCTGCACATTCTCTAGCCAAAAATGGCTTGCTCCAATTCTCAAACTCCATCAGGCGGCGCTATTAAAATTTCCCGGCGCGTTGCGTTGTGCAGTAGCAGCAGTGGCAGCAGCAGCAGCAGCAGCAGCAGCAGCAACAGCAGCAGCAGGTATAGCAGAAGAAGCAGGGGCAGCGGCAGCAGCAAATTAACAGCCGGATTGAATGACCGAGCCCATAATGCGCCACTTAGTCGGTCACACTATAATGTCCCGCCCACGGACCCCCCACGGACGCCCCCGGGGCCCCTCACCCAGCAGGTTGCCTACCTGCAGTCAATCCCCGCACGGCTAGCGCGGCCCCGACTGTTACGGGGCCTCTGACTGTGGTTACCGTTGCTGATCGAGCCACAGGAAGGAAACGTGTGATAGATGAGACATGTGATACACGTTTCCTGATCGGGTCCGGAGCGAGTCAAATCTCACGTACGAAACATAGGTTAGGTTAGGTGACAACACTTGCGGAACAAACCTGCGGATATCCCCCAAAGGTCACCTCATGTCACACTCACCTCATAGGCAGGGGTGTCCCTGTCCCGGCAGGGGGCCGGCGACTTGGTTCCGCTTAACATCCCCATGGCGACTTCACGTGGCCACTCATGGCAACACACAACCTGTCGTGCACACACCCATCAAACGTACGTTCCACATCACGCCCATAAAATAAAATAAAAATGAGCGCAACGTTGACGGATGGACGGATTGGCACCTGTGGATCTGATATCTATCCTAGACTCTAGACTAGGCTAAACACCTGTGACACCCCGCAGGCTTCCAACTCCTGCTGAGTTTCACCAATTCTGTGACACGCCTCGCTTTTAGTCTCACGCGACTGCAGAGCACGCGAGCAAGAATCAGTTCCGCGCGCTCACACACACAAACACACACACACACACACACACACACACACACACACACACACACACACACACACACACACACACACACACACGGTGAGGTCGCGGCACCTCCAGCCTTCGGGCCTTCAGGAGGGGGCCTACAACCACAAATCATAAAGACATTCACAGATACGCCCGTTTCAAATTTGCTCAGACGTCGAAGAGGCTTTTGTCTATACGACGTTTGGGGCCCCCTTCCTCCTTCCGCTTCGCCCACACACACACACACACACACACACACACACACACACACACACACACAACAGTACAGTAGTGTGGTATACCGAGAAGCGACGGCCCGCCAGGTGGGTCCGCACATAGTCCAGCAAAGTCCCCGCGGTGTGCAGAGTCTCTCTCTCTCTCTCTCTCTCTCTCTCTCTCTCTCTCTCTCTCTCTCTCTCTCTCTCTCTCTCTCTCTCTCTCTCTCTCTCTCTCTCTCTCTCTCTCTCTCTCTCTCTGACACACACAGAAACATAAGTACACACGACACGCACGGAGACCGCTTCACACAGTTACGTGTTTCCATTCGTAAAGCCTCTTCTCGTTGTTCGTATTCAGAGCAAACAAATGAACTCGAGGAGACCGCAGCAGCGCGACCTTCACCGTGAGTCCGTCAAGGTCACGAGCGCGAGAAGAGAGAGAGAGAGAGAGAGAGAGAGAGAGAGAGAGAGAGAGAGAGAGAGAGAAGGAGTCTGAGGAGGATTCACACCTCTGCCACACCCCGTCACGACACCCATTACGTATTCAGCTGATGGGTACCGAGAAGAAGGAGGAGGAGAATTTAAAAAAGAAAACGAAACAAAGCGTGCCAACATTCACTGGTGCAGTGTGTTAATGGTGCCCCAGCTGGCATCGCGAGTGCAGTAAACACTGCCAGGAATATTGTTTCGCGATCTTACAAATTTAAAAAAAATGCATTGATTTCTAATACAGAACCCTTTAAGTTTTTTCTTCTTTTTTTCTCCAGTGTTGTGGCCCCTGCGGCGTCCAGCGGCCGCTGGCCGGTCTTTGCACACACAGTTCACGGCCGCCTCGCTGGACACGGCGCTAGCGTGAGCATCGTCGGCCCCTGGGGCGTCCGCGATGCATCGCCAATCGCATCGATAAGCGCTCATCAAGGTTTCGAGATTCGAGATCTCGAATGTTGAATGCGACGCTCAACGCGATGACGCAAAGCAAGGGGGGCCTTGGGCTCCTCGTCACGAAATTGAAAGGAATCGAACACGACGACGAGGCGAGGCGGCGCCCGCCGCAGCTGCGTGCAGGGGGCTCGCCAGTTACTCGGATTCAGTTTCGATAGGATCGAAGCAGGATAGAATCATCGCCAGGATGAGCGCAGCCGTGTCCTGCTGGGAACTCTCATCGACTGCGCCTCATCGATCCATTCAGGGTAAGTGCAGGTAAATAAATCTGGATGGGATTTTTTTTTTGCATCGTTATTTTTTCCCATCGAGATTTTTCCCCGACTTTTTTTATATCGCTATTTTTTTTCTACCGTTATTTTTTTTTCCATCGTTATTTTTCCAGCATTATCTTACAATAATTCAGCACACTTGGTAGCCGTTGCACACCGATTCGGCGGGCCGCCGCCTGTTTGCTATGTCTCTCGGGCAGCTATGCCTCCGCGTGGCTCCGACGGCTGCATTGGCCGCTTCCCTGACCCTGGACCACATGCCACATCCCATGGGCCCAGCCCCACTGGCCCCACTGGGGCCCACAGCGTGGGTGGCGCTTGGCGCGGCACGCTCCCCGACGGCCCCGGCCCGAGAGACCTCGCGTCCCCAACAAAATAAGCAAGAGTGCATCGCAGGAAATAAAAATCGAGGGGCTGTCCCTGAAAATCACATATATATGACGGCGTTCGTCCACCGCCAGAAAAATAAGTCGGCAGCAAATCGGACGACCAGAAAAACACGACTGGAATCGGGTCCTTTTTCAGACGAAATTTTTGAAACTGATACATATCGATATTCGTACAGCAGCTGTCATCGCTGGCATCGGCGTGGGCGTGCCGAGCGTGCCGAGCCGACCTGCCCCTGCTTTTAGCACCTTTCGCAACTCGCGCCGAAAACATAAAGCGGCGCCAGGCGTGCGGGGCGGGCAGCGCCGCGGGGGGTCACACGGTCACACCTGGCCCAGGTGTTGTACCGCGCCGTGCCGGCCGTGTGCAGCACGTGTGCAGCACGTGTGCAGCCACGGAGGGTGCGCAGCAAGCGGAAAAAGGGAAAACAAAATCTCAGAAATAAAAGCATTTTTTTTTAAGTACTTTGAAATTTCATAAACAAAAAGGAGTATTCACCCGCAACAAAAAAAAATTACAATAGAAGAGTCGTGGAGGCGAAATCGAAAAAAGAAAAAAAAGGAAAAAAAAAGACTCTTCAGGTGGCACGCTTACGCTTCGTGTCACCTGCACACGAACACATGTTGGCGCTGCGAGGTCGACGCGTAGCGCAGCGCGCACTCTGCAGGGCTGCGTCGGAACCGCGGGATCTCTCTCTTTCTCTCCCTCTCTGTGTGGTCCACCTCCGGCAGCGGGTGCGAGTGAGACAGGGCACACTCCGGGGGAACGTTACGGTGGCCCCGACGGCATAGCTCTCCAGCCCACGCCGCGCCGCGACTGTCACGCGTGCGAGAGGGAGGGAGGGAGGAGAGAGAGAGAGAGAGAGAGAGAGAGAGAGAGAGAGAGAGAGAGAGAGAGAGAGAGAGAGAGAGAGAGAGAGAGAGAGAGAGGGGGGGGGGGGGGATTTTTTTTGGCGACGGTTCTGGTTTTTACCTCCGAGACGCTCTTTACTTCTGCACGCGACCTGCCGCGCATTGCATTACACCCCGTACACCCACAGATTTAATTTCTCAATTTTTTTTTTAATATTTTTAATTTTTAATAATAACAAGAAAAGGCAAATGAAAAGGTTCACTCTACGAGAAGTGGGATTTTCGCTGGCTATTATGAATTTTCGCCGTTCCCTCTATGAATGACAGCCGGCCCCCTTCTCGAGCCCTTCCCTTTCCCTCCCTTTCACCGCAGTCTTGCCGTTTCCCACTCCAGATCGGGACCATCGCGGCATCGCAGCGCCGGGCCCTTCCGCTACGTCTGACAAGCGGCAGCAACAACAACTACCAGGTATCGATTGGTGAACGTCGAGCGGTACCTGCAGACCTGCCGAGGTACCTGATACCGACACCTGGCCGCGGCCGCCAGAGCCGGGTAACTGGGCCGCGGGCCGCTGCCAGCTACCGCCCGCCTGGCCCGGGGTAACGGGGTAACGGGCCGGCCGACACCGCAAAACACCACAGCTCCTACACCCGCAACACACTAAATTCTGATGTAGAATTATTGACAGAAGTTAGAGACGATTTTGCACGCACAATATTATGCACAGTCGAAATCGTCCGTAACTTCTGCATAAAATTCTACATCAGAATTTAGTGTGAACGTGCTGCAAATACTTCGCCTTCCACCACAGTCCTCTGCTGCGTGCTCACGCGTGCGTCGAAGTCACCCAGAGGGTGTGTGTGTGTGTGTGTGTGTGTGTGTGTGTGTGTGTGTGTTGTGCGACAGAGAGAGAGAGAGAGAGAGAGAGAGAGAGAGAGAGAGAGAGAGAGAGAGAGAGAGAGAGAGAGAGAGAGAGAGAGTCTCATACGCGGGAGCATGAGGCGCCCACTCGATGTGTGACACACAATTTGCCAGTCGAGTATTGGAGAAGAAAAACGCGTTTCTGCCCCCCCTCTCTCTCTCTCTCTCTCTCTCTCTCTCTCTCTCTCTCTCTCTCTCTCTCTCTCTCTCTCTCTCTCTCTCTCTCTCTCTCTGTCTCTCTCTGTCTCTGTCTATCTCTGTCTCTCTCTCTCGATCTCTCGCTCTCTCGCTCTCTCACTCCTCATCGATTCCCAGCACCGGCTCCTATGCCACCGTTCGAAAGGAAATCCACGACGTTCCAGCCACAAACACGCGAAGCACGGGCGAAAACTCTCAACTCCAGCAGCAGCAGCAGCAGCAGCAGCAGCAGCAGCAGCAGCCATATGTGCAGATGGCCAGCTCAGTGCAAAGTTATGAGGAAAGCCGTAAACATAACCACCAGGTGCAGGCCCGTGGGGCGCGGCAGGCAACTGCGGGAGCGCCGCGTGGCCAGGGTTCGATCCCCACTCGCCGTCTTTACGAAAAAAAAAAACGTACGACCGGATACTGCGGCTTTTACCTCTGCTAGACGAGCAAAATATTTCCAGAGGAACCCGCCCCGCCCCCAGTGGGACTCGAACCCACGAACTTTCTCGACGAAGTCGCCGCCTCCTCTCAATAATAAGCGGTCTTGTGGAGGCGCGAGGACAAGCCGGAGCGACAGATGACGGGGTCGGATTCACATTCAGATTGGGACGGGCCGCCGGGCCGCCCTGTCGATATTAACAACAAACTGCAGTTCCATTTGCATTCAACAGGGCGGCGCGGACACAACAACCTCGCGCCATCTCTCTCGCTCTCCTGTGCGGGGGATTCTCATTGCGGTTCGCATGCCAACGCAAGCGATATGAATGTGAATAAAGGCCCAAATACGTGAGGAAGGGGTGCGGCAGCAGCGCCGCGCCGTCGTTCCCTGGGTCACCCGGTTACCTCGGCCGCCAGGGTCGTCCCCCACACCACACTGCCAACACAACGGCACAGATTTCCGAAGCGAAGCCGTTTGCGTAAACTATGAGAAATATGTGCGCGGGATTGTCTGAACCGGCGCTCATCAGCCGTGGGCCGGCTTATCAGGTGTTTCCCTAGTCGGCGCCGCGGAGTGCCGGGGAGATGTTTTCTCTTTCTGCTTATGGCGCTTTACTGGCTTTACATCACGGCTCGCATCGGGCGCGCGGTCCAACGAGGAAGTCCTCAGCCATTCGGCGCTTCCCATCCCCGTACGGCTCGGGACTCATCACCCGCGCTTTATTGGATAAAAACGGAGCGGAATAGTGGGAAACGAGAGATAAAGCGGCACCTAGCCCAGCACGCCACGAGGATTACAACCAGAACACACACATAACTTACTGGCGTAAAAAGGGGAGGGGGATAATGAGTGGTTCTTGAAGTGATCACCCCATCAGGTACGTGTCCGCCATACTGCCGCAAGCGCACACCGACACCGGCCAGTCAGAGCGCGGAGATGGCGCCTGCTGGGTAGGCAGCCCCGACTTGTGCACGCACGGGTGTCGTGCGGGCTGGCCTACCCTCACAGGCGCTCCCCCTCCCTCTCCCGGTGGAACGGCCCCTTGGGGGGGGGGGGGGGGGGGTCACAAACAACTACAACGTCACGGTGAGCACGCACGCCCTGGCCCAGCCGGGCCCCGCCCAGGTCAACAACACCTGCACAGTACCACAAGTCCGCAAAACTCATTACATTAAAAAAAAAAAAACTCGAAAAAAGAAAAATTAAAAAAAAAAAAAAGAACGGAAGCAGACAGTGAAAATCCAGCTTACTCCCTTTTTCAAGACTGAAAAAATTGAATACAACTCGTCGTTGGAAAACAAGACTGATCATCTGCGAGAGTATCAGTGACACACACACACACACACACACACACACACACACACACACACGACGCGGCCCGTTCCCTCGTCTGTCGCTGCTGTCCCGCTGTCGAAGAGAGTGAACTCCGCGTCACGCCCGCCGCTCGGCCCACATACTGCCAACCTTCACGTCGGCTCTCGTTCGCCGCATGAGAACTCCATCGGCTATGGAAATTCTCTCCCTCTCTCCCTCTCTCTCTCTCTCTCTCTCTCTCTCTCTCTCTCTCTCTCTCTCTCTCTCTCTCTCTCTCTCTCTCTCTCTCACACACACACACACACACACACAATACACTAACAGCCAGAGGGAGTACAGTCACAGGCAAAAGAGCAAGTTCAAGACCGCCGCTGCACTTTCACCACCATCGAGTGACATATATATATATACATATCATGCCAATAACAAAAGTGTTCTTCCCTACCGCCCCCACCGCAGAGATGAACGAACTCCCGCGGCCCGCTCCGCCCTCCGGCCCCCGTCCGGACCGATTTTGGCAGACTCGCGCGGCGCGGCGATTATCCTGCCTCGGACCGAACACGGCCACCGCCTTTGTCGAAAAAGCAAACGCGTAGCCGGCCGGGGTGACGTCATGCAGCGTCATTAGCCACCAGATTCATCAATTGTCACCTCTCTCTCTCTCTCTCTCTCTCTCTCTCTCTCTCTCTCTCTCTCTCTCTCTCTCTCTCTCTCTCTCTCTCTCTCTCTTCATTCCATTCCCCTCCTTCCTCCTCTTCTTCTTCTTTTCCTCCCATCGGCCAGCTATCCACGTCGCCCCCCTGGCCTCCCTCCCTGGGTGCCCTTGCTCTCCCCGCCATTACCACAGCACTCTGCGTGACTTCACACACACACACACACACACACACACACACACACACACACACACACACACACACACACACACACAGGCAGGAGAAGGTGTCCGGCTCATGTTTACTGCACACACACACACGGGGGCGGCTGACCGGCGGCGGGGCCCGGACCATATCGACACCGTAATTCAAAACGTACCGAGTACTACCGCATAACCCTCCCCCCCTCCCCCTCTCTCTATCGAGTCCTCTGGTTTACGAGACCGTATGGCCCGTCGAACACCAACCACCAACCAACCCTCTGGCACGTCGTGACGGCAAGCAGGCCGGCCACCACAACACAGAGAAGTCCTCCACGTGACCGCCACGTCGTACCACCACCACCACCACCAATATCACAGCTGACGTTTAAAAAAAAATATTATTATTATTTTATTCAAGTTTCATAAAGCAAGAAATGCTCTCTCTCTCTCTCTCTCTCTCTCTCTCTCTAGAATCGACATAGATTTACTTTTGGAAATTTTTCTTTCACTTCTTTAAAATTCTTTTTTTTTTTTTTTTATTTAGTTCCCTGATTTTTTTAACAGTTTTTGATGCCTATTTGTATCTGTCAATTGATTCTTTTTGCAATCTTGATTTCTTTCCTTTTTTCCTGCGAATGTACACCTAGTGTCCCCCTCGCATCAAACCGCCACCACCACGACCACGACCTCTGCTCGTGGGGAGCAAAATCTCAAATTGAATCTCCCGCGCAGCAAAAGGTCGGCGCGGCGGAACAGAGGGCTGCGCCGATAGCGGCCGTGCAGCAGACGACAATCTGGAGCGGCGTATAGCGGCGGGTGTGCCGCAGCGTGGCAGACGACATTTGAGCGGCACCGTCATATTTCTCGCACAATGACAACCGCCGGAGCTACGACTGAGTGGGCAGCAGCGGTTGCTGAGGAGCGGACGACCGTAATCATTATTCGCAGCGCTCCGGCCGCACCTCTGCGACTTTTGGCGGCGGTTTGGCACCGAAAACAAACTGCGAATACTTGCTCGCGCGCGCCGCACGTTTATTTTTTTGTGTGTGTTGATCGCATCTCAAAGTTGGCGGCGCCCTGCGATCCCCTCCTCCTCCACCACCGCCAAGGCTGGTCAACAACAGCTTTGTATGCGCGTAATTGAACGGGGCTCGGCGCCGCCAACCCCACAATGAGAATGTAGAGATATACGGGGATAGATCAGCGTGGCCACGGTTGGCACCACTGCGGAGCAAAAGTGAGAAAACGCGTATCGGCCGTGGCGGGAAAACGAACAAGGAGGCGCGATCATCTGGAAGGCTACGCTGCGGTCGGCGGCGGCCATTTTCGTTGCCTACATTGCCAAAAGGTCATGCACGTAGTCCCACAATAACAATGATAAGGCGGTGAATTGCGGAACGTGCCGCCAGATGGCAGCCTCGGCGTTTTCAATATCCCGGAATCGCTTTGGCACTGAACGAGGGATAGCGTTTCATTCCATTGGAAATCATAAAGGACGAAGGGAGTGACAGAGGTCTTTGCGGAATCCATGGTGTGAGTTTTTGTTTTGTTCTGTGTTTTTTGTTTGACAGCTCCTAACAGTTCAGAAGGGAAACTTCCCTTCGCTCGGTTGGCAGCGTCTGGCAGTGCCTGGCAGCGTCGCTCGCTAGCCTCGCGACGCCCTACATCGGCATGGCATGAGAGGGAAAGCACCACACAAGATGCTGCACCGCAAAAAAAAAATAGAAACACGAACCACGCATCTCCCGTTCCCATGGCAACCAGTTCCACGCGGGTCTGTCGATGCCGTCTGTCTGAGGGGCTCAGCCAGGCTCTAGGCCCCCGTCCAGTGCAGGGAACCGGTTTTTAGGGGGCCGGTCCTGACCTTCCACAACACCCCGGACAGCAGCCGCCTGGAGAAACGGCGACGCCACGGTGTTCGAACCCACGCCCACTCCGGAAGGGTCTCCAGTGTGAAGTACAACCGGAATCTACAGTTAAACTTTAGTTTTCGGTGCAGAAAACTGTAGTTTAAGTGAAGAAAAAGTGCCAGTTATTTTGTACAAACGACAGTTTTACGCGTCAACTGCATTTAAACTACAGTACAACTACAGTTTAAAAAACTATATAGTGGTAACCCTACGGTTTGAGTTACAGTTTCACCACAGACATTTCCTCAAAATCTTGAATGCAATGCCAAACTAACTCCTTCATTCTCAGCGTATTAAATATGCGTCAGTCTGCGAAACGATCGCGAAATCCGGCGCCGAGGTTTCGGAAGCAGTCCGCCGGTAGTCTGGGCCGCTGCCGAAACACATCCGCGAGCTCCACGGCAAGGCGCCGCCTCACAACTGTTCAGGTGCAAGCTGAAAAGGTGAGGGCAGGGCAACCACAAGAAACTGTCTTCAATAATATGTCAACGTCTTTTTCACTGAAGCGACGTGCTCTGTAGATTAGGTCCAAACTGTTCATTTATATTTAAAAAAAAATATTTGCGAAAAATATAAAATAATTGAAAACACATCAGTCACGATCAAAATCGGTGTACTACATCGGTGAGGGACAGTAGTGCCATATGTGGGGCCGAGTTGCGTGAGTCTCAGAGAGTACCGCACCGCGCTGGCGTAACCGCTCTGGTACTGTACCGCGCGGCCCCACGGGCCCCACGGGCCCCACGGGCGGCCGAACACGTGCCCGACAGCGCCCTGCCACGCGCCGCCAGGCGCCGCCACACGCCGAGCCCCCCCGCGGACCTCGGGTAGGCAGCGCCGTTCGACGGCCGCGTACTGCGGGCTGGCCTACCCTCGAGTTGGCAGGCGCCGAAGAGGGACGGAGAGCAATATCCTGCTGCTGCTGTCTGTCACCGAGGGAGATGCGTCGGTAAAGATGCTGTGTCACGTGACTGCCGCGGGTTCGAACACCGCTGGCTGCCGAGGCGACAGCTGACAGGACGGCCCGGCAGCCGAGCCGAAGTCCGGGGCGGCACGGCACTGCACGGCACGGCACGGCACGGCACGGCCGCACGACGGACACCTCGACGGCGCCCCGGAGGGGGCACCGTGCTACCGGGGGCACCGATGTCATCACCGGCCCTCTCCCTTTATGTCCCTCTCTTTTTGCTGTACCTCCCCCCTCTCTCTCTCTCACCCTGCCCCCGGGGGGGCGTCAAGACTAGTGCAGCGGCCGCCTTTTCGGCCTGACAGACGCTTACGTCAGCGGACAAGAGGAGGCCCCACATGGGGCCGCGGGGAGCCCCGCCAGGGGTAGTGTACCCTCACACCACCGCATATTATGCGACCTTTGGGATGGAGGCAGCCGACCTGTCTGTCGTGCGCTTGTCACAGAGAACCGCAGTTCTTATTTATTCAAGAGTGACAAAAATGCACCCCGGAAAAAAAGTACAGTCAGCCACAAAAGCATTTCCTCTTCTAAATCCCATTCAAAGAGCCACTAACGGTGGGAGCAGAATACGGAAGGCGACAATAACGAAGACCGGATTAGGCGGTTTGTTAGCAGACGACGACAACGTGAATGGTGCGTGGCGCGTGGGGCGGGGCCGCGGGCGGGGCCGGGGGCGGGGCCGGGGGCGGCGGGGCAGGATGGGGCCCAGACCGGAAGTCGCCTCGGTTCCGTTCCTGTGCCCCGTTCCTTATTCCGTTGCGGCTCGATGCATCCTGCGAACGTGCAGCCAGTGCAGCGCGTCGGCCGCAGCAGACGACACCGTAGCAGACGACACTGTCCTGCCAGAGCAGACGACGCCGTAGCAGACGACGCTGTCCTGCCAGCAGACGACACTGTCCTGCCAGCAGACGACACAGTCCTGCCAGCAGACGACACTGTCTTATAGATTGGGTGGTCCGGCAGAAGAGCTACGACCACGACCGAACAGGGACAGCAGGAGAGGAGCCGGAGGACCCGGAGGAGGGCCTCTCTGCGGGCGAAAGTTCATGTCCGTGACAAGACTCTCCCGTCCCACTGACTTCGGCGGGCTACTCTCTTCCCTCCGCCGGTTTGGCCGTCGCACGACTGTGATCCATCACCTTTGGAGATGCAATGCATCATGGTATCGCTTACGAAACACGCCTGCACACACACACACACACACACACACACACACACACGCGCACGGCACGCGCCATAAACCCCACCATGATAAAGCCCTATGCAGAGAGCGCAGCAGGTCGGTGTGTGGGGGTCCACAACTAGTGTGCGTACACCGCCGAAAAAAGAAAAGGTGAAATGAATCCGGCGGCGTCGTCAGCGAGAGTGTGGAGAAAGACATCACGACCGACCACGGTACTACCATACTGCTCCGGCACGTGCATAAAGAGAGACGACAATTAATCAAGTACACAAAAAAATAATTTTTTTATCTCAAAGCAATAAGTCAGCTTAATTATCGAGTGTGTGTTTTTCCTGCCGCCGTCTTTCGCTGTCGCGGACTGTACATCTGACGCGGGCGCAGCACGCTTGCGGTGATCGTTCGGCAGGTGGCGATTATAAAAGCAAACACGCAATCCGCCGTGCGCTCTCCGTGCGGAATAGCATTACGGCCGTAGTGCACCGACGCCTATCCTGCCGACCCGCCATCCATCTATCTATCCGTCTACACGATTGGAAGACATTCGTCAATAAAACAAGAGTCTTCTAACATGTCAAAGGTCAAATACCATCCACAAGTCCCATGGTAACCTTTAAAAAATAAAAATTCATTCAAAGAAGAACCGACAAAAAAAAAAAAAAAACACATAAAGAAGCCAGAAAAAAATGGGAAAAAAATACTCTTTTCAAAGGATTTTCATTTTTACCCTTTAAAACATTCGTCCCAGGCTAGTTTTTTAAAATCACAGTGTTCTTTTTTAGTTAATATAAATGTTTGCCACACTTCTTTTTTTTCCCGCGCAGTGTGACGCAGCAGGTGCATCGCGCTAGTCAGCGCGGGGCGCTAATCACCATATGGCGTCACGACGCACAACAACAACAACAACAACAACAACAGCTGCTGCTGCTGCTGCTGCTGCTCTCATTTGCGCCCCAACCCAAGCGGCATCGGCGCGCGCCGCCCGATTTCCTCCACGCGCCTAAAGCTTTCTTGTCACGTGGCCAACAAAAAATAGAAGAAGAAAAAAAGAGCTAGAAGTGTGTGTGTGTGTGTGTGTGTGTGTGTGTGTGTGTGTGTGTGTGTGTGTGTGTGTGTGTGTGTGTGTGTGTGTGTGTGTGTGCACGGCCCCCTAATGAGTGATTTCTAAATCCGTCGCCGCCGCCGCCTCAGTCCTCAGTCTGAGCGCTCGCATGTCGGCGCCTGGGGGTAGGCAGCCAGGCCGGCGTGCACGCACGCGTGTCGTGCGTGCTGGCCTACCGCGACAACCGCAGGCGGGAGAGAGAGAGAGAGAGAGAGAGAGAGAGAGAGAGAGAGAGAGAGAGAGAGAGAGAGAGAGAGAGAGAGAGAGAGAGAGAGAGAGAGAGAGAGAGAGAGAGAGAGAGAGAGAGAGAGAGAGAGAGAGAGAGAGAGAGAGAGAGAGAGAGAGAGAGAGAGAGAGAGAGAGACACTCGGGCGTGCTACTTTATTTGGAGGACGAAGGCAAGAGCCTCGGTGAGCCCTGTCCAGCGTGGCCTCTCCTAGCGATCCGCAATCCATCAGCCGTCTCTCACAGGCCTTGAGAGCCCAGCCCAGCCCAGCCCAGCCCAGCCCATCCCCAGGCGGCTACCTGTGGATTTGGAGGACGAAGGCAAGAGCCTCGGTGAGCCCTGTCCAGCAGCGTGGCCTCTCCTAGCGATTCGCAATCCATCAGCCGTCTCTCACAGGCCTTGAGAGCCCAGCCCAGCCCAGCCCATCCCCAGGCGGCTACCTGTGGAGCTACAACAGCAAGTCCTGGAGGAGCAGACCGAGGAGCTGCGATTCGTTCGGGCGGGAGCAAGGCGGTGAGCGCGAAAAACCAGGAGAGGGAGGAGGAGGGGCCAACAGGTAGAGTAATTAAGAGTCGTGCAGACACCCGCCGAGTCGTGGCGCGACAGCAGCAGCAGCAGCAGCAGCAGCAGCAGCAGCAGCAGCAGCAGCAGCAGCAGCAGCAGCAGCAGCAGCAGCAGCAGCAGCAGCAGCAGCAGCAGCAGCAGCAGCAGCAGCAGCAGCAGCGGCGCGTGCGGCCGGCAGTCGTCCGCACAGAGACGTCGCCGGCGCGTTATTAAATCAAAGCGCCTGCTCATTGAGCCTGTCAGCTCCGCGATTGGCCAGCCGACATGAATTATGCATTCGCCAGATACGATTCCAAATCGGAAAAATCTGCGCACGGGAAGAGACGACGGGGCCAGCAGCACAACAAGTGCGGGAATATCACGCCGGGGAAACGGTCACGCGCACGGTAAAGACAAAAAGTCACAACCTTCTCAAAAGAGGACGTTTTAAAAACTGGATGTTTTTTTTGTGTGTTTTTGTTTTTTTTTTTTAGCTTGTTATAATTTTTTCGCTATTATTTTTGCACCTGTACTCACCCTCCAAAAGAGTACGGCAGCCAGCAGCGCTATATCGGGCCGACGTCCCGCGGACCTGGCTGCTGCCGGAACCGTCCCCGCCTCTGATTTCGGTAAAACACGCACTAATCATCTCTCTTTTGCTTTTTGTTCTACCGCCGCCTCCCGCAAACGAACAAATAAAATAGTAAAAGAACGCTCCTGGTTCCTCGGTCCCGGGTGCGTGTCGACCACGGAAACGCTACACGACACGGGCCGATGGGGGACCTTGAGAGCACAGCAGAGGGGATCCACTCCCGGCCGAGTCGCTACTCTAGCGGAGCCCCGCAGCGGATAATCTTATTCCTCGATTCGTCGTGCGGCCGACGCGAGTGTTCCAGTTCCAGGGGCAAGGGCCCGGCCCTCTGGAGTCCTGCTGGAGGCTCCAGCACTGGTCGGCGCCAGTGACACACCCCTTTTCGGCGCAGTGCTAGCACCCAGCTGGGCCCCCCGCGGGGTACAGCTCGGCAGCCCGCGGCCCCCGCGCTCCCGCGGCCACGCTTTCCATCCACTGATAGCGCGTGGTCACACATGGCGCGCCCGCCACGCCCGCGGCGGTGCCACGCCCCCCTCCGCTGGAGAGCACCGCTGGAGCGCCGCTGGAGCACCGCTGGAGCACGGCTGGAGAGGCCCACTCAAGCGCCGCTGGCCGCGCGCTGCAAAAACCCCGAGAGCCGCTGGAGAGATATGGAGCTCTGGGCGGCCGCTGGAGAAGCAGCCTGGAGCGGCCGCTGCTCCAGTCACTCCAGAATGCCGCACCATCTGGACGTGCCGTCGGGAACACGGCGACGCCCCACAGCGGCGGCCTCGGCCAAGTCTGCGCGGTGCATCGCACGGACAAACGACGCTCAGTCAGTTTTACACCTCTCGAATCGTTTAGCGCAGCCGGACAACTTTTATTATTACCATTTTGTTTTATTCGCGGAGTGGCTGAGACGATCAAAGTTCCGAGAACGCTTTTTCGCACGGACTTCAAGCACAATAAATACCAAATTTCGAACCGTAACAGCTGGCTACCTCATGGCTACGTCTGGGGCCCACGTACACACACCTATC
Organism: Odontothrips loti; assembly: GCA_038380765.1. Classification (NCBI taxonomy): domain Eukaryota; kingdom Metazoa; phylum Arthropoda; class Insecta; order Thysanoptera; family Thripidae; genus Odontothrips; species Odontothrips loti. The sequence continues at coordinate 9,345,009 of CM076258.1, forward strand.
TCTCTTTCTCTCTCTCTCACTACCTCCCTATCGGCACTATTCGAACGCCACCCCGCCGGTCCTTTGCGGTGAAACAATGGGGCGATAACTTGCAGAGAGTCCGTCATTACGCGGGAGAGGGAGCGAGAGAGGGAGAGAGAGAAATGGGAGGGCCGACAGACCGCGCGCGCACATGTTGGTTTTCGCCTTTTACTGCAGCAGTGTTCCAAAACGCAATAACACAAGGCTGCGGCAGCGGCAGCGGCGGCACGGACGATTTGTCCGATAGCCAATCGGGGCTCGCGTTAGGCGGCCCCGCCCCGCCGGGAGGACCAATCGCATCGCGCGGTTTTACACTTGGACCGCTGTCAGACGTGATGCCCCCATCAGCCGGTAGGGCATGGGACCTGGTCGTGCACATACCCACTCACACAGTCACTCACACACGGAGGCGCGTCAGATCCAATAAGTGTGTGTAGATATATATACCTCCTTTTTGCGGCCATCTCCCACACTCATTACGAGGAAACAAACAATAAGTGCAGCCAATTGTCGAGACAGCCAGCGGCCGCCTGGCCACATCCAGAGAAGAAGAAAAATCTTCTCCCTCGATGGGCAGGCGCTACCGCAGAAAATATAGCAGAGAACGCTTTTCTTTTTGAAAAAATAAAAGAATAATAACAAATTGTTTAATATTTGTGGTGCTCTACAGAGTCAATTTCCCCAGCTAAATCAATATGCAACACGCTTGCCTTTTTTTCCGTTTTTTTTTTCTTCGCGTTGCAATACAGAACCACAGAACGTCCTACCCACCGCAACTAGATCGTTGGTCGTAAACAATCGTAAATCGCGCGCGAAACCATAAAGCAACACATGGCGAGGACGCCCCCACCCCACCGACCGAAGTAGTTGTTACCCATACTTATTTTAAATACATTTTTTTTATTTGCCTCTTTGCATATAACCATACGGCGCGCGCGGCGGGCGGGAGTCGAACCCGGATCAAAGCAAAAGCCGAAGCACACCGCGCAAGGTGGTGGCAGCTGCAGCTGCTCTGCCTACTGCATTTCGTGATGACGACACACACACACACACACACACACACACACACACACACACACACAGCAGGCGTTTACTGTATTGTGCCGCCGCGCCATCATCGCCCATGGAAAATATACATGAGCGCGAGGCGCTGGGATGACACTTGATCGTGAGGGATGGCATTGAGCGGACATCCGTCCCACGGGAGGGGGCGGCGAAAATCCCGTCCCCCGTCACCCCTCCCAGGGCACGCACACACAAACACACACACACACACACACACACACACACACACACACACAGTGTCTCTTGTCCAGGATGCCGTTGAGATAGATCGTCGTGACGAGGACGTCACAGACAGAGCCCATTACGTGCACATATGTAGGTGCAAATTACTACTTAATACAACTCGCCCTTCCCTCCCACACATATCAGATCCACAGGTGCCGTCCATCTATATCCACACACACACACACACCGACCACTTCACTCGCGGCCACACACCGACTGCTGCTCCTGTTGGTTGACGACGGCCCGTCTGTCACGGGGTCTTTCTCTTCACTTCGAAAGACTCACTCACACACACACACACACACACACGCGCGCGCGCGCGCGCGGTGGCCCGTGAGACGGCGGTGTCGGCCACCCCCCGGAGCGCACGAGGGGGGTGGGTGTTCAGTATGCACTCTCGCGTCGACGCGGCGGAGTCCGTCCCGGAGGACGCCGTCGACGGCGTGGGGGAGGAGGACGACGACAACGGCAAGCGTTCGTCGGCGCGCACAACGCGAGCGCGTTCGGAGTTCGGCGCGGCGGTGAGGTGGCGCTGCGGCGGCGGACCTCGCCAGACTGAGGAGGCGAGCGTGAGGTGCGCGGCGGGGGGCCACCGCCACAGCAGAGGGGGGCCCGGGGGGGGGGGGGGGGGGGGCGGCCGTGCGGGGGCCAGCCGCCACCGGCCGCCACCTAGGCCCCTGCTTGCCTATGACACTCCCCACGTCTTCCTTCCTTCCTTCCTCTCCTTCACTCCCTCCCTCCCTCTCTCTCTCTCATCTGCTTCCTTCCGACCTTAGCAGCAGCAGCAGCCGCCCCCCAAAGTTGGCAAATAACCATACCGATCTGCTAACCTGCTCCTGTGCACTGCACAACACAAACACGGCCCTCCAAACTCTCTGTGGAGAGAGAGAGAGAGAGAGAGAGAGAGAGAGAGAGAGAGAGAGAGAGAGAGAGAGAGAGAGAGAGAGAGAGAGAGAGAGAGAGCGGTGCCGCGAGGGCCCCAGGCCCAGCCGTGGGCTGCCACACTATCTCGAGCGGATAGCTCTGGCTAATGTCACGTCGGGCCGCGCGTGCTTCAGACAGCCAGCTGTACACCGCCAAGCTCATCCCGGCCCCCAGGTAACGGCACTATTGAACACACTCACTGTCATGTACATGTCATGTACAGGTCATGTACATGTCATGTACATGTCATGTACATGTCATGTACATGTCATGTACAGGTCATGTGCAGGTTGTTTACATGCTAGGTACATGCTACGTACATGTTATGTACATGTTCTGTACATGTTCTGTACATGTTATGTACATATTATGTACAACGTATGTATGTATATGATACACTCGGTCAATTCAAAGATACAAACAACGAGCTCAATGCCATGCCGGAGACGCAAAACAAATAACGTTGCGCTCGCTCACACGCACGCCACAGATTCATACCAAAAAAAAAGCAACAACAACAAAACCTGGCCGGTCTTCTCCAAATGCGCGGCCCACAAGGTGTCCTGGAGACAAAAACCAGTGGCGTGTCGCGTGACTTCTCCGAAAAATATCCACGACGCACCGACGCACCGTCTGCATCGATCCTACCTACATTAATAGACAGTTGACACTCCTTCTTTCCAAAGGATCCCTGGATCGGGTTCGCGCGGCTCGCGGTTCCCTAGGGACCGCCGCCAAAGGGAACGCGATCCCCCCGGTGATATCCTAAGGGATCCTGGCCGCGTGGACCACAGGGTCCCGCAGCCAACATCGCAAAAAAATAAAAACGCAAAGGTCTCACTGCGCGGATGAAATCGACAACCGATCACGTGAGGAGGTCGTGGGCGGCGATACCTCGTATGGAGGCGACGCCTGCGACCGTCAGGGTAGGCCAGCCCGCACGGCACGCGTGCAAGCCCGCTGCCTACCCACCAGGCGTCAGCCAAGACCGGACAAAATTGCGTTTACACTTGCGACATTATCACAGACCAACTTTGAGGATGATCCCTTAATTCGACGACTATGTCTCTACCGACATTTTTTTTTCTTCTAGTTCATTTCGGTCTCCAAATTTATGTCCATATGGTCCACTAGTCCTGTTTTCTGCTTTTCTCGTGTACAAACCAGGAGAAAAGACGGGTCCTGGACTGCTTTTGTCAACAAAGGCCGCACTATCAACAGAGGCGAAGGGCGCCCGGTACGTGCAGCTGGCGCTACACGGAGCCCCGCTTCCTTTTTCGGTAACTTCCCTGCGGTGATAAGAGCGAACCAAGCGAGTGGGCGGAAGCGAGAGAGGCAACGATAAGCACCAGAGTGAGAGAGAAGCGCATGCAGGTGAGCAAATGCAGTCTGCCCGGAGGACGGCATACAAAACGGCAGGAAAATCGACCGTCAAAATTACTAATCCTACAACGAATGTCCACATGTGTGTGTATATATGTCTCATAGATTCGATACGAGGCAAAACGCGGCGGTGGCTGCTGCAAAGGATAGGTCCATGACATGTTCCTGAAAACCTCCCAGCGCGACCGACCCCGATCTGCCACGCATGCCCTGGCCACTTGCGCGATTTCTCATCCAGCCGAAGCGGACCTGATCCCGTAATCCCCGCCCGTAATCCTACCCCGGGTGACATGAGCCGAGGCGCGGCGCACGGCTACCGGTGCAGCCGACAGGGGGCGCGCGTGGGCAGACAGAGACACCTGCCGGGGCTCACCTGCAATCAGAGAGCGACAGGGCACTGGCACTACAGTCACGGCCAAGGGCGACGGAAAAAGCGCAGTCCTGACATTTCTGGGTAGTATGTGTTTCTCAAAATTCACGACAATTTTTTTTTAAATCAAAAAAATCCAGGAATGTTTTTTTAAAACGAGAATTCTAGGATTTTTTTTTCTTTTTACATAAGAAAAATTGCAGTTTTTTTTTAAGCTGCTTTGAAGGCCTGGCAGCACTGGGGTCCGAGTTGAGGTCAACTTTCATCCCCCGTACACCCGTTGCTCCCCGCATCGGCGGCCGTGCGATGAGGCCGAAACACGATAGCCGAGGCCGCGGCGAAAATGAAAAATGTAAAGCGATGCAGCGATAGACAAAACGGGACGGCGGCGAAGCGGCGGCAGCAGAGAAATGAATGAAAACGGAGGCCGAAATGGCCGCCTCAGCGGCCCAATAAAGGCAACGGCTCATTTGTCGACAAGCCGCCGCCGGGGCCGGGGCCGGCCGGACGGGACCTCTCGACACCCCATTGTCTCATTTTCTCTCTAATTCCTCCGATTTTTATCTGCTTTACGCGCCGCACGCGCCGCTCCTAGGCCAAAAATTCATATTCAAAACAAAAATTCTCACTCAAAGAAAATAATTCAAAAAAAGCAAAACAACACAAATTCACAAGGGTGTATACTCGACAAATTAATTAATCATCGAGACATTTCTCCCCGGCCGCTCCCAAGGACCATCCTGCTACTTCCAATACCAGCCCGCTGATGACGGTGTCCTATTGTTCCTTTTTGGTACACCCGGGTCTGTTGTACCCCCTGACCCGGCCCGACCTGTCCGTGCCCTCCGATACAACAACAGCAGCAGCAGCAGCAGCAACCAGGTTCCGAGAAGAGCGAGGGGGGGGGGGCAGGTAACTGAAGAGGCGGAGGACCCAGGCGGAAGGCACAGCGTCGTCGTACATACAGTAGGGTTATTGCAGGTAAATAAATCATGATAGGAAAACAATCACATGCGTTAAAAAAAAAGCAAAAATAAAACCCTTCTCATGAGGAGGCATTATATCCTAAACTTGCCAACTTGATCCTTTGTCGGGGCTGTCATTTGATTACTCGAATTTTTTTTTTTTTTTTTACCTGCACTTATAACCCTACATCCAAGATTGACCTCAGCTCGATTAAGCGGAGCGCCTGCGAATGCCAGGGTAGGCCGGCTCGCACGACACGCGTGCATGAGACAGTGGCGCGGTTGCCTACCCGGCAGGCGCCTCGCTGCTACAGTGTCCCAGACACTTTGACACAGCCAGTTATCACGGCTGGGGCTCCGGGGGGGGGGGGGGGTTAGCCGGGGGACCACACGACGAGCGCGAGCCATTCAAACAAATTGGATTAGGACTGTTTGGGGGCCGGGCGGTGCGTTTGACGAGGCGTGCGTGCGTGTGTGTGCGTGTGTGTGTGCGTGCGAATGTGTCTGGCCGGCCCCCGCGGCTTCCCCCCCCCCCCCCCCCACCGTCCTTCCAGCGCCCGCCTCTGCCCCACCCGACCTTGTGTGTGTGTGCCTGCCGCTGCCGCGCCCGATCAGCTGAGTGGGCAGCAGGTGCGAGAGAGACAGACTCACTAAATCACGAAATAAAGCGACGCGGACCGTGTGTGCGTGCGTGCCATTCCGTCTCTCTCTCTCTCGTACACACTCACACACATTCCAGCCCGCGAGCGAGACGGAGACAGAAGCACAAAGGTCAGGATGCACCTGGAGCTTGACGCGGAGCTCGTGGCCCGACAAAAGCATGGGGGCGGGGCGGCTGGGCTGGGCTAGGCTCCTGTGCCGCTCATCTGCGCAGCACACAATGACACACACACACACACACACACACACACACACACACACACACACACACACACACACACACACACACACACACACACACACACACACACACACACCGTGCATGCGGGACCCCGGTTCAAATACCGCTTCAGTCATAATTTTTTTTTCCTCCCCCACGACCCGTTTTATTCCACACAGAGATTCCTTCCCGGTTAAGCCTCAGGGGTTTCGCGTGCTTCGTGCAACACAAATCGGTCAATAAGCGCAAGGCAATGGCATGCGAACGACACCGGGGCCTGGGGGCCGGGGGCTGGCGGTCGGGGGCCGGAGGCGGGGGGCGGGGGCCCGGGGGCGGGGGCCGGGGGCCGGGGGCCGGGGGCGGGGGCCGGGGGAGTGGCGGCGGCAGCAGAAGCAGCGGCGGTGGACCAGCCCAGCAACCCCCGCGCGCACGAACACCTGTCAGAGGGGCGTTCCGAATGTGAGTCACCACAGTAACGCTTCCGCCTGCCCGCCCGCCCGCTCAGCCGTGCCGGGACGCCCCGGGGAGACCGTCCACATATCACGTGACAGTCCTCTCACTACAGCAGCACAGAACACCGCGGACTGCCGAGTGCACAGGCGGCGTTACCGTCGTCATCCGGACGGCCCCACGCAATGAGTTACGCTGCCAGCAGATCGTTTCGGCGAACGGCGCGCGCTTCCCTCGCGCGCGGAGTAAAACACAGGGTCCGCGCCGCCCGCGCCGGCCGCCAGAGGGCGCCACTAGACCGCGCGCGGCGGCAGGCCAGCGGCCGTGCGATGGGACGTCTAAGCGGCCGGCGTCGGGCTGCAGGAGGAGTGGCCTACGCGGCAGGCGGCCGGCGCCGAGCGAGCGCTGCCAGCGCTGCTAGCGCCCGCCGAGTCCAGGGTAGGCCAGCCCGCAGCGCACGGCCGGACCACGGGACTGCCTACCCTCACAGCCCGCAGGGGTCCAAGGGGTGGAGCAGAGCTCCGCACTTACCCGCTGGCTGATGTGTGTCTCGTCGCCCTTCCCCCGCTTCAGCGAGGGCGCCCGGATCACCCGGCCCACTCCGGCGTCCATGTCCTGGTCACCTGAACCCGCGTCTCGAATGCATGGCCTCCTGGGGGCAGAACAAGGAAACAACAGATTATTAACACAGCCCTCGTGATTTCACTTTCGCGAGCACGGATGTGGCCTTTGCACGGCGACCCGACCTGGTCTGCTGGTGCACTACCAAACCACTGGCCAGAGAGAGAGAGAGAGAGAGAGAGAGAGAGAGAGAGAGAGAGAGAGAGAGAGAGAGAGAGAGAGAGAGAGAGAGAGAGAGAGAGACGGACAAAGAGAGGTCGTTGTGTTTTCACGACGAATAATCACGGTTAAACACGTTGCTTAGTGTTCCCATAGCAGCGGGTTCGCACTCATCACATGTCGGTATGCATGTAGATGTGCCCGCCTGCAAAACATTAGCATTGCTCTCCGTCCTCCTCATCATCTCCATCGACCTCATTAGGGCCTGGCGCCGGTGTGAAGAGGCAAACGAGCCTTTCGCACCTGGCGCACCTGGCGTCGCCGCCCAGCGCCCACATTAAATCGAGAAGACTCCGCGATGGAAATCTGCCCGGAAGACGCATTCCGTGCCCGACAATTATTGTCCAACCGACAAAACACTTGACGAGCGTGCATTTATGAAAATTCATCACTTTGGAAAACGAAAGTTGATACCGTGTGTAATCTGGGGCCGTGGACCGTGGAACACTTGCGGGGCGAAGCGCGCGGGCAATAATTCTTCGGGCGATGAAAAATGCATTTTCCCTCTATCCCGATAACGTCTTGCTCCATGTTAAATACAGATTGTTGTATATATGCAAGCCTGATACGAAAGTACGTACTCGGGCAAGCGCGCGCACACACTCCCTCGGAAAATGTTCTAACGGGGTAAATTTTCTAACCGCGTGTGTGTGTGTGTGTGTGTGTGTGTGTGTGCGGCCCCTTTTGAACACGGGCGCGGCTCACAATGGGGACGTTAGAGCCTTTCTCCCATGGCTGCCAACATCACATCACTGCAGGGCGTGATAAACACACGCAGAGGTTGGCAGCACTCGGTCAATTGGCGCGAAAGTGAGATCGCCACCGCGCCGGCCTGGTCAGGCAGCCTTGGGTCCTGACCAATGAGGATCGAGTAATTAGCCGGACAAGCCAGTAGGCCGCATCGGCCACCCGAGAGAGAGACAGACAGACAGACGCGGGTGCCGCACCCACTGGCGTGTGACAAAGACAGCGGGTGAAAGCGACAGATTAGCGACGTGGAGAGGGCGCTCTTAAAAGTGCGCGCGCGCACTTTTGTAATTGCAGTCTTTTTATTAGTATTTTTTCCCCTTTCTTTTCCACGTCGCTTCCAGATCGGCAGAGCCCTTGGCTGTGCAGAGCTCCCACGACCAGCCGGCACGGTCGGCACCGCCCAAACGGTCCCTATGAAGCATAAGCACTGCATCCTCCTCAGAGATACCATCGGCACGAAGCTACACAGCCAAGGAGGGCCGCGCCCGGCATAATGAGCCGCGTTATAGACCTGTCGAAAGTGTAGAAAACAGACAAGGCTGAAATTAATCCCTCCTAAGCCAAACAAGAGTGCCGGGCACGTCCAGCGGTGAGTCAGAGAGGGACGCACGTGACCAGATACCGGCGTTATTGATTCACGCTACGGCAACGCTGTCTGACACGTTGCAGAGGCCAGCCAAGGGACCCAGAAGACGGCGCAGCACAAACCTAGAGCTAGGCCACGGCCACGGAGGGGACTTCGGGCGAGGGACGAAGCCCGCAACTGTGAGCCAGGGATCAAGTTGTGGCGACTCGGCCAGATTTCTTGGGGTGGCTCCTAGCATTATCACCAGTCGCTGTACCAAGTCTGGTAAAGTTGCCACAACTTGGTCAGGTGTTTCGAGTACTCCAAAGATACTCCCGACGGGTACTGCGTCAACGCCGGGGATCAAGTTATGGCAAACTCGACCAGATTCCTTCAGGTGGCTTCTAGCATTATAACCAGCCGCTGCACAAAGTCTAGTGGAGTCGCCACAACTCGGTCGGGTGTTTCGAGTGGTGCAGCAGCCGTCGGCCAAGGTCATTACCACTGCGGCACAAGGCGAGGGCGGTTCGCACGGCGAGGCTCCGTCCGGGACGAGTCCTCCCGCTGCCCTGCGCTCCTGTCGCCGCGCCGCCGCGGAGAAGGGACCCAACCGAAACCAGATTACAAGGTCAACTTTACGAGTAACAAGAGAGGACGGAGGGGCCAGGAGTGGAGATGGAGATCACAAGAAACAACACACCGCCTTTACTCCCTCCGGGCGAGAGGAGTTGGTGGCATTCCACCAACACGGAGGGAGTTGGTGACATTCCACCAACACGGAATATTCGCCGCTCGCCAGCGCCGTGTAGAGTCTGAATCCCGGCTCCGAAAATTCCCCCCCCCCCCCACCGCCTCTTGCGAGACCTTTCTCCTCCCGCAGTGTGCTCCGGGACAGACAGGGCTGCGACCTAAACCGTCTATAACTGCAGCACCGCCCGTCATTCGGCGAGCCACGCGCGCGGATAACGAGACCACGTGAATTGGCCTCATCAGGCACGAGCGGCTGTAAGGCTGTAACCCGTGCCACCTGCGGGACCCTCACGCACGCGGGACGGGCTTTCTCTACAAAGTGCATCGAGCCCTGCATATGGACAGCGTGTTTGAATTTCGCGCGCCGGCCCCCTTTCTCGGTCGCTCTCAGCAGAGAGAGAGAGAGAGAGAGAGAGAGAGAGAGAGAGAGAGAGAGAGAGAGAGAGAGAGAGAGAGAGAGAGAGCGCACAGAGAGCGCCGCTTCCGCCGCAGCGCCCGCCCACATCCAGCTGTCCGCAAGGAGAACATCACCAAACTCCTCGCCTTGCATTCTCGCCTTTCAGAGCCCCAAAGAAGATGAGCTGCGGCCTGGAATAGCAGGGAGAGAGTCAGCCGAACACGGCAGTGTAACACCTCCAACGCCATTGTGTGTGTTGTGGGTCCGACCCCGCGGCCACTCGGCTCCGCTCGGCTCGGCTCCATGCCGGTCGTAAACGCTACCCGCGGCTGCTGTGGAAATTTTAACAAAATCGCCCGAGAGGAAACAGATATTTGAACCGAATCCATCCATACCACGCTCATTATCAAATTGTAGGCACGTACTGATTGCCGTCACCTCCTCTCGGACCACCACCCGCCGTACACGAACGGATAGTATTTACGTGTGTGTGCGTGTGTGTGTGTGTGTGTGTGTGTGTGTGTGTGTGTGTGTGTGTGTGTGTGTGTGTACACGTGCATGTATTAAACCTATACTAGCTCCGTACCGATAATTAGATCGCTGTTTACGCGAAAACCCGCAAAGGTTTTTGCGGCGCCGGTTGCGCAATGCCTTCGCTCAGCCACCACAGGTGAGGCGGCAGCAGCAGCAGCAGCAGCAGCAGCAGCAGCAGCAGCCGGCTGTTAAGATTCACAAGGTCAGTGCTGCCGCCGTGCGGAGGTTTCGGTCACATGAGAAGCCCGCCTAACCCGAGTCGCGGACCGGCAGACACGATTCCAGACGACACACACACACACACACACACACACACACACACACACACACACACACGAGAGTATGGCCGTTTCCGCGCGCGGCCGGCGCGTGACCGCGCCCGCAAAATTTCTCATAGTCCCGGGGCGCCGCGTGGCGTGGGCAGCGAATCGTCACGCAGTTGTCGCTTCTGCGAATCTCAATGCGAATCCAGCCGGTCGGCCACCCTTGCAAGGCCGCGTTGCCACCAGGCGGAGATGCCGGTCCACGAGCGGCCGATTTCCGACCCCACTCCCTGCCAGCTAAAAGTCATTCTCCGAAGAAGACAATAGCGCCCATGACGACAGACATTTTGTGAAAATTTACATAGCTCTGGTATTTATGTACGATTCTGTTACCGAACCTGACATTGTTGACGTGCGAAGAAACAGGAAATTTTCATCTGTTTCTTTTTTTATGGCAGAATTCGTATCGCCCCGTGACTTTCGATTTGGAGTCGACCCAAAACGAGCACTATAACGACACAGGGGGGACACAAAGCACGCGTAAACGGACCCATTCTCATACCGAAACCATTACCAATTCATATAGGATGTCCCATAACAACAACAACCACACACTATGGGGAGACGGAGAGGAAAATGGTGCGAAATCGGGGTCATGGAAACCAGCTAAACAGAAAACGGGCCGTCCGTGCCCACGCTAGTTGGCCGGGACACAAAGCGGGCCGCCTATCGTAAGTTTGGACGGACACCGCACCGACGACGGCAAGGGCGGGGCCCTATCGGCCACCTGCCAACCACATTTTCAAAAAAAAAAAAAAAAAAAAAAACTTCTGCGTATTTCTACACCAAAACTCAAAGCAAGAGACGACACCAAAGTGGAACAAAACCTCAATCAATCATGTACTGATTTTTTTTTTAACTCATAAAACTCAGCCGATACTACACGCAAATACACAAAGGTCACTTCCCATCATTGTAAAAGGTTTTCACGGGGAAAAAAATAACTGACACATGAAGCAGCGGGTTATTGTGGGGAAAATCTGGAACATCTGGCAGCGATGGTGGCAGAGTACCGCGGCCACCTGACGAGTCACGGCACGGGGCCGCCTCTCTGCCCACAGAGATGATCTGAATTCATTAACAGAGCGGCCAGGGCGGAGCGAGCGGGTGCGACGGGCGACACACTACGACCACCATGAAGGGATCCAAATTTTCTGAAATATAAAAATTTGACTGAACGGCATTGTTGTGGAAGTTATCAATTTTTCCTGAAATATTGGTGAATTATACTAGGCCTTTTTTTTCAATTTCTCATTGACAAGTTTTCAAGCTTCCGATGAAAAATTCCCTCTTTCGCATCCCACACGTTTTACACACGAACATGAAGGTACTTCTCAAGGGGACTGTATCGGATCCCCAAAACCGATCGCCACAACTCCAGGCCGACTCCACCCGTCCGGCCATCCGGCTCCGCGTTGGCTTTTCCTTTCAGAGATTATCATTTTCTCTTAAACCTGATTGTGCGGGGAAGGAGGAAAGCGGGGGGAGGGGGCTCGAACTAGAGCGCGCGAGACGTGAGAGCTGGACTGGCAGGCAGGGGGCGTGGGAACTTGGAGGGGAAGGGGGGGGGAGCAATTCGCGACATACAACAAAAACATTAAGGCGGGCCGAAGCAGCGAGCAGCGTCTGCATGCATACGTTATGTCCGGGCCGAGACACTCGGGACCGGAGCAGAGGGAGGGGGAGGAGGGGGGGGGGGGGGGGGGGGTGAGTACAGCGGGGGGACCTTGGCCTAGCCCGCTGGCCAACACGATTGATTCTCGCGAGCCCGGGATGCAAATCCACACACACACACACACACACACACACACACACACACTCACACACACACACACACACACACACACACACATACACACACAGAGCCGTCTGTTTGGCGTTCGCCGTCGTCGCACACATTTCTCGTACAGTACATTTCTTCCTCGGAAAAAAATCAAATACTCGCGTCACAAATAATCAAGAGAATAAAACGCCGCACGCGAAACACCGAGACGTTTCGCAAGGAATTATGGATGTACGAGATTTTGGCACAGTGCCCCGATTCGTGTCGTACCGCTCCGTCAGGCTCCGGCACCGCTTACAGCTGCAAATGAACACTCCCGAACTTCCTCTACCGGCGGAGAGCCGTGTTCTTGGATGATGCGCATTCCCTCTACTTTCCTCCCTCTGTCTCTCTCCCTCCCGCCGTGTGATTCCTACCCTGCACTTCCCTCTCCCTCTCTCTCTCTCTCTGAAGCGACGACAGGTTCGAGATAATTAACACTCCGTCACTCGCCGTCCGAAAGCAGGGCGGCCCGGGCCGGGGGAGTACACCAGAGGGGTACACCGGAGGAGTACATCGGAGGAGTACATCGGAGGGGTACATCGGAGAGGTACACCGGAGGAGTAACTCGGAGAAGCAACCCGGAGGCGGACACCGGAGGAGGCACACCGGAGGAGGCACACCGGAGGAGGCACACCGGAGGAGGCACACCGGAGGAGGCACACCGGAGGAGGCGCACCGGAGGAGGCACACCGGAGGAGGCACACCGGAGGAGGCACACCGGAGGAGGCACACCGGAGGAGGCGCACCGGAGGAGGCACACCGGAGGAGGCACACCGGAGGAGGCACACCGGAGGAGGCACACCGGAGGAGGCACACCGGAGGAGGCACACCGGAGGCGCAGCGCGGCACGAGCCGCGAGCTGGGCCGGGGCGTGCGGTTTGCAGGACAGTCACCCGGCCCGGCACAGATCTGGCCAGATCTGGCCGCCGACAAACCATTACCGCGGCGCCGCATCAGGTGCAGCAGCGGCAGCAGCGGCAGCAGCGGCAGCAGCGGCAGCAGCGGCAGCAGCAGCAGCAGCAGCAGCAGCAGCGGCACAAAACGAGACGACCGCGGAAACTTCCCCGCCGACCTCAGATCTGCCTGTCTGTCGTCTGTCGTCACAGAAAGAGGTGAAAATGGCGAAACCTGTGCCACAAATTGTTAATATAAAAATAGTGCAGCGCAGAATTCTTTTTTCAAACCTCCAAAATCAAAAAAGGATTCACCTCTCCAAAAAAAAAAAAGTCTGCATTTTTTAAAACCTGAAAAAATTACATTTACTGTGTGCAGCACAGAGTGTTTTCACACACATCCACACGCACAACGCGCTTACGTGTTTTCGGCGGGCTGCGAATAACGGCTCGTGCGCCACCCCCTCATTATCGGCAGTCGCGCCACCCTCCGCCGCGGCGCGGTGAAGGGCCGCTGACGTCACGCGGTACGTCACGGCCCGGCCAATCACATAACAGCAAACTGCACCACCACCACCACCACCGTTTTGTCGGCCCTTCACTTTCGGATTCGGATTCGGATTCACACATGGCGGCGCATTGCGCACACAGAGACAATGGCCATTGTGGTGCTAAGCCGTGCGGCCTCCCCAGAGAGGATTAGCAGACGTATCAAACGGCCTAATGACGTGCGGGAGAGCGACAGAGACGACTGTGTCATCCCAGCCACGGCGGGGGGGCAGACAGAGACAGAGCAGATAAAGAAGTAGTGGCTCACCGAACGGGGCGTGGCGGCGCACCAGAGCCGGACGCGTCACCTCCCACAGTTCAACACCCGCGTTTTACGCCTCTTTTTCTCTCTATTTTCCCCGTCCTGCATTATTATTATTATTACTATTATTTTTACTATTATTGTTTTTAGTTTTATTTTCCCTCACCGACTCACCTCCACCTGCGCCTGGGACGGCGAGCAGTCGCCGGCTTCAAACACCATCCTCCTCACATCCTCCCAGCACACTAGCAGACGACGCAGCACACACATACACACGCGCACACACACACACACACACACACACAGAGGCAGACGGACCGAAAACTGAACAAAAACAAAGCGGGCGGCGCTCTG
>CM076258.1:9361833-9364333 GCA_038380765.1 Odontothrips loti
TTTTCTCTCGAGATTTAAGAAGAACAAAAACGGGTTAGTGTGAAGTCTTTTTTGTCGGAATTTTAACGGCGTTGCGGGCGGCGCGGCACCCGCTCGGAGGTCTGCTACCCTCGTTATTAGCTATTGCCATTAGAGACCACGTGGTTGGCGCCGCCCGGCGCCGCAGAGGCGCCACTGTGCGGGCCACACATACAACACACGCGGCGTTCGAGAAAAAATAAAGTAATCACTTACACACAATTACAGCGAGTCATGAGAGCTTTCCGAATCACACGCACATTTTTACTATGGCGCGGGGTGAAATAACAGACAGCGAGATGGGCAAGAAACGGCGGCGGCGGCGGCGGCGGTGGTATTTGCACCCGCACCGCCCCGCGAGCGCAGTTTCCGCTACCGCGCGGTAGGAGACGAGCTGTTAATGGATCGTCAAGTACATAGCCCTTCGCTGCTTGACTGACGGAGGACCATACTAGACAGTCCAGGGTTCGGATATACCACCAGTTATTTTTTTTTTCTTCAAATTTTTTTTCCTTTTCTCCTTGCCGATTTGAACTTTATGATTGTTCGGAGCACACACACGCACACACACAGACAGAGGGTGCCCCGAGGCGCCCTCTGGCGGCACATGTACAAACGAATGAATCAACAACCCGAGCGAACACAGCAAGCATCCTGGGCCCACGGCACGGCACGGCACGGCAGGCCCCGGCCAGACTCACGCGGCCGGTCAAGCAGATGTAATTACCCAGCCGATGCCATTATTATGAGCGGGTAACAATCCGGACCGGACCGACCCCTCCGGCCGAGCCTCTAGCCGAGCCTGCCGAGCCTCTAGCCGAGCCTCTAGCCGAGCCTCTAGCCGAGCCTCTAGATGAGCCTCTAGCCGAGCCTCTAGCCGAGCCTCTAGCCGAGCCTCTAGCCGAGCCTCTAGCCGAGCCTCTAGCCAAGCAGCCGAGCCTCTAGCCGAGCCTCTAGCCGAGCCTCTAGCCGAGCCTCTAGCCGAGCCTCTAGCCGAGCCTCTAGCCGAGCCTCTAGCCGAGCCTCTAGCCGAGCCTCTAGCCGAGCCTCTAGCCGAGCCTCTAGCCGAGCCTCTAGCCGAGCCTCTAGATGAGCCTCTAGATGAGCCTCTAGCCGAGCCTCTATAGCCAAGCCTCTAGCCGAGGCTCTAGCCTCTAGCCGAGCCTCTATAGCCGAGCCTCTAGCCGCGCCTCTAGATGAGCCTCTAGCCGAGCCTCTATAGCCAAGCCTCTAGCCGAGCCTCTAGATGAGCCTCTAGCCGAGCCCCGCCGCGAGGCGGCCGGGCGCTCTCAAATGTCGTAGTAGTTCTCTGCTCCTTGTTATTACGATTAGTGCGAGCACAGTTCGTGCGCCTTCCTGGAGTGAAAGTCTCAAAAGTTACGACACGGCGCTGCGAGGCGAGCCCCGGGCCCCGCCGGCCAATAACAAGGGCGCGTTGGGAAATTTAAAACCCGGCGCGGCGCGGAAGCGAATTCAAAACCTGGCGCGTCGCCGCGTGCGACGATACCGGAGGAGTGCGGTGCGAAAGCCAGCAGCGGGAAAAGTACGTCTCACAACGATATGACAACAGCCATCACCAATGTTAATAAGGTACGGTCCAGCAGACATGGTCCAGACGCTACATTCTTTTTCGCTGCTACCCTTACACGCACACCCACAGGCGCCTGCTACAAATTAGTTAACACGCCCGCCGCGTGCGCGCTGCTAACAGTCCATGAACATACCAGCACGGTGTGCTACCGGGGTCGCGTACGGACGCGGTTGTTAGTCGCGCAGCGTCATGCTAAACAGCACGCAAAATAAAACGATCATTCTCATAATTTTTCCCCCATCATCATTTACAGCAGGGTACTACTTTACTTACTACTGTAGCACAATAAGTGAGCAGGAGCAGGTTAAAAAAAATCGAGCTGGAAAAAAAATTACAGCTGGTAAAAACACATGACACCCTAAAACAAAAATATTGCTACTGAGCACGTTTCAGGTTTGAGAAGAGTGTGATTATTTTTTACCTGCACGTAATTGTTTTCCCGGCGAGATTTAACTACCTGCACTCACTATATAAGCTAAACTTAGTAAAAGAGTAGAATGAAATTTGCAGGGGGTTTGTATCCCCACCAACGGCGTGGGCCGCACAGCGAAAATTCGACTACACTTCCGCCCACAGTACACGGACTCGGGTCGGAGCCCGCGGAGGGCACAAGGCTGCCCAGGGGAGGCCTCAAGCCTCACACGGTGGCCACGGACACGACCCGCTAGAGCTCCTCACTAGCCCTGCGTGAGAGAAAACGACCTCCCCTCCCATTCCTATGTTCTTCTCAGGCGTCCGTAAACACACACACACACACACACACACACACACACACACATTGGGGTGCGTGGGGTATCCATCACCCATCTCGCTCGTCTGCCCGCCCTTCCGCGCGGGAAGGAAAGAGACGGCAAACTATGAAATTTTCGCAGACCCGCGCGCGGCGGTGCG
>CM076258.1:9366833-9714333 GCA_038380765.1 Odontothrips loti
GCGCCGACTGCCCCTTATAAGGACCCGCAAGGCCCCGGCAGGCCAGGCTAGCCAGGCTCCTGTGCTTGATACGGCGGGGATCTGCACTGGAATCCGCACGAGGAAAAGCCTTCAGAGCTCTAGCCAGCTCCGCTGTGCTCCGCTGTTATACCCACAAAAGTCCGGCGCGCGGCGACAAAATGTCAAAAGAAAAAGAAATTAAAACAAAAACACTGATTCCGCTCCAAGATGTGCGGTGCCGTCCGAAATCGTCGATAGTCACTAAAACCAAAGTCTTGCCAAAAAAAAAATTCCCCCCCCAAAAATGACCACGAAACAAGTCTTATATTTGAACTTGAAAGCAAAACAAGGCCATCGTATTTTCTAGCTGTATTTCCAAGCATCGTGATCTGCATCGCGGCGACACTAGACAGCGATCTAGGGAGGATAGAGCCGCGCCACTAGAAACCTGGATAATATTGGGACAGCCGTGCGGTTGTGCCCCGAGCTCCCAGCAGCGCTTTCAAAAAGCTTTCAAAGTCACGAAGCAGCAGCAGCAGCGGCAGACACCGCCGCTGCACCGCGCCTTTCCCTACAAGCCGAATCCACGACAAAAAAAAAATGAAAATATAATCAGCCAGCCACATAACGCTACGTTGCGGTCCTGGCGAGCTGGAGACTCACTGCAAGCCTTGCTGGATAGCCCTGCTGGAGGCTGGAGCCTTGCTGGAGAAGAGAGGACTCTGCGGCTCGCGCAGATTGAGTGCCTTACGGCCTTCCCAAAAAGCGCCGCGAGTGAGTAACAAAAGCAGAGCAGCAAGCGAGTGCATCTCGCTTGCTCCTAGTGATTAGAGTAACATTTTCCACATCCGTTGTTCTCAGGCGGTGCCAAGGGACGGGACGGGACTGGTGAGTGAGAGAGAGAGAGAGAGAGAGAGAGAGAGAGAGAGAGAGAGAGAGAGAGAGAGAGAGAGAGAGAGAGAGAGAGAGGTCCAAAGGCAGGATACGCACTGTGGCGGTGAGGTGGATGGACCTGCTGACACTTAGCACCAGCACGCGCACAGTTAACAGCACTCGCACGCACATACACACACACACACGCACACATGCTCCCGATCCACGTGTGTGTGCGCGCGTGTGTCCACGTACAGTCCCGTTGTGTCGGAGCGAGCAGTGACCACCAGACAGACGACAGCATGATAATCTCGGCCGGTGATGCGGCACGCAGAAGGGACACCCGGGGACACCCGACGGACCACCGACATGACATTATTCCGGTCTAGGACCGCTGCCTGCACCGCAAGGAAGGGCAAGGCCTCTCTAGAAGCAACGTTAGAAAAAAAATAACGTCACTACAAGCAACTTTGGGCCCCCCCCCCCCCCAAAAAAAAAAGGACCGTCAGTTGCATTTTGTTTTTGGATCCTACCTAGATTTACCTAACCACCTAGATCCTACTTCGTACTTTCTTTTTAATTTGAATTAATTTGACTAGTATTGCCATACACATACCAGGTGTATCATTGGCCCCGGGCAGTTTCGGTTTTAGGCAGTCCCGCAACACACTATCTCCGCCTCTTTCTGGCTCGGCCAGACGCGTGAGACAGAAAGAGACGGAGATAGTGCTTCACTGTAATAAAAAACTACGGAAATTTCCGTTATTGACTAACATTGGCTGTCCGTGATTTGCCACGGAGCACGGTACGGAACCGTATACCATTTTAGACGCAGAAGTGAAGTGGACAGTTAGCAGACTAAATGGTACGGAGCAGGTTTGAGGACTCCAGCGTGGCCCAGAACGGAGGGCAAATGTACGGAACGTGTCACACTTTGGCAAGTTCCGTACATTTGCCCTCCGTTCTGGGGCATGCTAGAATCCCCAAACCTGCTCCGTACCTCAAAATCTCCGTCCGAAAGGTATTGCGTGTCTTGCCAAAAGTTGACCGTAATGACCTGGTCCGTTTTTATACTTCACCGAAATGTTGTGCCAGGTCCGTTCCAATTGCGTCCGTAGCATGTATTTGGGGAGTGTGAACATTTTTTACAGTGTTTGCGGGACTGCCTAAAACCGAAACTGCCCGGGGCCAATGATACACCTGGTATATATCGTGGTGCAGTTGGTCACGCATCCCCGGGCACACACGTCTGTCTCGGGTCACAAACCTTTCATCCGAGGGGCGCGGCAACAACACCAAGCCAGCCTCACCTGCAACACAAAGACAGACCGCGCGTTATAGAACAACAACAACAACATCGACAGCGTCTATGCCGAATGCCGGTGCGTTCGCTCCGTCGCCGTCCTGGAGGCCAAGGCCTGCGGCCTGCGGGGGCCTCTGAGCGGGGGCCCGCCCGGACCGGGGGCCGCGCCGTGTCCGCCTCCACGCGAAAAAAAAAAAAAAAAAAAAAACGCGACAGGGAGGCGGTGAGCGGCGGCAGCGTCACGTGGGTTATGGCCCGGCCAGGCGGAACAAGACTTGAGGCCGAACCGAACGGAAGCCTCAATCATGACACACGACTAAAGGCAGCGCCGCAGCGCCGCCCATGCGTACTTATTCTGCACACCGCGGCCACGCCTCCCGAATTTCTCATCCTACACCTTTTTAATATTTTTTTTTTTTTTTTTTTTGCCTCTCGCTCTCATCAACTCCGGCCATACTGAACCCAGCGCCAGGGAGGCAAAGAAAATAATAATAATGATTTAAAAAAAAATTCATATCCCGTTTTCTATTTTTTTCTTTTTTATATTCGGAGCGATCACTGAAACATTTCTCATACTTCCCTCCACTGGCCGGCCACACCGCGCGCGCAAAGCGTCCGCGTCCATTCCCGGTAACATCCTCTCCGGCGCCGCACAGCCGGCGTGAATAGTTAACCGCTTCGCCTGCATTTTGTACGGCCCACAGCGCACCGCACCACTCCCACACGGACTGTACCCGCCCCGGTCCCCGGGGGGCCGTACAGGCCACTCCAAAACGCGGCCAGCACGGCCACCTGGAGCCCTTTCGGGAGGGGAGAAAAACGGCGGCGCGAGATCCATAGGAAAACGCCCGCACAGCGGGCCGTTAGCAGAGACACGCCCTCTGCCTCGCGAGTCTGTCTGTCTGTCCGTCTGCTGTCTGTGGAGTCTGCTGCGTCAGTCCGTACCTGCTGCAGCGCGTCTATCCGGCGCTCTATATTTGCTGCAACGGCGAGCGATACGTATTAGAAACTCGGTCGTATAAATATCTCACATTAAGGTGGCGGGGCGTGGCATAGCGGGCTCTCGATAAGAGAGAGAGAGAGAGAGAGAGAGAGAGAGAGAGAGAGAGAGAGAGAGAGAGAGAGAGAGAGAGAGAGAGAGAGAGAGAGCTGCATCCGTGTGTCCAACACCCACGTAGCCAAGAGGGAATATCGGCCAGGAAGTTACTCCACCTCCTGATGGACCGATAGCGGTCGCCATTTCTGACCGAAACCTCGTATTCATTTGCAATTCCATTCCTCTCTTTTCTTCCTCTCTCTCTCCCTCTCTCCCGACCGTCACCGTCTCTGTACCTATCCCTCTCCCTCGAACGCAAGCAGTCTGGGTGTTTATTTCCAGAGGACTCGACGGATGTGGCCGTGGGAAACTCAAGGCTCGGCGCCGAAAAGGGGTGTACACAGCACCCGCGCGTCGCGCGCAGCCGCCAACGAAAAAAAAAGAAGTAACAGAAAAAACATCAGAAAAATTTCACTGCATTAATTTTTTTTCCCCAAAAGCTTTTGATGAGATTATATTTTTTTTCCCCAAAGCTTTTGATGAGATTTTCTGACGTTGGCGCACCTTCTCCAGCGCTGGAACATGAGCGATTGTCCTGTGGGGAGGATGGCACTCACACACAAGGCCACAAAGCACAGAGTGCAAGGCGCCGCTTCCTCCCCCCCCCCCCCCCCCCCCGGACGCAATTTGTTTTTCTCTGCCCTGCAATGAACAAAACTAAACAGCCAACAGAGGACTTCTCTATCATCGGTTGTAGGGACGTACAGTGGTGAGTAAAACAAAACAACTAATTCATTACTTTCAATACGTTTTCCCGCAAACTGACGGCCAAACTGAAATTAAAACGAGCCGTTCTTCGTTTGTCGTTTGTCCTGGGCCGCGTTTACGAAGCATCGAAAACCTCAAAGAGCAGCTGTGCCGAGACCAATCCTCTCCCCTCATTTGGAAATGCCACAGCATTCCTCTCCGCATATGTGGACGGACACGCGACATGTGGACACACACACGCACACATGCTGCAGACAATGTAAACAGTGTCACCCACGACACGCGCCACACACGCGCGTGACGTCACACGTCCACAAATTGCTAATAATCCTCTTTCGCAAACGCTATTCGCTCATTAACATGTCACACAGGACTTTTCTTTGCATGCGGCAAAACGGCGCCGCTAGAGAGACGCATGCAGACCGCAAAATTCCCTAACAGATTTTATATTTATCTTTAAAGGCAAAGAAAAGAGTGCACAGCGTGCGACAAGGAAGGGAGATGCGGGCCAGCTGGGCCGGCGCGTGTACACCAAGGGTCCTAAATAGACCGACAGTGAGGAACACGCCACACCTGCCCAGCGGAATGCCACACGCCACACACTGTTGCAAGCGCACTGTTAAAACAAAAGACGCTTTATCATAGGAGGGACCTGTCGCGTCACTATTATAAGGTTTCTTTTCTCCCCGAGTGGGGTGGTGAGGTCGGGCGGGGCTGCGGGGGCCGCGGGGCCGCGGGGGTTGCGAGGGCGCTGTCACCGGCGGACGGAGCGGCGGAGAGAGGATTTGGCCAAAAGCTTGCTGAATCGCCTCGACTCCTCCCCTTCGTCAATGGCGGGGTGCTGACGGCGCCAACAGAGTTCGGTTCACCGTATGAGAAAGTTTTTGAGACGAAATTACGACATCATGATTGGAAGTCCTGCATCCGAAATATTGTTTTGTGTGCCATTTCTCGGCATGCTGACAGGTCGACAGAGGGTGTGTACTTGGCAATTTGCGGGCTCCAGACCCTGAATCAGTCTCCGCATGGAGGGTACGGACTGGAGGCAGCCTGAGGCCGAGCGACCAGCGGCGGGCGGGGAGAGGGGGGGGGGAGTGGTGTGGCGACGGTGCTGGCCGTGTACCTGCTAATCCCTTACCTATTGTCAGCGCGATACAGTGGGCGCGTCAGTGTGAAGGCAAGAAACAGCCTTACTAAGGCTATCCGTAGAGTCTAGTCTCGAAAGACCCGGACTAAGGCTATTTCTACCGTGGAGGCTGACAGCAGGAGTCATACAGTAAGGACCTCCCGGGTCCAGCCTCAGAGTAGCCTTATCTAGGCTAGTGCCAGCGTGTAGACTGACTGTCCTGTGCGACCTCCGCTGGTTATTGGAATGTTTCCGTTGGCTACGGAGGTGGACCGGAGGAGGGGGCAATGGCCCGCTCTGCTGCACTGGTCACGGCGGCATACCATGCCGTGGATGGGGTTGCTAACCTCACTTTTGCCCACGTGGGGCTCCGTCAGTGAAACACTGGACACTAGCACTTGATTCTTGATCACTTGACGGTGCGGGACACTTCCTTGCACATGCACACAACACATCTAGTAGGTAGGCACTATAAAAGGTCCTGGGAGATGGCAGACTTCCCGGCATGGCTCCCCGATAGGCGCCTCGCGAGGCAAATTGCAAAAACTCCGATAAATTGAGCAGGGTTGGGAGGTTCCACTTGCGACCAATAGCCCGGATGGCTAATGTGGTTCCAGACAATTCCTAAAAATTTCGGCCGCGTTGACTGAAGTTAAACCACTTAAAATTTGAAAATATTGAGGAGAGCCGCTCGGGAAAATACAACGACCAACCATGCGACACTGCACTGCACTCGCCAAACAGCCAAGGCAGCAACTTGGTGCTCGGAGAGCGGAGGACAAAGAAATGCCTCACTTGGCAACAGATGAAGCTTCCCTGCTCGACGGTGCAGGTAGTGGCAGGTAGCCGTCACCCTGGCTGGGCCGGACCAACCGACCCGGCGAGGCCGAAACAAAGGGCACGTCCAGTGCACCAGCCGCCCTATGCTCAGGCTCCAAGGTGCAAGTAGCCTGAGTACGGGGGCTTTCAGGCCACCGCTAGGCAGACTTGCAACACTCGGACCGACAGACTGGTCGAGCCTGACACTTTAGGGGACTCAGGCTCGGTCCGGCTCAAATCTTAGGTGTTTCGGGTCGCAAATCGGGTTTTCTATTGTTCTCGAGTGGACTCAGGCTATCGTAAGGCTCAGATTTTCTCGCAGGAAACACCGTCGTGACGTGGATTCGGAGATCTATAGTAAGATTTGTGTAATGAGAACACTTATTAGGGAACGATTTAACTGATGTAATTAGGTCTTCTTTTACATCCGATGAGGCATATGTGTCTTCGCATGTCAGATCCAGTAATGAAACATTACCGAGCGTTTCTCCCGTTGTTCCACAAATTGTGAGCTCATGTCCGAGCCAAATGTTTGCGAGCATAGTTTTGCGTAGTCCGCTCTCACGAAAACGAAGGCTTTCCTACGTTTTGAATAAAGTCTGCAGACTGTACGAACAGTATATACAGAGTGTTGGGACAGAAAATGTTATGACTGTGCAGTGCATTGTGGAAGAATCGAGCTATAAAAAAAGAACATCGTGGATTGACAGATTTAATATGTATCCCACAAGTATAAGTAAGATTACAAGAGAAAAATTGGACTGATGAAATAAGACCGTCTACTGCAATCAAAAAGATTAAGGAACATGGTTATAAGTTGAAAAATATGAAATTGTCCTCTGCGGTCCTCTGTTTACATGCCAAAGGTTGTTGGCAACGTCGAGCATATCTTCCGTGGCTTTTCTCACAAATTGTTCCCTCGAACCAAGTGTTTGCGAGCATGTGCTCGCAGGTAGTCCGGTCTCACAAAGGTTTCCTTACACACGGTGCACTGATAAGGTTTCTCCCCAGTGTGTACTCGCACATGGACTCGCAGTGACTGCTTCAGCCCAAATGATTTGTCACAGAACTGACACCGATGAAGCTTCTCTCCAGTGTGGGTCACTTGATGTTGTCGCAAATGACTTGATATGCGGAACCTCTTGTTGCATAGGAGCACTCGTACGGTCGCTCTCCGGTGTGAATTCGGTGGTGAACTTTTAAGACCCAAGCGAACGCAAACTTGACTTTGCACACCGAACACTCGTGTTTCTTCTGACCAGAGTGCAGAACTAGGTGCGTTCGCAGGTGACTTGCTTGGCCGAACTTTTTGTTGCAGATGGAGCACTCGTAGGGCTTCTCTCCGGTATGCGTTCGCTGATGAGTTTCTAAACTTTGCTTCAAGGTAAACGCTTTGGGACAGACAGTGCATTCGAACGGTTTCTCTCCAGTATGGATACGGAGGTGCACTTTGACATCACCCGAACTGTTGAACCTTTTATTACACACTGGGCACTCGTACGGTTTCTCTCCGGTGTGAGTTCGCATATGTTTAATTCGGCTACTAGCAGCAGACAGTTTAAGGTGGCAGGTTGGGCACTCGTATACCTTCTCTCCAGTATGAGATCGGAGGTGGTGTCTCAAATTAGATGGATTGAGACATTTTCTGTGGCAGACTACACACTCGTACTGCTTGTCTCCAGTATGCGAACGGAGATGAGTACGCAAATTTGATGTCTGATTGAACGTCTTGTGACACAAAGTGCATTCGTAGGGCTTCTCTCCGGTGTGAGTCATCTCATGATTACGCAGATTTGATGCCTGATTGAACGTCTTGTGACACAAAGTGCATTCGTAGGGCTTCTCTCCAGTGTGAGTCATCTCATGAGTCTTGAGACTGGAGACGGAAGAGAAAGTCTTCTGGCAGCACGTGCACTCGTGCGGTTTTCTTCCAAGGTGGGCCAGGAGGTGGGCCCGGAGGGTCCACTCAACGTCAAAGCGCATTCCGCACACCGTGCACTTATATGGCTTCGTCATTGGGGTGATGGCAGTGTCTACTGTAAGATAAATTCACAAAATATTACCACAAAACCGTAATTCAAATCCAAACTAAAAGCGCGTTGGTCTGTCCACTTACCTTAAAATAGAGGCTGGCGTGTATTCGTGCAAGCAAATAAATCTCAAGCCAGTTAGAACTCATGGACCGGATGGATGCTGTCTTGACCAGATGACGCCGGGCGTTAGAGGACACTGTGGGTGCAAAGAAGGCAAATAAATTCACGCTTTTCTAAAAGTGTACTATTTCGACGCCTCATTAGCAAAATGTGGCTATTTCGCAGGTGACTTGAAAGCCACGCTAAGCGCTGTCGAACCATTGCTATCCATGCGCGGATGAAGTGGGCTGGCGATGGTTCGGCAGATCTCTGTCCACGTGAGCTCGGAATTAGTCACATAACCTCTCTTAATAAGCTAGCAATAGCTTGGCAGCGTTCTGTAAGCTAGGGTGTTCATGAAGTCACCCGCAATATATCGGCACTTCGTATACGAGGCGTCGGTTTGGGAAAGGTGTGAACTAATGTGGAAAAATGAGACGAAGAAAACTCGCAAAGTAGCATTTTTCAATCTGATTACAACTTTACATTCTCCCTAATTCACGTTTCCAACAATCCATTTTGTACCACCCTAACACAAACACCAAATATGAGTTACAATCATTTTCTTTGCTTAACAAACTCTGCATACTCAACGTTGCAGAAACTATACTATGTAGTTACAGCATTGTGGCCCGCTATGCTGTGAAAGATAAACAAAAGTGACTTTACCACCATACTTCTATTGGTGATAAGTTTGTCCTACAGGGCAATACACAGGGTTGTTACAAGATCCCATTTTTCGAATTTCCTGACTTTTTTCTGACAATTTTTTTTCCTGACTTCACCTTCCGTTACGGCGCAACATTCGACGCGTTATATTTGTCCTTTCCTTTGGCTTTTCGCGAATATCTTGTAAGTGTCAAGCTACGTCAAAAATTCCTGACTCTTTCCGCGATTTTTCCCGACTCGATTTGTTTTCATTGACTTTTCCTGACTTTCCTGATTTTTCCTGACCTGGAACAACCCTGATACTACAGAGCCCAATGACTGCCGCCAGCAGGCCAAGGTAGGTGTGCGCGGACGTGCGAACCAGTGCTTTGACATGTGCGAAACCTGTTACGCCCCGACGTGCTCCGGCGTACAACTTCCTTTGTTTAACAAGGACTCCTTTACAAAAAAAGTTATCAAGTATTTCCCGTTATTTACATGGATATTTTTAACAGTGATATCAAGTTATATCGCCGTAATAGTCTCTAGAGGCCACAACTCGAGATTGCCAAGAGACCATATGCACATTTCGAGACGATTAAATTCAAATGTCTATTATAAATCATCTCAACTGCAGAAATCTAGGTTCGAGCTACATTCAGAGGCTAGATACAGAATGGCTACGGCGGCTACCGGTAGCTGGCCGGGCTGGGATGGGGGCCGTGACGCCTGCCTAGACATGGCGCCGCTGCAACACCTGTGCGTAAGCGATCTGGAGCTACGTCGTTGTTGTTGCTGTTCAATTGTTGACCGAAGGGCAGGGCAGCGGCAATTTATGCCGAGCGCTGGTGCAAGCTAGACTTGATAAATTACGTGTTATCCGAAACCGTCTGCAAACTGTCGACTAATTTGCTCCCCAAAACGGGTCACGGAAGTTAGCGATAGCGACGAAGTGCGCGCCGCGATATGCTCCTCTTGGCTCAAATACGGTGACCCATCCTTATGCTAGTGCGCCTGCAGAGTACTGCGGTGTATGAGCTCCCGGTACTTTATAGAAGGTCGCACCCATATTACGTGACCCAATTTGAGGGGGGTGGAAGCCAAATACTAAGCCCTCTCAAGCCCTCAATGAGAAATTTCCAGTTTTCAGGCTAAGTCTTTCAAATGCACACACTTTTCCTCGAAAACAGTACTCTAATAGAGCGATTCGCGATTGTTTGAAAATTCGTATTCTGACGGGCCCTTTTTTTTTGGGGGGGGGGGGGGGGGGGGCGGTCTGGTGCGCGGCACGAAGGGGAGAAGAAAGAGAGGAAGCGATGGGCAACACCAACGGCGCCCCCCCCCTCCCTCGTAAAACTTTATTGTGTGTGAAAAATTCAAAGACTGATATGCATCCCTTCTAAATGATTACTTACAAGAGAGCAGCTGCTCTGCCCATAAAATCACTGCATTTTTTACTATTTTTCCAAAGCAGATTTTTAGCCAAGTTTATAGTACCTAAGGTGTGTTGCAAAAAGAGAAATTTCAAAAAATAACTTCAACAACAGAATGATGTGACAGTGATTTGGGTGGTGGTGTGTCGATGCCGGGGGCACCCGGTGGTGGTGGTGGCGTGCGGCGAGTCCTTGTTCGACGGCACGCTACACCGACGACGGCGACCTTCGATCACAAAGACGCCACCCCCACCACCACCACGACCGAGGCAACAAACCCACCACCCTGCATGCGTCGTACGGGTTAGCCCGCCCGCCCCTCTAGACCCGCCCCGCCGCGGGGGAGACGGAGACACCCAAAACGACTTGGCGGGTCTTCTTGCCCTGACAGGGACCGACCGGGACGGGGGAGGGCACGGTGGCGATACAGACGGTTACGTCAACCCTGCCGACACGACATCTTCGACGGGAACCGGGGGAGAAACAGCACGCAGGGCGGTCGGTTGTACGACTGACACGCCGAAAGCTAATCGTGTTGCACAAAGTGACTCATTTGTGTGATGATGCACGGGGCGGCCTTGTCACCTCCTTATCCGGCCCAGACGACTTGGCCGGGGACAGGCGGACAGGAGGCAGGCAGGCAGGCAGGCAGCCCGGGGCACGCACTAGTACGGTCCGACCCGGCCCGAGGCACGGCCCCGTCGATACACGAATCCCTCCTCTCTCTCTCTCTCTCTCTCTCTCTCTCTCTCTCTCTCTCTCTCTCTCTCTCTCTCTCTCTCTCTCTCTCTCTCTCACCGCCGGGGTGGGCCAGACATTGCCAAATCGAGAGACGCTTTGCTGCAGCAACTGCTTTGACACGGCACGCGGCCCCCGCCGCAAGGCTCCCGGCCGCGGACCCGTCCAGAGGGCGCGTCCGAATTCTCCTCTAATTATAACACATAAACGAACAGTTCTGACGCCACACCCAGAGAGAAAGAGAGAGAGAGAACAGATTTTATTTCCCCCATTAAACGCGCCCCTGGTCTGACCTCGAAGATTCTCAATTCCGTTAGTCCTTCACCCAAAGCTATCACGTCCAAAAGTGTCGTGAGGAGTGCGAGCGCCTGCGAATGCTAGGGTAGGCCAGCCCGCACCACACCCGTGCGTGCAGTTGCCTACCCAACAGGCGCCATGTGCGAGCGAAGCGCGCGCTGAAAGACTGGATATGCGCGGCCAAAATAGGATTGCAGGGTCTTGACGTTCCCAGCAAAGTTACCAGCTACGTTTCCAGCACTTCTCCAGCACGGCTCCAGCACGCCGCTGGGCCCAAGGCCGCCGCCGCTAACGGCCCGGAGGCACGTCAGGGCGCATCCCAAAGGGACTCCAGGAAAACCAATCACCGCGCCAAAATTAAAACGCTACATCGAGAAAGAAAAAAAAGGGCAGCAAAGCTCACGCCGGCGCTAGGAAAACAACAACACGACTGTGGGAACGCGGCTCGGCAAGAGCGGGAGAGAGAGACGGAGAGATGGGCGGCGAACACAGCTAGAGCGAGAGAGACTCAGACAAGCAGGAAGAGAAGGGCAAAATACGAGAGCAGATACATTGCGCACTCAATTTATAGCGGACGGCCGGAATACTTCGCCGGCGTTTCCGTGCCGCTTGCTCCTCGGCTGCCTGGGGTAAGACTTCCTAGAGGGCACCCAGCCTAGTCCTAGAAGGACACCACCCTCTATACGGCACACGTCACTTTCTTCCTCGAGACCACCCCCGGGGACCCCCCAACCCCCTACCCCGTCTCCCTGCGGGCGGCCGCCGCCGCAAACTTGACCCCGTCCTGGCCGCCACCAACCAGGCCATGCCAAAGCCTAAAGGGCGGCGCGGGGCCCCGCGCGTGGGGCTTCCGGGGCAGCGCGGGGCCGGCCAGTGTGTCGGCCAGCTGACCTGCTCTGCTCCGGCCTCGGGAGGAGCCGCGCTGGCCAATATCACACCAGCAGCAGCAGCAGCAGCAGCAGCAGCGGCAGCAGCAGCAGCAGCAGCAGCAGCAGCAGCAGCAGCAGCAGCAGCAGCAGCAGCAGCAGCGGCAGCAGCAGCAGCGGCAGCAGCAGCAGCAGCAGCAGCAGCAGCAGCAGCAGCAGCAGCAGCAGCAGCAGCAGCAGCAGCAGCAGCAGCAGCAGCAGCAGCAGCAGCGGCAGCAGCAGCAGCGGCAGCAGCAGCAGCAGCCGCAGCAGCAGCAGCAGCAGCAGCAGCAGCAGCAGCAGCAGCAGCAGCAGCAGCAGATCGCGGATTACGCGCTGCCCGACTGTCGGCCGGCTTATTTCTGTTCGACAACATTCGCCGGCACGCGCCCCCACTGGCGCCCAGTGGCGCCGCCTGGCGCCCCGCCCTCGCACCACACCCCGCCCTCCTCTATGTGACCCAGTAACGCCCCCCCCCCCCCTCAGCCATCAGTGCAGTATGCAACTCGCCGCAAGAGCCGCCTAAGTCGTGCCGGCGGCGTCAGATGTACCGCATGACGACATTATGGCGGGATCAGCGCTCCTCTCCGCCTCGCCGTGCAGACCAAATAAATTACAATAATTTAAGGGGCGGGGAAGGCGGTCGGGCAAAAAAAAAAAAAAGATCCGCAATAACAGTTTTGAAAATTCAGCTTCAAAAGTCTAGCAGACGACGTGCAGAAGACGAGGTCTCCAGCAGACGACGTATCCAGCAAGACGACGTCTCCAGCAAACGAAATATCCAGCAAGACAACGTCTCCAGCAAGAAGACGTCTCCAGCAAGACGACGTCTCCAGCAGACGACGTCTACAGCAAACGAAATCTCCAGCAAGACAACGTCTCCAGCAGACGACGTCTCCAGCACAAGGGCGGATTTAAGGGGGGGGGGGGGCAACAGGCCTTTTCCCCCCCCCCTTGGCGCCCGAAGGGCGCCGGAAATGTAGGCCACCGGCATAAATTTTCCGCCTGTAAGTAGGCAAAAAGCGGGACATTGCCCCCCCCCCTTGAACCGATCCTAGATCCGCCCCTGCTCCAGCAAGAAGACGTCTCCAGCAGACGACGTCCCCAGCAGACGACGTCCAGGTAGCAGCACGTACACGGTTATATCACGTGACGGACAAGTGACATACGGCCGGACACTTTCTCCAATGACGGCCGCCCGGTACGCTGCCGGTCGGCGGGGGCCTTTTGTTCGGCGCCGGAAACACATCCTATGGCGTAATGGGAGCAGTAGCGGGGCGCTGGACAAGGCGGCGAATGAAGGGCTGTAGTGTGTGTGTGTGTGTGTGTGTGTGTGTGTGTGTGTGTGTGTGTGTGTGTGTGTGTGAGTGAGTGTGTGTGTGTGTGTGTGTGTGTGTGTGTGTGTGTGAGTGTGTGTGTGAGTGTGTGTGCCGCGGCCATTAGCGAACGGCCGCGCGGGTTCAAATCCCGGCGGGGTCGTCGCTCCTCAATTACATTTTTTTCCCCCTGCTCCTCTTTCTTCCCTGCACAGAGCAGCAGCTGTCACAAGTGCGGGGGAGGTGGTGCCGAAGGCATCCGGGTTCCAGGGGGGCGTTGATGAGTCATGGGAAAGCCGACGGGCAGGCGAGCAGACAGCGGGCGAGCAGACAGCACCGGCAGCAGAAGACGGTGCAGGGCACACAGGGTGGTGTACTACAAATATTTCACCTTCAGCGCCCAACATTTGTCACGGGATGCCATCAGCAGAAGCTCCCGGTGAGCGTTTGGTGAAGACACGCCGCCATGAGCCATGGCCTGACCCCCGTGCCAGGCACAGCGCACGGCACAGACCACGGCACAGGCCCAAAAGCCCGTCGCCTCGAAGGCTGCATTGCATTTGGTCGATCGGGGGTGGCGCAGCCCGGAGAAAAAAGAAGGCGGAGAGAGAGCAGAAAACTACACAAGAAAATAAATATAGACCCTACAGACGACTCGGTGGTGATGATGATTGATAATAATTGATGATGATGATGGTATGATCATGACATGATGATATGACATGATGACTGATGATATGATGATGACTGATGATACAATACGTATGATGATAACATGATGATTGATTATATGATGATGATAATTTTATGATGATGATAATTTTATGATGATGATAATTTTATGATGATGATAATTTTATGATGATGATAATTTTATGATGATTATTACATGATGATAATGATTATATGATGATGATGATGATGATGGGGGGGGGGAAGGGGCTATTTTATGCCGAACCCACGCTACTCGTACGCACCGCGGTCGGTAAGCGAACCCTCGCGGACGGACGGGGCTGCGGTACACGGTGCGGCGGCCGACTCAAATATCGCGCGTGTAATCAGAGACGCGTCGTGAGAAGAGAGAAATGAGAGCGATATTGGACGGCAGCGGCCCGTGGCGACGGCATATCGTCACTGTAAGCCACACGGCCCTGCTACTGCTGCTGCTACTACTACTACTACTTTGGCGACTTAATAATATCAAACGAAACAAAAAAAAAAAATACAAAAAATACGCGATGACTCACGAAAACGGCCGCATGTCAAGTTCCTCACGGGCGCTCTGCTCAAATGTTGATGCACCACACACGCTGGCAAGTGGATAATGAGATGTGAGAGTCTTGAGTGAGTGAGTGAGTGAGTGAGTGTGGGTGTGTGTGTGTGTGTGCCGGGAATCGTGTCGAGTGTGCAGGCGCCTTGCGGGGTAGGCAGACCCGCCACACGGCCGAGCGCTGCGGGACTGCCTACCCCGCGCCCGGCGGGCACGCAGGGGCCAACCCCCCACCCACACCATCCCGCCGCCGTTCTCATTCATATAAACTGCCGTGCTTTCAACCGTTAAGGTCATTTATTTTCGAGGTGGACTTACTGGTGAAAACATATAAAACGCCTTTATTATTATTATTTTTTTTTTTTTTTTTTTTTTGGGGGGGGGGGGGGGCAAACCGAAGAGAAACACATATTTCTTAGAGCCGATAAAATATGGCTTTAGTTCTTCTACACGAAACAATCAATGTCGCAGATTCGTGTTGCTCCCGCACTAGTTCACGTCCTATAGGGACGGGGGCATTGGCGTTGCTGATCTCGCCACACAAGACGAAAAAAAAAAAAAAAGGATTCTCAGGTTTTCCCTCTTTTTAAAATGTATCGCTGCGAGCGCACAAGAAATAAGATGTTGTCGGATTCGGCCGCCGCCGGCTGCTGCTCCCGCCGCTACCGAGACCTGCAATCACTTTCTCCATGCCTTCGCTGTTAATTGTCAGCGCCTTCTGCTCCCCCCGACAGTCTGTCTGTCTGCCTGTCTGTCTGTCTGTCACCGCGCTTCGCGTGCCGGCGGCAGCAGCCTGAGCATGAGGCCACTCGGCAAATAACATCTGCGACGGCGAACTTTCCGCCGCGACCCCCGGCGGCCGCTTTAAAAAGGTCGCGCTCGCCGCCGGCGACCGCGCGAGTACTTCTCTCGGCGACGACTGCGAATAACGAATGATGACCGTCGGTCGGCGACCGACTGCCCGAGTAACGAATGATGACCGTCGGAGGCATTATCGGCAGTCACCCAGGCTGTTATTTGCAGGTAATACTCTGCGATGGTGTTGTCTCCGTCGATCTCCCTCTCGTAACCCCGCGCAGCAGCAGATCGAGTCCTCTCTCTCTCTCTCTCTCTCTCTCTCTCTCTCTCTCTCTCTCTCTCTCTCTCTCTCTCTCGCTCTGGGGCTCTCTCTCTCAGCACTCCCCCGGCGAGGACGGCGAGCGCAAAACGCAATAAAGAAACTTTCGGCGCTGCATCACGCAAAAGCAACAGATGGGAAAGGCTGATACATCCGATCGGATGATTGGGAGGGAGGGAGGGGGGGGGAGAGGGTTAGGGAGGGAGGGGGAGAGGGTTAGGGAGGGAGGGAATCGAGCTAAATGGAATCATTTCAAGTGTACCGCAGCGCCTGCCTACCTCCTACCGGTTCGGGTTCGATCACGACCAGAGCTTCAGTGGTATTCCCGGCCTAGCAGTACTTACTACGCAGCCTGGAGGGAGTCAGTCAGTGTGTATACCAGGCATCAAGCTCTGTTGTTGATGGAAATGAAGCTAGCGACCAGTTGTACCCGGGAAGGAGAAAAATACCATTCCCCTTCACTTTCCATTTATAATCATGTGAAAATTAAAGTTCACTTTAAAAAAAAAAGAAAAAAATCAAACTGCAAGCAAGCGACTCACAGGGCAGAAAGAGTAGTGCTGCTGTTGGTGGTAGCTGTCGAGCGTGAAATTCGACGTGCGGGCGGCCAAGCTAGGCCGGGCTGACGGAGCCGCTTAACCTGCACCTCGTTAGGCGACAGCACGCCTAGATTTATCTTTAAACCACAGAGTGGCGCGCGGCTCGCTCGTCATTAGCTTTCAGGCCCCGCGCCGCGCCGCCGCTAAACCGCACGGCATACTCGACACAAATTCGCAACAATATTTTTTATTCTCACTTTTTAAGGCAGTCACTTTTTTTTTTTTTTACAGTGTGGGGACCTTTTCCCAAGGCGAGTGCGCCTCAACCGCCGCCGATCCTCAGAGATGCGTGAGTCGCGCCCCTGCCCGCCTCTCCTCCAAACCGTATCGCAACGCCTCACTCAGGCCCCTCGAGGGGTGTCACGCCGCGCCGGGGTTGCGGTGCGCGGGAGGGGCTTCGAATGTCACGGCGGGAATTATGACAAGAAGATAAAAACAATTAAGCGGAGGATAATTGTTGCACTACGACGACGCCGCCCTTCGCCACCACGGCCGCCTCCAGTCCTACCGCAGGCAGACAGTCGTTGGGCTTCTTGCCGCCCCCGTCACAATTTCACTTTTCCTCCGCTCCCCGTTCCCATACGGCCCCCGGGCTGACAGGCGCGGGACACCGCATCCGGGAGGATGAGAACATCGTGTACCTTTTCGCCACAATACGCCGCGCTTCCAGCAGTGTCACTTGGCTGGAGGGCTCCCGGAGCCTCGCTGGAGCCTCACTGGAGCCTCGCTGGAGAACTTTCGACGGCGCCGCGCGCAAACAGTGCGGTGGGGTTTCCACGCCGCGCCACCAGCAGATGCCGAAGAATCCGCCTGTCGTCAAAAGTCGCGGGATTGCCGCCGCCGCTGCGCCGGCTTTCACGCACGGTGCACGACCAGGAAATAATACACAGAAGAAGAAGAAAAAAAAACACGTAACAAGTCCGATCCGGAGGTATTCGAACCCGCGGGCCACACATCGAAACCGGAGCAGCAGCAGTTAAACGCGCGCGCGCGCACACACACACACACACACACACAAAAAAAAAAAAAAAAATTACTCGGCCCGGCGGTACTTGAACCCGGCACCTGTCGATCCGCAGACGGGCACGCTGCCCACGGCGCCACGGCGGACAAGGTCGCACGGTTCACACATGACAACGGCGAAGCCCCCTGCGCGTCCGCGAGGCCGCCGCGGGTTCGACTCCGACCGGCTGCTGGGGCTTGTTTTGATTAGCTAGCCTCTCTGCGACTCTATACTATAAGCTTTTGGCGGGGAGCGGCGCGCGGCTCAAAGTTGACGAACGGTGACACAAGCCGTGGGCGTACGTGTGTGCGCGCGATTCGCACCGTCACACACACACACACACACACACACACACACACACACACACACACACAAGTGACCTTCCAAGGCTGCGCACTCCGCTGTGCCATCTCCGGCGCACACGTGCAGCTGTGGCCAGCTGGCCAAGCAAGGGCACTATACAGTGGTGTACCCTGGCAGAAACCAAACGCCCCCCCCCCCCGTCTATCCGTCGTTCCTTGTTCATAAACTACTCGGCATATTCATCTTCAGGGATGGCTAGGTACAGCCAGCGGCAAAAGAACGCGGCAAATCGTACGAAAGGCGCAATGTAGTAGTCCAACAACAGTTTTGAACACACAATGTCTTTAAATATTTTTTTTTTTTTTTTTTTCGTTTTTGCAACAAGATAAACGGTGACTCATTCCGTTTCAACCGTCTCGACGAACAGACAGACAGGCGGCAGGCAGACAGACAGACAGGTGGTCCGCGAGGTGCAACAGAGCGCAGGCAGGCCGTGCCTCTCTGTTTGTGTGCCCGGTCAGCTGTCCATGAGGCCTCTCTGGCCGCACGGAAGCGGCCAGCAGGGGAAGTCGTCCAGTCCACACACACACACACACACACACACACACACACACACACACACACACACACAGATGCGGAACGGCGGTCACGTGACTGGCTGTTTGAATTCCGCGCCTTTCCGCGGCTTTTAGTGCGCCTAGACGAGCCGGGCTGAGCAGAGCCGGGCCAAGACGGGCGCGCGGACAGGCAAATCCGGACGGGATATCGATCCATAACGTCACCAACGACCGAGCCCGGATCCATGAAGACGTAATAACGTACGGGAGAGAGAAGGGGAAAAAATGGGATTACGTAAAAAAAGGAGCGAAAACAAGACTAGGACACCACGAACGTCTGCTGCA
Organism: Odontothrips loti; assembly: GCA_038380765.1. Classification (NCBI taxonomy): domain Eukaryota; kingdom Metazoa; phylum Arthropoda; class Insecta; order Thysanoptera; family Thripidae; genus Odontothrips; species Odontothrips loti. The sequence goes on from CM076258.1 coordinate 9,385,422, forward strand.
CTGGACATGACAGGACAAAGTCCACCTCGAAACAGAGGATGTGAAAGGTTAGAAGGGTTGTGCACAGAAAAAAATAAAAATGATATTCCAGATCTGCAGCTGCCATCTCTTCCACGGTGCAAATCCGTTGCAGCCGTGGAGTTCCCTCGCAATTTTTATTTATTTATTCTTTCATTTCTTCTCTCTAACGGGATCCCGAGGTGGTGACGACCACGGTGGTGGTGGTGGTGGTGGTGGTGGTGGTGGTGGTGGTGGTGGTGGTAGTTGTGGCAGCGGTCCAGCGCGTCATCAAAGGTCTCCTCACGATTCAATTTTGCCGCCAAACCCCGCGCCCCTCCCCGCCCCCCGCCTGGATGCCCCTAATGCCCACGGTCCAGCCAGGCTCATGGCCCGGCTCTGACCGAGGCTCTTCGCTCGTTTATCACTTGCCCAGCCACAGAGCAGCTCCTGCTGCTGCAGCAGCTGCTGCTGCTGCTGCAGCTCCTGTTGCTGCTGCTGCTGCTGCTGCTGCTGCTGCAGCCCGTGCCAGAGCCAACCGACAAAAAAATCTTAACCGCGCCGGGCGGATTCGAACCCGAGACCACCCGAACAGGCGGCGGCTACTGCTGCTACCTTGCTCGCAGTCGTGTTGAGTGCCGAGCAACCTGCCGAAGGGAAATGGGTGACAAGGCATAGAAAGGGCGGCGCGCGGCGCGTGAATATGCATGTGTGTGTGTGTGTGTGTGTGTGTGTGTGTGTGTGTGTGTGTGTGTGTGTGTGTGTGTGGGAAGGCAGGGGGAAACCAGCGAGCTGTTCTCACCTCTCGGCTTGCTCCACTATCCGTATGTATGTATGTATGTATGTATGTATGTGTGTGTGTGTGTGTGTGTGTGTGTGTGCGCGCGCATATGGGAGAAAGGTATCGCATGGTGAAGCCTTTCGCTTCTGAATAACCGGACCTATGCTACTTACACGCACCCACGCTGCACGCGCGCACACACAGGCGCACACACACGACACACACACACACACACACACACACACACGTGAGCTATGATTCAACCCACGGCGCACAGCCGTTCTGCCTGAAAAAAAGACGTTTTTGAAGGTGTATTCCTGCTGCTGCCACTGCCACCCGCACAACTGCCCGTACGTGTGTGTGTGCGAGTGTGTGTGTGTGTGTGTGTGTGTGCGTGTGCGTGTGTGTGTGTGTGTGTGTGGGCTCAGCGCCGGCCAAGGCCAAGGACTGCAGGTGAACGAACACTCCCCAGTACACAGCCTGCACCCTTTGTAGCGCTTCTGAAGCGCAATCATTTATTCATTCGTTCATTCATTGGCCTAACCCAACCTTATCCGCTAACATAGCGCGCTGGGGCAGCGCTGCAGAGCCTTGGCCGCCCACCGCGCCCTCATCGAGTGCCTATAGTCCTTCTTCTTGTGCGCGCGAATCTCGACATCCGCGGGCCACTCAAACCGTCTGCTGCTATTGACCTTCCCGGCAGTTATTGGCAGGCGCGGCGCCTCGAGGGCGCATAACGCCGCCGCACGTACACCGCCCTGCTTATCTCCACACATCCGGGCGGCACACACACCTTATCGATACCCGTGCGTCGAGATATCGAAACAGAAACAAGCAATATAAGCGGTCGTTGTCGCGGCCGGCGGCCTTGACGACCAAGCGCCGCAGTCACATTTCTGCCGACGTCTTACTGCGCGCTAACTGAACCGGTCAATACGGCAGAAAACCTCGCGGAAAACGTGATTCCTGCCAAAACTCCTTTAGAGATTTTTTTAATTATTTTTTTTTTTCGAGTTTTACGCCTTCCTTAGTGTAGTCCGCGTGCGGGTGGAGTTGTCTTAAGAACCAGCCGGACTATATTTGAATTTTCCCGACGCGGTCTTGGGAGGTCGTCGAGGCTCAGAACCTCCGCAGCGGTGGAGGTGGTGGTGGTGGTGGGGGCTGCGGTGAGGGAAAAGCACGTAAATGCGCATGGCGAAGGTGCTGGTCGTTACACCAGACCAGACGTCGTCTGCTACTGCCTCCATGCCAGGTCGGCGGCCAGCAGATTTCCCACGAGTACTCCCCCCCCCCCTCCCCCACTCCGTGCACAATAACACTGCCATCTAATTAGTCCCCACACACACATACACACAGAGTATTTTGCTCCCAGTTGCCCCTACTTCATCATAAAAATGCGGCAGCACCACTTTCCATACTGATGACACATAAATCTGACGAGATACGAAACACCACCACCACCACCACCACCACCACCACCACCACCACCACCACCACCACCACCACCACCACCACCACCACCACCACCACCACCACCACCAAGAAGCGCGAGAGTGTGAGAGAACTTGGGTGTCCGTTCGTTTTATTTTATAAGCTCCCGCCGCTTCTCCTCACTTTTTATCTTTGCGTGTCTCTAGTCTCTCCTCCCACGATCATAGATTTAGAAAATGAATTGAAAGACGTTCCCCCTCCATTTCCTGAATACAATAAGGACCTTTTTAATTATTTTTTAATTATTTTTTTTTAAACTTTACGATCCTTCTAAAACCCAGCTTCTGTTTCAGTAATTTCCACAAGGTTGGTGGAACACAGTGACTCTATGACCATACATACAGAGGAATAATTTTTATTTTATTTATTTTTTGGGTCGAAAAGTTGGTAAAGGGGCCGTGGGGTGTGCTCTGACCGTGGCCTTGGCGTGGCGCACGGCCGTGACGACACCGCGCGGCGTGAGCGTGACAATATGCACTGCGATGCGTGCCGCCCTACCAACCCAGCGATAAATAAAAAAATAAAAATATGACGTGTCGCAAATAAAAGGTAGGGGAAATATGGCATGACCTGGAAATCGTTTAATTCCGGTTCCACGCTGCCAATTTAAATTCTGCGATACCCTGGAGAACCCACAAGCATTTTTTTTTATTACTTTTTTTAGTTTCTACCTCTTTGCTCTGCATGGACCGGCCTGCACAGACCATCGCAGCCCCGCCCGCTCCGTCTGCCCCCTACTGCTGTGGGCCGTTTTGCTTGCATCATTCTATCGCCATTGTTAAATTTTTCTGGGCCAGAGCTGGTCCCCGGCGCTTCCCCCCTCGACATGGATTCGTCGTGTGTGTGCGTGTGTGTGTCCAAGGTTTCGACGACATAAAGGGGGCACACGTGAATTTCGGAAAAATAAACACGTTATTTTAAATAAGCTGAATGCTCTGTTGTATGGAATAGTTAGGGATGTAGGGTGAACTTCTTCAAAAAATACACGTTCGAGTTCAGAATTCAGATATTTATTAAGGATACGTCTGTACAGTGTTCTGATGCAGTAGTGCGAGAGCCTAGAACCGTCCACACATTTGCAAATTCAAATACGCCTGCTTAAATCTGTACACATAATTATTTCTAAACTCTTAAAATTCAACGTTTACGGTGTACAAATACTACCAGTGCTCCCCGCGTTGGCCCGGCCCGACCCCAAAGGGCACAGATAACGTAATAAAGATGGGGGAGCCCCGATCCGAGTCCAAGTCCTGCGTTGCTGCAGACGCGCTCAGCCCCAGCCCGGCCGCTGTGCCAACATGCACCACACCTTTCGTGATAGGTCGTCCCGTGTGCCGAGGCAGGCCAAGCAGGCCAAGATGCCCTCCGCCGATCAGGCCGCACGCCACTGGCCAGACACCCCGCGCCACGGTCCGCAAGGTAAACAAAAGGAAGACGTTAACGTCAGGAACACACAGTCAGAAACCTTGGTGGGAACTCGCATAGCTCACGGCCAAATGTCACATTCGAGCTGACAAAACTCGCGTGCTCCTCTCCCCTTCTGACCTAGCCCCGCCCCAGCCCCGCCCACCCCACCCTATCCAGCCGTCAGCACCCCATCATCCCCGCACCCACCCCCAAACACACCGCCCCTCCATCCAGGGTTGATTACATTTTGGGTGTTTAATCAATACCAGCGCATTGTGCGGAACCAGCAAAAAACCAACATTAAATTGTCACCGAATGACAGTAGGCGCACTGCGAAAATTTTGACAAGCAATAGATAACGCAGCCCTAGTCTTAAATTCAAACTTGCCGCTCAATTTCCAGCGGCCGCAGCGGCGCAGAGCGGTGGGCGCCGCCTGCCGCGGGACAAGCAGCGGACAGCCACGGCGGCCCCCCCCCCCCCCCCCCCCCGGTGCTGCTCCCGATGGCAGACGACCCGTGACAAAGGCTTTGCCTTCTATCCGCTTCCTATCAGTCTTCTATCGGCGCGGCCGGCGGCATAGAGAGCAACAAAACCCGATGACCCGCACAACGTCAGGTGTTGTTGATCTCATTGTGTCTTCTGCTTTTGTCTCGCCGCAGCCGCCGCGCACGCAGCGCCGCGGGTTTGTTGTTTCCTGGTGACGTTGGAGCGGTTGGAGCGCGCGGCCGGAGGGCCGGACAGCCGGAGGGGCGGACAGCCTTGCGGACAGCCTTGCGGACAGCCCACCTCGATCCGTCCGGCCTCCGCGCCATCACAAGACATCTCATAAACGGTGTGATAAACGGTGTTCCGATCTGGGCACGGCTGCTGGCTGCTGCTGCTGCTGCTGCTGCTGCTGCTGCTGCTGCTGCTGACCGTGCTGCGGCCGCCAGCAGTGTGTCACCTAGCTACCACTCCAAAACTGACTGTACATTGGCTCCAATTGGACTTTATCTGGACTTCCTACTACTGAACTCTAACATTTTACATGTGGGTTCTTTGTTTTTTTTTCGTTTTTTTTTTTCAATTTTTTTTTTCGTTTTTTTTTTTTGTATTTTTGTAAAATTTGTAAAATTACCACATCCATAATTGACGCCAGATCTCAAGATACTTTCTTTTCTCCTTCATATAATCTGAACTGGGTGTCATGATGCTTGCATGACGAGTCCTCCCTCCGGCGGTACGCCTGCGCAGTGCATCGGCCCCACGGCCCCCACAGGGCCCCCTCGCGGCCCCCAGGGGGCCCCCAAGAGACTGACTCCGCCTGCCGGCTCCAGGCCAGGCGGACTGGCTCGTCAGGAGACCGACCTGGCCACGCTGCAAAGCACACTGCCTTATTGTGTAAGCACCACCAAATTTTTCCTCGAACGTGCGCTGCTCGACACTAAATAAATTAAATTGACTAGAATCATTATGGACATCTAACTTTTTATAGTCGATACAACCACACCTATGTCACTAGGATCAAAATTGAAGTTGAAAAATAGCTCGACCAAATTTTAGTCATTTGTTTTTTGGTCGGTTTTGGATGATTGTGGCGGGTGCAATCCTTTCAAATATCCATCATTTTTTTTTTCACCGCGAAATCCAATTTGTGCAACCTTGAAATTCGGTCTGGCGTTTCCTGAAAATCTGGAGATTGACAATATAATTTCTCCGGAGCAAATGAAAATTTGCGGTCCTCTTTAAATTTATTTCTGACAGTGCGCTCGGTGCGCCGGCCCGCGGCTCTACGCTCCGCTCTACTCTGTTCGGGCAATGCCCCGGCACTGCCTGCCTAGGCCTGGCCTAGGCGGCACAGCTAGGCGCAGCGCACAGAGCTCCGCGGCCACCGCGCCGCCACGCCGCGCCACGCCACGGCCACGGGCGGCGCCACGTCGTAGCAGCCCGCATGACACCACCCTCCTACACCGCAAAAAAAGTACCAACGGTGTGGATTATTATAATTTTGTCCCCCCCCCCCCAAAAAAAAAACGAGCACGGACTTCTTTCAGGGGGAATAAAATATTCGCAGCAGAAAATATATTGTGAAAACATTCGACTTTGGTTTTCCGAAAGCTTTCAAACTCTGAGAATTTCCGGCGGAACTGAACGAATTTTATTAACATCAGGATGCGATAATTTTGGTCCATTAAAAATATGCACGCGGCCCCGGCGGCCAAACCAGATCAGTGTTCGCGAGGCGTCGCTCCCCAAACGGAAACTCCCGGCGATTACAGCGAGAGCAATAGAGACGGGTGTATCCGAGGACGGCGCGGGGTAGAGAGTAGAGAGAGACGAAAATGCATGGCGCTCTGCCAGCGGGTACCATGGCGCTCTCCGTGGGGGGTGCAACAAACGCCATTCGGAGCCGACCGAACTCAAACTTGTGTCCGACCTGCCAACAGTACCCATCCCGTCGGGGAGCCTCCTGACCCCCCCCCCCCCTCCCCTCCGGCCACCCCTTTCCGACCCACTGCACCGCCCCTGACCCTGCTACCCCCACCCCTTCATGCCATGCCTCACCACACCCACGCGCTCCCCTCCGTCTCAACCCTCCTGCTTGCTCTTGCCCGCGGTACGCAGGAGAAAGGTGGGAGGGAGAGAGAGAGAGAGAGAGAGAGAGGGCGGGCGAGCGGGTGGGTGCGTCGCGTGGTGCGACGGAGGCAGACTGCACTCGTCATCACCCCCACCCTCACAAACTGGTCGGGCTCGCGCGCGCGCACACACACACACACACACACACACACACACACACACACACACACACACACACACACACACACACACACACACACACACACACGACCATTACCACCTTTCATCCCGACGCAATACACCATCTTTGATCGATCCGCTACATAATTTTAAAACTATCGATTTCTCTCCAGCGCCGCGAACTCGTCGGGCCACTTTTGCACACCAACATGCCCCCCCCCCTCCTCTTTACCGCAGCGGACCAGCTGACAGCCCCCCCCCCCCCCCAAGGTCAGACCCCCCTACTGGTTCTCCAGTAGTAAGTCCCCCGGGCCGCAGTGGCGCGGCGGCCAAGGTTCCCCAGCTGCTACCCGCGTGTGTCTAGTACCTGCGACACTCCGTCTCCCTCCCACATATCTCTCCTCTCTCTCTCTCTCTCTCTCTCTCTCTCTCTCTCTCTCTCTCTCTCTCTCTCTCTCTCTCTCTCTCTCTCTCTCTCTCTCTCTCTCTCTCTCTCTCTCTCTCTCTCTCTCTCTCTCTCTCTCTCTCTCTCTCTCTCTCTCTCTCTCTCTCTCTCGTTCGCACAACGGTAGCAGCTAGAAGCCCACCGCAAAGAAGCCATATCATTTGCTACGCGTTTTATCTCGGGCTTCTCGGGGAGAAGGAAAAGAAATGAAAGAATTGGGCTGCGGGGAAAAAAAGGAAAAGCCAAGTCCGGTGCGGGGATAGAACCGCCGAAACTGTTTCCGGGCCGCTCCATGCAGGGCTCGTTGCGGTTTCGGGCGCTCAGGTAGCAGGCAAACCAACAGCTGCTGTCTACCTGACTTCTGCATGGACCAGAAATAAAAATTACTGTAGCGCTGTCCGGCCGGGTTCGTGGTCCAGAGCTTCCAGCTCCGACACACAGACACTGGAGGCTCCAGAGTGACACACAGACACTGGAGGCTCCAGAGTGACACACAGACACTGGAGGCTACAGAGTGACACACGGACACTGGAGGCTACAGAGTGACACACGGACACTGGAGGTTCCAGAGTGACACACAGACCAAGACCGGAGGTTCGAATCCCGGCGGCGGCAAACATAAAAAAATGAAAACGTCGACAGCACTAGGCGGACATCACGGCATGGATGGAGCCGCCTGCACTGCGCCGACGTTACGACCAAAATAATAAAAATAATGGAGTGGTGGTTGAGAAAGGTAAGAGTCCGAGACCAACCTCATCGTCGACCGCTCTGGAGAGCGAGAGAGAGGAGGGGGGGGGGGGGGATAAAACAAGACAAAACATGAAGTCTGAGTCAGCCGGGCAGGGTAGGCAACCACACGACTCACCTGCAGCCGGGCCCAGCCTGCCCAGCCCCCCACTGGGCAGGGGGGGGGCAGCAGGACGTTGAAATATGGATGGGATGGAGCACGAGACCCTCCACCACAAGTCTGGGCTGTCGGGAGGGAAACAGTCGCCTCTGTCTCTCTCTCTCTCTCACTCACTCCCGTCCAAGCCCGCTTCCCCACTTCGGAGGGACAAGGACAGCGATACACCCTTCCCTTGGTAGCGTACTTCCCGAACGCCGCCGGGCCAGTCCGCCAGAGGTAGTCCGGCGCCGTCCGCGCGGACTTCCCAAACGTCAAAACCCTGGCGGACCCTGGCATCAGGTATCAGTTCCAAACCTAAGACATTGAAGGGTTATTTATTAAAAAAAAAAAAAAAACACACACACACACACTTCAGAAACGCAGCAGAGTCCGGCGCCAAAGTCACAGATCCCGGGCCGCGATCTGGAACGGCTCGGCTCACACGCGCGTGCGCACACACACACACACACACACACACGGCGAGCGCGGGAACCTCAAGACGGGAACCCGAGCGGCCTGGCCGCGAAATTAGTATTCGACCGCGGCGGCAGCGGGCCGGTGTTGAACCCGCTACCTCCGACTCGTCTCTCGAACACCGACAGTCTCAGAGAGGGACGGCCGGGCGTGTACCGGCGGTTGTGCCGGCGCCAGCCAGCGGCCTCAATGCGGCCTCTATAAATAAATGAGTTGGAATGGGTCCCACAGGCTTCCTTGACACTTCATGCACAATTGGCCCAGGCATATGGGCCGGGTCCTGAGACATCGACAGCCATCACAAAGTCACAGCCGTGCTGCACTTCTTTGTGAAGGAGGAAATGCACACTGGGAATGTGTAAGCTACAGATGCAGGTGTTGGATACTTTGTCAATTTTTTTTTTTTTTTTTTTTTTAAGGAGATTCACAACAGGTACCTAGGTATGCTTAACTTTGGGCAAGAAAAAAAAGTTTGTGCATGTACTAGCAGAAAGGGGTGCCTGCAGTTTTTTTAAAACCGTGTAATACTTAAATCGTGCTTACAGTGCAAGCCTGGCAAACCACATGGTGACACAAACTGAACTGTTACAGTTAATATTAAATTTAAACCAAATTTTTGACATATCTGAACAAAACTAATGGAACTAGGCCAAGAAAAGGCTTTTGAAACTGGCCTCCTAAAGCTTCAAGGAATATTCTTGATAAAGAACAAATATTTGAAGAAATTAACAAGATTGTGAGTACCCAACAAATTTTAAAATTTGCAATTTTTGACCTAACATGGAAAGACTGGGGTTGAGGGACAGCAGAAAAATCGCGTAAGTGCCCGGAACTTCATTACATGTAAATGGAACAGAGGGAACAAAATTAGAATCAAAATTCCCTGAAATAAAACGAAAAAGGAGCGAACGTTATTCTTTGTCCTGTACTCGTTCCAGCGATAAACATAACCTTTCCCACCTGACTCTAAAACTGCTTAGAAGCTCCAAATGCTGAGTAGGTGAAAGAAACCTGGATAACAAACTCGGCCTCACTGTAGACCGAGCTGCAGATGTTCACGCCGAGGCGGAGGCTGTGGCCGCAGAGAAGAAATGCTCTTGTCCTTATTAGAAAGAAAGACGACAGTACCTGAACACACAGCGATCTCCAACTCCGTCAGGGGCACGTTTTCTGCTTTAGATACTCCGATATCCGACTTTTTCACACAGAATCACTACACAACAAATCACAAACCACTTGTCACTTCACCGCACACGAACCGGACAATATTCGCGCACGTAAATAAATATAATCGGCCAACAGCTGCACCGTGAGTACTCACTCGGGCAGGTTCGAAAACAAACTGCCTGACTTTTTGACTGTCGCGCAGGTGTGCGGTTGGCCAGCTTGGGGCTCGGCGTACCGAGGCAGGTTTACCAACTCTCCCACCTCCGACGCCAGCGCTGCCCTCTAGCGGAGGCGAACGGTAGCGCCACCAACGCGGTGTGATTTAAATGCAAATGGAAAAGTACAAAATCAGATATTTTTAAAGAAGTGTGTAATTCATATTTTATTGGACATCCAAATTATTTGACAGCACAGACAGCATCGACTTCTCCAGTGAGAGTCTTTAACATGTACAGACTTTGCTCTTTCAAAACTACATTATTGAATCCTCTCACCTTCTCATAAAAATCAGGACCTGTTGGGGGTAAAAAGGGAGAGAACATGACAACTCACAACTTAATATTTGTGCCAAGTGATATGTTACAAAAACAAAACAAAGAAAAACACTTACTGTAAATTTTTTCTAACTCAACAATTGACTGTAATGAATTGCAGTTCTCTCTCAGTAAAATTTTCCCCAAGTGTGTTGTCAAATTTGCTGGAGCACTTTGGTAATTAGAAAAGAAGATGGAATTCCTTCCACGATGAGAGTGGAAAAATCTGATCTGTAGAAGAAACATATTTAAAGCTCATGAGATGGTCTGCGAGTTAATCCCCAACTTAAATATGTTAGTGTGCCACTACAAACCTTTTGAAAGAGGTGTGCTATCAAGTAGACAACACTAACGTTGAATTCTGAGAGTAACGGGAATCCTCGTAGCTCTAAACATTCATCAGCCCACATATCTTCTAAAATAATTACAATTCTTCGGAGTATTTCTGGTTGGTTTGCATTATCCTTATTCAACCACAGTTCATTTCCAAAGTCCAAAATATTAACTTCAAGTGCTGAATCAGACCATGGGTATTTCTTCATTGATGTTGTAGTATTATAGTCATGGGAGAGACTGGAGGGGTTGTAAGATTAGTTATTACTCATAAAATGTCAGAAACTTCATTAGATTAAAAATAATTCAAAGTTTAAAAAAATATTACTGGAGGTGCATTACCAAGACTTTTCTCTGATTTCCTCTTCAGTCAATTCAAGGCTATATTTAAGAATTTGACAAATTCTTCCATGGCAACGAAGAAGTTGTTTCAAGCAAAATTTGCTGAGATCAGTAGATTCTGTAGTTCTCTTCACAACCTCTACAGATGGGCATCCTTTCTCTATTGGCTAAAACAATTATAGGGAAAGTCTGTTAAGCAATAGCTATACAAAAATTTAGTATGAAAAACCTACTGTCAACCTACATCTTGCCATGAAAATGTAATCTCATTCTGAAATACTTGAATCCGCTGAATATAAAAGGACAAGTGGTTTAACTGTTCGTGCATTCTTGTGCAGAAGAGGGAGCATCTACTGTGTTGCTTGGACAAACAATCCAATGATTGGCACTGGCCTTGTAGATCCTCAAGAAGGGCATCTGCCCCCTCACACGATGTCTCCATATTTTTTACTATGTCAAGAATCTCTTCTTTAATGAGAATACAGTTAAGAATTTGACTGATCCTGAAGAACCTACTTTCTGGAAACAAAATATCACACATTAGTCACATACAGAAAATACGGTGAGAACAAGAGTATTTATTATTATTTTACCTTGAAACTCAGAGTTAGGAGTGATGGAAAGATTTACTAGGTCTTTCAGTGGGTCTTTTAAAACTGAACACACCTGCCTTAACAGGTCTAAGCAGGATGGAACACTATTAAATTCAAAAAAAATAATAGTTGTATGCAGATCCACAGGATACATAAAGCCCGCCTAGAAATATAGGAGGAGGGTTAAAAATAAAACATGGCACAAACATTAACTCTAGAAAGAGGACCAACAAAGACAGACCTTTTCAAACATGTGGCTTATGACAAAAAGAACATGTACAGCAAAGGCTGAACTTAGGGGAAATCCATGCAGAATAAGCGTCTCATCACGCCACAAGTCTTCAACTTTCTTGATGACCATTGAAATGGCATCACTCAAGCTGCATGTAGGAGCAATCCACACATTCCTTACTCCGCTCACATTCCTAGGCCATTTCACCCGGTCATTAGCATTGCTGCAACAAACACTAGAGATTAGTTCTACTCGGCTGTAACAGGGGGAGGAAAAGGATGGAACAAAAGGAGCATTCAAGCTGAGTAGTCAGTTCAAAACAAGGTACCTGTCAAATTTCGGAATGGACTGGCATGCGTTAAAATGGGTATAAGCTTGCCAGAGAATCTTTTCTTTCAAATCATTCAGCAGTTGAGTGTCCGAATGCACCCTGTCCTTTGTCTTACCAACAGGTGCTTGCACCCCTACCGCCACTTCCCACCTCCGCCTAACTTCTTGCGACTGGTCAAAAGAAAACAACATGGGCATGAAGTTGGAAATAACAGAAGCATAAGAGCAACTACGGCAATACAAACCATAACACTAACCATTAACCAGACCACATTTTCGTTGCCTGGCCATCGTTCCACGCTGCTGCAAGCCCGGCGGGCATCGCTTATTAGAGATTCCCAGTTGCATTCGGAGGACATTACACCTACAATACTCCTCCTTCGTCACAGAAAATACACTACACAAATGGCGACTGCGCAAACTGGTTGCCGCCCGTGTTTGATTCCGTCAGATGGAAACAAATGGTGAAGCTTTCCGTAAAAGTCGTCAAATACTGAAGAATCCAAACTGCTGGATGCGGTGGGGAGGGCGGAGGGCAGTGGGAAGGGGCGGGAGGCGGGGTGGGGGAGTGTTATCATTTTCCCAGGTTGACCACCATAACGAACTACATACATGGCTAGTGGATGCGAGCTTTAAGAACGTACACACAGACACAGCCCTATTGTGATCGCTATTCGTTTCACGTATATCGTACGTTTCAACATCAGTAACTCCGAACTGTGGGTGTGGGAGATTTTCTATACTCCACAGCGCCTAGTCTGTTAAATAGGCAATTCACTAGACACAATTAGACCTAGAGATGGTGAAACGCATTTGCCTTCATTTTATAATGGGCATTATTCTTTTATGGGGGGGAAAAAATAAAATTGTCTTGTAAAGCATATTTATTGCAAAGGTATACAGAGAAGTCAAAAACAAGCATTTTCTATGAAATCAAATGGCAAATTCTAAAATTATACAGTATTAAGAGAAACATTCGCATTCCAGCATACAAATTTACATTAGCAAGGCAGATCATTTTCTACCCAAGAAGCAACACAATAAATAAATCCATGGATGAAAAATATAAATATAACTACAACATAAATGCAAATAGAAGTACGAAAATAATGAACAGTCAAAGCAAGTTAGTCATACATTAATCAATATGAAATCACAGTATCACATTCTAAATCTAAAATTCCAAAATCTTTATATGTCTGTTGACATTGCATCAAGAAGATCCTGGATTTGCTCAACAACACAAAGGTTGTTGATTTCAGTTACATATTTGTAGAAGTCACCGTCTGAGGAACAAAAAATGGAATTTGTAACATGCTCATGCATGGTACTCACAGGGGAAAAGAAATGTTGAAGAAAATCAATTTACCTGCCAATTTTGAAATCTGAACAACAGACAAGACAGCCTCACTATCGTGGTCCATGACAGATACAACTTCATCCCAGTGCAGTTTCATTCCAGGATTGAATTTCCTATAATTGTAGAAGAGGACTCTAATGTCCTGTCCTTTAGGGCGCACAAAGCCCACCTGCGCAGAGAATAGAATGTAATTTCTATTTTTATTTTTAAAGTTCAACATAAACAAGCAGAGGCCATTCAGGGTACAGTACCTTTTCAAAAAGATGGCCCAACAAAAAGACCAGACCCACATTAAATTGGGTGAGCAGAGGATATCCCCGTAATTCAAGACAGTCATCCCTGAACACCTTGTGCTCAATAGTGGACAGAATCTCTCTGCATGCATTCTTTTCATTGGTAGCATTGCTACCATCCTCTAAGGAAAACCACAGTCTGTTCTTAAAATCAAGTGTCTCCACTCTTCTCTTTACAGGGCAGTCCTGCTCATCAGGCCATGGGAAAACTCTTGAATCCCTGTGGAAGAAAAAACAAATGACCAAATGCCATTAATCTGGAAAGAAAAAAACACCCCCCCCCCCCCCCCAAAAAAAAAAAAAATAATAATAATATTAATGTCTTAGAAAGAAACACACATACCTTTCAGAAGACTTCTGCATCACTTCAAGTTTAAAGTGATCATAAGCAATTTCTCGAACTCTATTCCGAAGTTTTAGAAGTCTGCCAAGGCAAAATTTAGAGCTGTTGACTGTGGTGATTGGTTTGCCTTTGACAATTTTAAAGCCCTGAGGGTTTTCAGGAAACTGAGAAAAGGAATGGAATTAAGACACAAATACAGCAAGTAACCAACCAATTTTTGTATGAACATAAGTGAGGAAGAATGGCAAGATTCAGATAAAAACTCACATCCAACCAAAATACATCAAAATCACCAGGCCATGCAACATCCAAATGTCTGAGGTCATCTTTGATATATTTGAGTTCCTCTTCTGGACTCACAGCAAGACGCTTTCTGCGGTCATTGAATGATCCCTCCTCTCCTCTTGGGTCAATATTTGGTGTTGCAGCATCCTTAAGTCTCTTCTTATCATGAACCATGTACAGACTCTTGTCAAGTTTCTGAAGTTTGTACCTACGGACAAGAAAGAAACATTAACTGTCATAAAAGTTACACTTTAACAGTTGAACCAGTTAAAGAAAAATAATCACAAACCTTTTAAAGAAAGCATCTGCTACTCTGTTTCTGATAGCAACAGTCAGGCAATTATCTTTTTTTCCTGGGTGGTGGTAGGACCTAATATTTTCTTTGATCACATCAGTTTGCAGCCTTCGGAAAAAATCTGCACACCTGTACATCTGATCCAAAAATGTGCTAGGAATGTGAGTGGAGGGAAATAGAGCATTCTCTGGAGTATTAGGTCCATAGTTTGCTAGCAGCACCTCCAGCCAGGGCTGTATGGTATGAGAGCCAACATAGTCACAGCACACAACATACACTTCTGAGTTTCCCTCCTTGCTTGTGGCAGGCTTGTTGACTGTCACATTTCTGAAGACACAATTCAGCAAATACATAAGACAAATAGAAAACTGCTCATAAAACGTGAACATTTTAATGAGGAAACTTCCTCCTGGAGCAAGCAACTTCAGGGCTGCAACAGTCTCACAAAAATGAAGCACAGACACAAGGTCTTCTTGCTCTCCTGGGTTTTCCTGGCAGTCAAAACTACCATCGGCAGTGACTAAGAGGATTTCACCCATTTCAGATGCTCTGTCTACCATATTGGCAAGATTTTCTCGGTTCATCAAGTCTCCTGTGTTGTCTTGACCAAACAGCCACTTGTCCAAGGTTTGTAAAATCAGTCTATCATCATTAATCATACAAGAAAGAGGATTTCCTTCATAATATGGATTCAGTGTCACCGCTCTCCAGTTGAAGTCAAAGTCAGCTCCATGGTTGACATGAAGGAAATGATTCAGAGAGGTAATGAAAGCACCTGGAGCCTCACATAAATGGACAGACCTCAGTTTCTTTGCATCCACAGCTTTCCGAGGAACCAGAGGGAAGCTTGAGACATTCTCATAAAATTTACACCACGCCTGGGTAGGAAATTCTGGATCAATCTTCTTGCGCAACTGCCAAATAATATTGCCAGCTTTGTTGCGGCGCCGAGTGTGTGCATGCCAGTCTTGAAGTGAGAAGTCATTCAACTCATCTTTCACAGAATTCAGTTTTTGCTTCAGCCCTAAGAAGTTATCCAGCTGCCAGGGCTTTGATGAAAACAGGACAGCAGGATCGGGAAGCTTCCAGCCACATGGCACAAACTTGAACTTTTTTCCAAAGCAAGTCCGCTCCTGTTCCTGCAAATTAGGGTCTACTTTTGGCAAGTCAATGGCCTTCCTCTTCAAGGTATTCGTGGCTCCAAAAGAGGTGGGGAGACCCATTTCTGCCATCGCTGGTTTTGAACCTTTGATCCAACTGGTATCAATTGCATTAGCTGGACGACTACTCTCTCGGGTGGAGCATTTTGAGACCACCGGCTTGTCAACAGCACTGGCAGAGAAGGATACCCTCCAGGTACTAATTACTTTTTGGTCACTTGATGCCCTGCAGGATGTATCAGGATTATCATTGGTTGAGTCAAGGACAGAATCCCCGCATGAACTTTTTTGGCTTGAATCAGACTGTTCTCTCACAACTGCCTGAGATGAAGTTTCAGAAGACTCAGATGGCACAGGGGAAATATGGCCATCATTATGAACCCAGCTGGAGGACAGCTCATCTGCTCTCTCACTGGTAGAGAGTGAGCTGACACCAGAATCAACTGGACTGGACGTGCGAGTGTGGTCCATACTGAGAGGAGTGTAGTAGCGTAAATTATCAGGGCAATGAAGAAGCTGGAATGGTTGAGGGGCTGGATCAAATGGATTCAAACATAATACCTCATCATCAATGCTTGATATTGAGGAGGCGTTGAATGATATGTCAGTTTCAAGATAATTATCACAACTTTGAGCATCACTGATGAGTGACTGGTTCAGTCTACTATCTTTGACCACATTTCTGCCAAGACGTGAGTTAGGGTATTTTCGGACGGCAGGTGTTGAGTGCCACTCCTTAGCGAATGCCTCACTCGAGTCAGAGCCTTGATGTTTGGAAGAAGGTGGCTGCAAGCGCCAATTCTGACTTGGATAAGTGACTGGTCTTCTTAAGCTGGTATGAAGTGGCAATTTCTTGCCTTTGACTCGCCAGTTTCCAGAAGTTTCATCATCTTGGCACTCAGGCTTTCTGGCATCCGATTTGCATGAAACTTCTGCTTCCACACAGGCTGAATTTCCAACTCTGGTCTCGTTCTGGTAAGTAGACAAGGCAGAGTCGTCTCCAACATGAGTTAGACGTGATTCTGGAGTTTGCTCTTGACTTCCAATGTGATCTTTGCCATCAATTATTCGGAAAGATCGCCCTCGGCGAGGAACTAAGTTATTTTTGGAAGCATCAGAAGTCTGAGCCAATTTACAGGTCTGTTTGTGACTTAATATGTCATCATCGCTATTGATAATACGGAAAGACCGCTGTGAAAGATCAATGGAACGAGATCTCTCAAGTCTTGACTGAGCTGATCTGGCTGGCTTACCGTTCACATAGTGTGCATCAGAGCAGTTCCTTCCAAGGGACACCGAATTAAGTCTAGGCCCATGCTCAGATCTATCATGTAGTGAAAGCCGAGAAGCTCTCTCAATAAAACTTCTTGGATCTGAGCTCAGAGGAGGTCGAGAAAATTTGAGTGGTCTGGGATCAAATAGCTTTTTCTTTTCTTCTTCTGATGTTTCCGGGGGGCTGTAAGAAGCAAACAGAAAAAAGATCCATGTTAGATCATCCACATAAAATCTCAGTAAAATCTTCGGGGAAAATCATGTTTAAGAAGGTGGAGTCATAAATTCGATATTGTGCTAAAGATTGTATTTGTGTCTCACAACAAAATGAAAAATCATTGACAGATTATTTCAGAAATGTCAATTAAAAAAGGAATGTAAACTGAGTGCGGAATGTCAGCAGACCACAAACATAACCAAGAGCACACAAAGAACAAGAAATACAACAACATGAAGTATTGACAGGTATGTGCTTCAACCATACGTGAAACCTTAAATCGATAGAAGCCCAAATGTAACAGGTGACTTAAGATCATCTACTAAATAAGAGTAGTACCACGTTTCAGACGATGTTTACAAACAACGCACCGGTTGCGCGGGGCTAGATCTCGAAGCGAGAACGCGCATGCGCGCTCGGCTGGGCCGTGGGGGGTCGGCAAGCGCGAAAGTTTAAAACTGACGAGTACTCACTGTCGCCGACGCGGGTCGGAGCGAATCCGTTCCTCCGCTGAGGCAAGCACAATCTACGCCTCTCATTTCCATCCCCCCCCCCCTAAATTCATGGGAAGTGGAATTCGTTGATTGCGCTATGCCCCCCCCCCCCCCGCAAAAAAAAAAAAAAGCTGCTGCTGCTGCTGTGCCACGCCCCCCCCCCCCCCCCAATCAAGTGACTTGTACGCGAGCACCAGAACATTATCGCGAAATGCAGCAGGAAACTGACGAATCGCAAGTAGCGTCGACAGTCGCCATTTCCTTTCCATATCTTGCACAAACGTTGCCGAAAAGATTTTTTTTTAATGCAAGTATCACGGCCATAGTGGTGACCCAATGCGTCAGCCACCCCAGCAAACAGGACACAAAAAAATTAGATCTACCTGAGTGACTGTACCTCATCTTCTCACAGAATCTCGTTAGACGACGCAGTAACTTTAGAATATTTTCCTGCATACTTTTCAGGACAACTGTACACAAAAACGCAAAACCTTGTGCGGTATACGCCCCTTACTTAAAGAGCACCCCAGTGCGAAGCAAGCCGGACCCTCCAAACGAGACAAGCCTCTCAATACGTTGAGACATGAAATTATTTCGCCACCAATGACTCGCAAATGGGCGGTTCCAGGACCTCTCTGAACCCTCCCTCCTAGCGTGGCTCTCTGAGTCTCTCTACTCCCTCCCAGTCGGGGGATGATGTCACGTCAGTCTTTTGAGTGACCGGCCGATATCTTAGCGTGGATGTCATGCCTGAACGCCCAGCGGACATAACACAAGGATTCGCCAAGAGAGCCGCAAGACAATAACCCTTACAGCCCCGGCCTGCCGCCCCTCAGTCGGGGTGTCCACTCCGCCAAAACACGGCACCATGCCGAGCCATGCTCGCCCTGCCTCAACACATGACATTCTGGATTCGACACAACACTACTTACTCAGACTGCACCATCTTGACTGCTCTGTGGCGAAATATAGAAATAAACACGTAACAGGCGGGTTGTTCGGGAAATCGTCACTACAGGAATCGCCACTTCTCCACACAGCGCGCATGCAAACTGACTGGTGTCGGATGCTGCTCCTCGGCTGTCGAACACTTGCCTTCTCGCTCGCTACCGCCGCTGCAAGCAGCGCTCTCATTGGCTGGACAGCGCCGGCCACAATTCTGCCCCCCTCCGCCCCAGCTCTCCGTTTCGAGTGACACGGCCGAATATCTGCAGCACTCCTGTCGACAATCGTCAGAAAATGAATAAGTTCCACGACGGATTTTGTTCTCCGTCGTGACATTATTTGGATGCAGGGGGAAAACTTTGCGAGCAGGGGGAAGGGGGTTAGGGCTGGGCGCAGCAGGTTGCCATGCCAGTTGCCACTGCGGTGGAGTGAGTGCGATGGGTGGCCTACCCTCCCGGCGCTCGCGCTCCGGTCTGCGGTGCTCGGCAGTCGCCTTGCCGGCGTTCGAAGACTAGGAAAATCCGTAAAATGTCGCTCCCACTGAAATGGGGCGACCCATACAGCTTTGAACAGGGGAAAGTGCGAGGAATGTGGAGGTGTAAAAATAGTAAAATGATCCCTTGTTCTGCTCTTCGGGGCAACAGTGGCTTGAGTATCGGGAGCGCCGAAGGGTCAACGTCGTAACATGGTAGCCGCATGGGTAAGCGGACCGATCGGCGACGATAGGTCTACGGTTCAAATCTTGCCGGGCGCTGAACTTTTTCTTCTGGCACAGCTTGGAGGACAGTGGATAAAGTATACTTCCGAACGTGGCGTTGGTATGGCTGTCCAAGCGACCGTGCGGGCTAAGGCGCCGCCGGCACAAACCCCCGGTCCCGAGGGTCTAGGGTTCAATTCCCTAGATCCGAGGGTCCCGCCCGGGGGGGCGTTCTGTGCCTCTGGAGAAATCCAGGGGGGAGACTCGGGGGATGTGCAGAGCTTCTAGGGTTCGAAGCTTCTGTTTTCCTCTCTCTGAATCTGGCAGGTGCGGACAGCCGCTACTCGGTACGTAGCGAGTAGAGTACAGCGGCTTCGGCCGTGTACGAAGGGAACCTATGTCCTCCAAATCTTCGCAGGGGCGGACTCCCACGATGAGTGGGGCCAAACCAGGCTGCGGTTGAAGGGCACTACAGTATAATGGAGTCCCGGAGGCCGTGGTTGCGGAGGGGGCCTCGCGCATTGGCGCGGGCTAGGGGTTGCCGGGAGATCCGTCCGGCGCAAGCCGGGTAGCGGGTTCTAGTGCTGTGTCCCGGGGCCAACTAGCAGCCGTAAAGCACCGGTTCCCGTAAGATCACCGAAGTTGAAGGCAGGGGTCCTGGCGGAAGCCGGGACGACATAGGTTTTGTCCCCCGCGGGTCAATAGCCCATCAGCCCGTCATTTTTTATTTAAACTCCCGACGGTCTAAGGTGAGAACTTAGGTTTATTGGTCCAAGCTTGGTTCGCTCTGCCTCAATATTTTTTTCGAGTATGTATCTAGGACTTGGGAGTCAATAACAGAGTCGGGCATTTTTTTCAAATTCATTCATTCATTATTACAGCAATCAAAATTAGCACACCAAGAAAGTAACAATCATTAACACTATAAATAACTTACGAATCAAACATTACATCTAGTCATAAACCAAACATCACAAATAGCAAGTCTTTTTGTACTCAAATCGGTCAAACGAGTATATATCCTTCCTATAAATTATTGCAACAAGAGCTGGAGCCGCCACGTCGCCATGTCAGTGAATGACAGCCGACTCGTGGACTCCGCTCTACGTGAGTGTGTGCCAGATGGAGATGACCCTCCTGGGCCGCTGCTCGATGGCTCTCCAGTGCTCGCGGCCGCGGTCGTTGGTCACGCGGCTGCCGATGGACACCGCGCCCACGACGCGGTCCCGCGGACGGCGACTACCTGGAGGCCGCTCGTCGTTCTCCTGGACACATAAGATCAAGAAGGTGTGAGAGAGCACAAAGAGCACACAACTGCCCGGTGCCGTACCGAGGGGGAAACAACTCGGCAAATCTTGCCGCCGGATTACCCTGGTTTTTCGCTGAATTACCCCGGATTATCCCCGGATTACCTCGGTTCACCCCTGATTACCCCGGATTACCCGGAGTTTTATTTTAAAATCGCGGTTTACCGGGGGGTATTCCGGCCTGGATCGCCCCGGATTACCTTCGGATTACCTTCGGATTACCCAAGATTTCCCCGGATTACCCCGGATTACCCCGACCGTACTAACCGGCAGCCGGTGGCACAGCGCGACGACGAGGGACAGCGTGCCGAGCTGGGCCGGCGTCAGCTTGAGGGACAGCGTCTCGCAGAACTCGGGGTTGGCGGACGGCTCCTGGGGCTCGGTGCGCGCCGAGTCCACGCGCCGACCGCTGCCCACGTGCACCAGCGTCGCGCGGACGTACGGACCTGACAGTCAGGGTAGGTACAGGATACTCAGTTGTATTTAATTAAAAAAATAATCTCATTTTTAATTATGTTTTTTCAATTCTTTTTTCATCATTCTTTCTTCTTCTACGTTTGAAGGGGGGTGAGAACCATCGGCGCTGCTGCGCTGCTGGGTTTCTCATACTCACGGAAGTCCTGGGGGCTGGGCACGACGTGCTGCAGGCGCACCCGGGTGGCCTTGATGATGCTCACGTTGAGGCGCTGCGCCGTGGGCAGGAAGCTGAGGCCGAACAGCATGAGGGCGCGGTCCTCGGGGCAGGGGGTCATGGGCACGGAGAGGCGCGTGGGCTCGCCGGGGGTGGCGTGCAGCAGCTGCTTGAGCCGCACCTCCCCGCGGCACAGCACCGAGGAGCCGCGGAGCTTGCAGTCGTCCAGCACCGCCACCTGCAGGGCCCAGTCCTGCGCGGGGGACAAAGTAGGTCAGGAACGGGGCAGTTCCAGGCGGGAACAGCGGCAGCGGCACCTCCGAGGGGCCACGGTGTACACCAATTGAAATCATGGCTGATTCTGTGGATTTTATCTGATTTTTTTCTCAACAAAAAATTTCTTTATCTGAATTGGGTTTTTTTGGCATTTTGATGATTTTTTGAACATTTTGTGTCGCATATTTGACTACTTTCATTTTTTTTATGAATCCGATCTATTCTAAATTTTTTTGGCACTGTACACCGAATTTATTTTATTGTTAAGTAAAGTCCCCCTCACGTACCTTGATGTCGGCCCTGCGGGCCTCCACGGCGAAGTCCTCGTTGTAGCGGGGCTGGCGCGCGTGGCGCACGGTGCGGGTGCGGAGCAGGTGCAGGGGCCGGGCGTGTGCGGGGGGCGCGGGGGCCGCGGCGCTGCGGGGGCGGAGGACGGCGGCCAGGCTCAGGCGGAAGGGGAACCCCCGGCGGCAGGGGGCGACGCTGAGCTGCACGGCGGGGTCGGGGCTCGAGCCGTAGTCCCGGGGCGGCAGGCCGCGCGCCTCCAGCACCGTCACGGCCAGCTTGCCCGTCGGCGCCGCCGCCCCCTCGGGCCCGGCGCCCAGGTACTGCACCTGCAGCACGGCCGTCGGCGGCCCGGCCAGGGCGCCGGCCAGCGCGCCCCCGAGGCCCCCGCCGTGGGACGGACTCGGGGCCGGGGCCTCACCGGCGCCGCCGGGCAGCACGCCGCTCGCGTAGCTCTGCGAGCGCCAAGTTCAAATTAATTTCTAGAAATTAAAATCTCAACAGCCCTACGGTCCTACGGATTCAAGCACTGACCAGGATGGAGCTGGTGTCGGTGCCGTCGGACATGCTGCTGTACGTCGAGTCCCGGTGCGAGGCATGGGACACGCCGTCTCCCTCGCCCTCCCCGGAGGCCGGCATGTCGTACAGGGAGCCCCTCGCCCACGACCGGTACGTCACGTGGTCCAGCTGCAGCTCCTCGTCGATGCTGTACTTCTTGGGCTTGCCCAGCGGCGGGGTCAGGTTCTCTGGGGGAGGTGTTTCGATGTGAGAGCTCTTGCAGCCAAGCGGTGGCAAAGGGCTGGGGTGGGGCTGACAAGGAAGTGCCTACAAGTGTAAATTAGCAATGTGGGCCATACTTCAGGATTCCAAGGAACGAATGAATTTCAGAATTTTTTTAGCTAAATTAGTTTCAAAAGTTCAAAATTCAAAAAATTTGAGTATTTTTTTACGAGAAAGTTTCCTCAGTTTATGAAACGTCAGGAAATCACGAAATTTGTCTGTTCCGAGACAACTTGTGAGACAAGTCCCGTGACTTGAGAGAAATCTTTTTAAAATGAAATTCATTCGTTCCAATGACAGTACTATGGAATCCCAAAGTATGCGCAACATTGCTGATTTACACTTGTAGGCACGCCCTTGTGAGGCCTGCAGCGAGTAGTACAGCGAGCGCCTGGTGGGTAGGCAACATCGACCCCCTGCACGCTCCCGTGCCGTGCGGGCTGGCCTATCCCGACTTCGCAGGCGCTCCCCGTCAGCTCGGGGGACAGCGAGGACAACGAGGACGTACCCGAGCTGCGTTTCCGCCGGCGGCAGCACAGCCTGGCCAGGCATCCGGGCCGGAGCAGCCAGGCGAGGATGGCCACGCCCAGCACCAGGGCCAGGCACCCCGCCGTCAGCAGCGCGCCGCGCGCCCACACCGGCAGCGAGGACAGCATCCCTGCGGGCAAGAGGACCCCGATCAGGACAACGAGTACATGACTGCGGCCCAGACCAGGACAAGGACGACATGGCGGACATCTCTGAGGACACATTTTCATGACGACCTAGAAATAAGTACATAAATGGTCCGGCTTTCGAAGGCCGCCGGGCCTCCTGGACTTGCCTGCCGAGCCGCCGCAGCACCGCGCCATGCCCTGCAGGATCTCGACAGCGCTGTCAGCAGTCGCAGAGCTCCTCCAACACCGCCCCCATCATGCTGACGGTATTTTTTGTTGTTGTTTTTTTCACAGTGTCGCCTGGCCGCCGCTAGTGTCTCCGCAGCGCACAGCACACTTGGTTCTCGGACGGCCGGGCTACCACTGGCCACCACTGGGCGCCACCACCACCACCACGTTTCCAGCCGAGCCCAGCCCAGCCCCGTTGTTGAGCCCCAGCGTGCATGCACCGTCAGCGGGATGCGGGGATTTTGAATATGCAGACAGAGGCGTTTTTTGCGGCAGATGACAAAAAGCGGTTCAATCCCCCCCTTCGCTGCTTGTCAATACATTGCATTTTATACTTTTTTGTTTTTGTTTTTTTTTAAAGAGTAGCATCGGGCGATGAGCCTCATTCGCCGCGCGACGCGCATACGGACAGGTGTGGCCGACACCTGTGTCACTTATTGTACTTGGGCTGGGGGGGGGGTGCAGGTGGGCTTCTGTGACATACTGTGTAAGCGTCGAGTCACGTCACACACACACACGCAGTGTCGCTGGGCGCATACGGTATGCATACGGTGCGTCACACGCCGTCACAACTCTACCCCCCCCCCTATTATTCTCGGTCTCCACACTTATCCCTGTTACAAACGTGTGCGCGCTCACACACACGCACATGCACACACACTTCCGACGCCCTCCCCGGTTCAACGACCCGCGAGTGCAGCCCCGCTTATGGAGACGACCCCCGCGGCAGGACCAGAAATTCGCACCGATCCCAATCCCTGCCCGAAGGTCTCTCCCCCTCCTCCCCTCCGGCTTCCAGCATGGCAAAGGGACAGGGGCAGGGCCACGGCCGGACTCGAGGGGAGAGGGGAGGGGGAGGGGGAGGGGGGGGGGGGCAGTTGAAAACGACACAAGTCATGTGACCGTCTGCCGCGGCTACACGGGAGATTTAAAGGCTGGGCGCGACGCGCGCGCGCGTTCGCCGCCGCCATGGCGGTCCCGCATGGGAAGTGACTATCAGGTGCAGTCCGCGATAATAAGCCCCCCACTGCCCCCCCCACTGCCCCCCCACTCCCCCCCCCCCCACTGCCCCCCCTCCCCCGGCTCTTCCGGTCATGACCCCGCCCTCCTCGCACCGCGCCACATGACAACAGCCAAGGCGACGGCACGGACGCACGAAGCCTGTAAAAACAGCGGCACCGAAAGGCGCGGGGGAGTTGCAGTTTTTAAAAATGACAACGTCTGAATAGAGGTTTCCAATGAGATTTGGGAACGGAAGCTGAAGAACAAAAACACTTCCAGACCGGACACCCTCGTGGGCAGGTATGAGAAATTTAAGTGGATTTGGAGGTAAGGCTCCGCTTATGCATCAAGATTTCTCATACCTGCTCTCGAGAGTTTCTGTTCTGGAAGTGTTTTTGTCCTTCAGCTTCCGTCTCCAAGTCCCATCGGAGACCCCTACTCGAACCACCGTGGGAAGCGCGGGGCGTGTGGCACTCGGTGTGGCTGGACTGGGCTGGACTTCCCCCCCGCTCGTACGTCGACTCATGTCCTCTCGATCCATATCGATCTATCTTTCGATCTCTCGGCCGCACGATTCGATACGAGAGCGCGCGACCGGACAGGGATATTGGCGGCGCCGGCCAACATGTGACGCCGGCCCGTCTCCACTGGCTGCAGCAGCGCGGGGTCGCGTTCGGAGGATAGCTCGCTGTCTCTCCCTCTCTCCCTCTCTCTCTCGCACCCTTCTGGGTGCTGGCGGCTGCAGGTGCGACAAGGATGAGCGCGCGCCGTGTTTCGGACGCGTCGCGGCCGCCAGTTCTGCGTGCCCTTCATGGTGTGTGAGGAGGAACAGCGTGTCGAGTCGATATGCGTCGTCTGCTTCTGCTTCCCTGTGCCGCTACCGCCACCGCTGCTGCCGCTGCTGGAGCGCGACAGACACGCCGGGGACGTCCAAAAAGACACCCCGCCCCGCCAAACAGCCGTGATTGAGGACGACCCCCCACCCCGCCGGACACAGGCAAGGCATTAAAACGGCCAAATGCCGCATCGTTGTTTATTTTTTGTTGTTTTTTTCTTTTTTCGTTTTCTGTACGTTGACGCCTGAAGTGCACGTTGCACGTGTCATCTTGACGCCCTCCCGCGGTAGTTTGCTGACCTGGGACTCGGGCGAATGAGCGGAGCGGAGCGCGGATAGTGGCGTGTTATTTCTCGCGCACGCGAATCCGGATTCTGAAGGAGCGGCGACAAAGACAGCGACGGTCTGCAGCGGGAAAGTGTGTCTGCTGGCGGCCTCCGGCTCCAGTCCGTGCGATAACCCACAAAGCCAAGCAGACGGTGCAGAGCTGAGGGAGCTGAGCAGAGCGGCCCGACAATCACGTCCGCGTCCGCCGCCCCGGGCCGCGCGGGGCCCCCGCAGCCCCCCAGGGCCCCCGCAGCCCCCCCAGGCCCCCCGCAGCCCCCAGCCCCCAGGGCCCCCGGCTCGCGCTGGGCGACAAGAAATAAGAGCACGGCCCCTTCGAGGTGTTATCGTAACAGCCGCAACGGCCAGGACCCGCAGGATACCCGGGAGGCTGACGGGCTGCGGCTGCAGCTGCTGCGGCATAGCCAACCGCAGAGGAATTCCCTCCGCGCCGGGGCCCGGGTTCGAATACCACCACCAGCTCCGGGTTCAAGCACTGATTACCTTGCACGGCGACACGGCCTTGGTCGAGGAGCCCGCCGACGTGCACCGCCACTCCGATGCCGTCCGCTACCCAGCTGTCGCCGACGGCGGCCTCCGCAGGGGCCCCGGCTCCCCCGGGTCCACCCTCGGGGACCCGGGCAGAGGCAGGGCCGCCATCAGCCAGCTCGGATCCGGTCGCGGCCACCGCCAGCGCGCAGCCGCCGCAGCTGCAGCTGCAGTACGGCCGGGTTGTCGGCGCCGACGCGCGGCCGGGGTTCGAATACCGACGTGGACGTGTGGCGTCTGCTACGACACGAAAGCGGCTTTTGCTTCATGGGCCGAGGCCGAAAAGGCGCAAGTGAGACGCAGGACGCGGACACGGGTCGTGGTGCGTGGGTGCGACGGAGACAGAGACATGCAGCGGACTCTGTTGGTGACGGGACGGGCGGGCGGCCGGGGCAGCACTGGCTGCACTGTTGTCGTTGTCCACCAAAACCTGACTGACACAGAGCCGCGCCGCACCGCAGCCCCCACCACCACCCCCGCCCGGGGCGCTGCTGTGGCGGTAGCTGTGGCAGCAGTGGCACGTGGCTGGCTTACCTCTAGCTCTGTGACCGACTCGTGGCCATCTTCTTGTTTTCACCTCTTGCCCACCCCCTCCGCACCGCCCAAGGCACTATCAGCCGATGCTGTCCGTGCTCGGCTGTGGTGGATTGTGCCAAAATTGAGTGGGAAATAATTCCGTTTTGGAGTGTACACAATTTTGAATTTGCTGACTTCTAGCAATCATTTTAAGTTTTTTTATTTCATTTTTTAAAATCCCTTTGCAAAATTGCATGATTTTTTTGGAGTAAGGATTTTAAAGGAAACAAAACAGGCTGCTTTGATTATAAAAAATATAATTGCAATAATAAAAATTCATTGAAAAGATGACAGAAGTCTCATAAATACGAACAATACAATATTTCTGACTTGAAACAGGCCAAGAGAAAAAATATGGAGCACGTTTTACACATGAATCAACAATTATTGGAGCTTGTGCCAATACACAATAATATGAAAACAGAGATATGGGAGGAACAATTGCACTACTGCTTGCTCACATTCGGATTTGGAAGCGGCCTGCTTTTGTTATGTATTTTACACCTTTGAAAGGTTTGTATTTCTCTCCGTACATATCCAGTCTGTTAACTCGTAAGCCAGAAACAGCCATTTGGTTTATGGTGAAATGAACCTGCCATGAAGAAAGAAGAATTAATGATTATGAATCATATCCATGTAAAAACAAACACACAAAGAGAATGCTAGTACTCACATTGATTGCAGGGTTGGATTCAACTGGTGGAGCACCAGATTGGAGATTTATCTGCAAATTGAAATATTTTGTTTTTGTCACATTCAAAGTATGAGCCACAATTTGAGGAGATTTTTGCATACTTACTGTTCCTCGGATGTTTGGCAGTTTCGTAGTATCAATACGTCCTACATCCCAGGACAGTGTTCTACTGACAGGATCAAACGAATATTTTCCTTGGGATGGAGTTAGACTGCAGTTTAAGACAGCTTTGGGCATGGGTATTTCTAATACCACATTCTCAACCTAGAAAAAAAGGAACACAGAGGAATTAAAATCACTGTAAAATTGATGCCATGCGCATGCATCTAATAATTAAAATGTACATACACTTCGTCCCACAGTCTGCTTAGGTCCAACAGTGATATCCAGCCGACCTCCTCCAGCCTCACGGAAATTAATGTTGTGACGAACGTAGACTGGAATAGCAACAACACTTTGGGATCCAATATGATAGGACATTAGGCGGAAGTTTCCATCTGGTGGAATGAAGGAGAGTAAACGCTCCGACTGAAACATAAAATTTCACATGAAAACCTAAGCTAGTAAGACAGCATAAAAAACTAAATGAGAAAAAAAAAAATTTTTACCTCCCATCGCTTGAACCTGACACAAGGATGAAAGCTGACATCATCAAAAAGAGCGGCATTCATGAACGACAGTGTGAGATCTGGCATACCACTCAGCTTAATACAGCAATCAATCTGGACACACACAAAACAAAGGTTAGAATGGAAAATGTGGTGTGTAACACAATGTTTGTAAAACATCATTTGACAAACTAGTTGAAGGAATACATACATATCCCTGGATCTCAGCAAATACTGTAGACCCAGACTTGTCAATGATTGCATCTACTTCTTCTACAATATCAAAGTAAGCTTCATTGTTTGTGTATTTGACTCCTGTTCTTCTCCATGGAATATTAGACAACTGCCCACTTGGTAATGTAGCACTTACACTGAAAGAGACAAAACAATGAGACTCTCTGAAAAATCTGCACATGCGTAACAACACATAATAAATACAATGACACATACTTTGACTTCCCTGTAACTGAATTTGCCAAGGTACGCAGAATATTTGGTGGCTTGATAAGTTCCTTTAATATATTAGACTCTGTTGCCAATGGGAAACCATTATCCAGCATTTCATCAAGAAGCTGAAAACCCACCATGACAATAATCATTAGATCCCTTTAATGTCATAATATAAATGAGAGCACAGATTTCTGCAAGTCTTACCTCATAGACAACAACATAGTTTTCTTTAATGAGGCTTTCTGAGCACTCACTGAAATAATCCTCCAAGGTAGACACCACTGTGTGAAGAAATTCAATAACGAAAAGAGGCGGAACTGAAAAGAGAGTGAAGGGAACATCAAAAGTGGAAGTCAGTACACCTGCATTACTTGTTATGTAATGTCAACTTTAGATAGAAAACGTAAGACATGTGGAGTTCCTTTTGCTCACCTTCAGTCATACATACAGCTACAAAGAACATTGAGCACCGGTATACGCTGATGAGATAATGATGTGGGGTTGCTATCACTGGTGGAACATCTTCTGGAGAAGAGACTTTACGTTGTTGATCAAAAAAATAATCACAAACTGATCTAGATATGACACTTTTCCAGTGTTTTTCCATGAACACATCCCTGAAAAAGGGAAGAGAATTAAACCACAACACGCCATGTCGGACAATCACTGGAGTTGATAACCGTAACCCAAATAACAGTCAAAACGAAGCATGCAAAATAGGTGTTTACAAAAGAGAATGTCAAATAAATTGGTTATGTTTCTGGGGATCATAGACGTGGTCACCTTACCCCGACGAGTTTATAATGAAGAGGCTGTGAATCATTTTGGAGTTTGGCTAGATCGGCAATGCAATGTAATGTCAAGTGTGCGGGTAAATAATACCAGCAGACTTCAAGTAAATCAATTTAAATGCACCATATTGACGTTTACAGTCAGAGTCCGTCTGCCAATCTCTGCCTCCTCTCTCCTCCTCTCGTCCTTAGCCGTACCGCCCCCCACCCCCGCCCCGCCCCCTCTCCTTTTTACCGTGCCTGCATATTCATATCCAAATTCAGGTTTTTAACTTCCGGTCCGCACGGAAACAGACACCTGCCGCTCATGATACTCATGACGTAGCACCGCTCCATAGCTTTCAGCTTATTCACGCACTTACGTCTGCGTTGAGCCATGAGCACAGGAGCAGACGACAGGCAACTTTAGCGAGTGGATTTGATGCATATTCCGCCCCCCCCCCCCCCCTTTTCCACTGTCTTTCGTGAGGTTGATTTTGCTTTGGTGGGTGTTGACGGTGTCATTCCCTCTCAACCCTTCGACTGTAATGTTCTTAAGAACCTCTTTGACAGGTAACCTTAAGGCCTCTTGGCTCTTGTGTTCATGTTTCCCTTTGATTCGCTTTCAGCATGAAAAATGGCAGCCGATGACGGGTCCACTGTACACTCAAGAAACATTGACGATGTTGAGGACGTTCCAATGGAAGTCATTATACGCCCTCTTGTGTTAGAAGTAAATAATGAAAAGGTTCAAAGTCTTATGGATACTTTACAGGTAGACTTTTTGAAACCAAACTTGTAAACAAAGAAAATATGCAAATTCTTGCAAATTTTTGGTAATGTGCTGATTGCAGGACCCCTCGAACGCCACCTCAGTTCCTCCAATCGATGTGCTCTGGATAACTGGAAGTGAAGGTGGGAACTATTTCTATTCGTTTGGTGGCTGCCATCGTTACACTGCCCATAAGAGACTTGGTCGGCAATTCATTCCAGCCAAGCTTGTGAAGTCAACTATCGATGACCTTAGAGTTTATCTAGGATCCTCAACTCCTGATCTAAAGTGATATGTCTAGTTACTGGGGCCATTTAGCAGGGAATTTTTCAGGGTATCAATCTGTGATGACTACTTTGAACCATCATGAAGTTGCACAACAGTATTATTTTTAGAGAAGTGGATTGTAATAACCTCTACTGCATTGTTTGATAATATTTTATTTTGATATATATGAAATTCACATACAAATCAACAATACTGATTTACAAATTACTAACAATGATTGCACTTTAAAGCCATTTGGCGCTTGTACTATAAATTTCAAAGGTAAATTCTTTACCTTCATCAGATTTACATGGCTTTTTGTCTGCTAAAATTAAAACATTACAATAATATTTGTACAGGTAGAATTTGAAAAACAGTTCCTAACCAAACAGTGTAATCCATTCACTTCATATGGGTTGCCATAATCTCGGAACCAATCAACATTCAACCAAAACTTTTGGCACAAAAGCATGAACAATCTTGGAAATGAGCAAACATCATATTGTCAATATATACATCTGATAGAAAAAATTTCCAAACGTAGAAAAGAATGTACAAATTTGGCTTGGTCACATCTCAGGGTCATGCCTTAAATTTAAGCTTAACATAACAGTTAAGATATTAGAGTGTTAAGATCCCATTTCACCACAAGGTCAATATTTTGATAGAGGACCTATAGTCCAGCCAACAAGAAATTAATTCATTGGTGAAATGAGGATTACGATATGTTGAATGCGTAAAAATTCCAACTTGCAAGAATATGATTGGTATTAAGATCGTAGGAATGCTTTTTGCTTTTGGTAAATCAACCACCCTTGAGTGAAGTTCCCAAACAAGAGCTTGTTCAATTACCAAAACACCCATCTGTTCTTATTATCACGTGCTTCTTAGTGTATCTACCACAAATCATCACATACACAGAGTAAAGCACTTTACTCTCAATACAAATTATGCATTAAAGTTCTATATGTATAATGCTTAATATAACTTAATTAAATGCATTGCATCAAATGAACAAGGGGGCCACTCAAACAGACTAGTAAACAATAAATACACAAATATTTGCAAAAGAAAACAAATATAAATCATTTACATGCCATGCACTTTTAGAATCATGACTATTCACGTCTTATGCATAGGACACACAAAAGAATGATTTGAATAAAAGAGCACACATGTGAAATGCATAACACCAAAAGTGCATAACTACAACAGAAAGTAATAAAATATATAAAGATAAAAATTTGTGGAAACAATGGAAAATGGCAGGAAAGTGCAAGTGCACAAGAGTTACCTCAATTAATTCATAAGTAGGTAGAAATGTAGAAAAGCTCTGAAAATGAAGCATGATGCTTCAAGACAAACTGATATATGCCATGAAATTTTACTCTAAAGCAGAACAAGGGTATCAATTTCAATAATCACGACTAGACTGCTGTAATACTGGACTGGCAATGTCAAAAAGTGTTAAACTTAGAATTTCATTACACCAGTCTCTTAGATATAACAGGGAGACCCTTTTTAAGTAGAAACAAAGTTATTCCCTGAATGTTATTTGGAAGTTACAGTGCCTAGCAATACAGTGAAACAAAACATTCAGAAATGTCTCTCTAGGTGGAGTAAGTCAGTTCAGTTGACTTCAAGCCATCATCACGAAAAAAATAACAAAACATGTTAAAAATGAAAAAAAAAATGTACAGGGAATTGTACAGTTGCAAACATACACAGTTGGAAACACACACACATTCATGCTAACACATAATATCTTGAAATATTACAACCTATTAACCTAATACAGTGTACAGAGATCATACAAAATCCTGCAAAGGGTATGTAGACAAAATCTACATATAAACAAGAAGATATCCTTGGAGATCACAGCCTTAGATGTTACATTTAAATCAGATATCATTTTCAAGGTTACTTGATATAAACACAAATTATTTGTTCTTTTGCTCTACATCACGGGTAGGGCAATTTTGTGGGTTTGGTCTCAGTAGCAATAGTACTATTAGTATCATTATTTTGAGCATTGACTGTCTTCCTTTTCATAAATGCAGCATTTAATTTATGTGCTTGAGAAGGAGACAATGGAAGCCTCTCTGGGTACCCACTTTTCATGAAATATGGTTTATAAATAGGCTGAGCAGCTGTAGCAGGATTCTGAGCTGACGGTGTGGAGCTGTGGAAACTATGTGATGGTCTTGAGGAAGCAGATGAAGATTCATTAGCAGTTGCAGCATTGCTATCTTCGGCTGAAGTGTTTGAAAACTGTTCAAATGCAGAGGGTCTAAGATGTGCAGGTATATCATCTTGACGAACCCTCAGCATTTGAGTGTTGGTCACTTCACAGTCAATCTGCATCATCCGGATATGATTCAGACCAAACATTGATTCTATAATGGGAAAAGGGTACAAAAAAATTAATTCAGGCTTCATTTCTGATAATCAAATCTATTACTGGGCGTAAACGATGGTCAACTTACTGTCAAGTGGCACTGCCGGAAGAACCAGGGACATTTTGGGGCGTGAGGATGTGTTGTGCGCCTGAGCTGGGAGCAGGATGTGGTCCCCAGAGAAGGATACAACATAAAATGTATCGTCGCGCCGATGGAAGGAGTCCAAAAACGCGGTGTAGTCATACAGAGGGGACCTAACTCCATAAACTTCCACTGCATTGCTAGCACTTGGATTTTTCTTTGATGCCCTTCAAAGTGGAAAAGACATATTTACATTAGTTCTAAAGAAGTCTTCAGAAAATTAGGTATAAACATCTCAATGATAATTACCGGTTAGCCAAAGACTTCCTGCGTAGTTTAGCACGCTTCTCTTTAAAATCACTGGTTAAGACTGAATTTTGTGGTGGCATGGGTGACATGTTGAATACAGCCTTCAGTGGTTTTCCTTCAGAGGGTTTCCTATCAGAGGGTTTTCCTTCAGAGGGTTTTCCTTGAGACAAATCACGAGGTAAAGCACCTTTGGAGTCAAATGGAGACTTAGATGACCATGGTTCTTTGCCAGATGCATCTTGGGGAGATTCTGGATCAGACCCTATCCAACGTCGCAGTTCACTATCCAACCTGCAGAGTAGGACTAGTTGTTAGCAACAAATACATAAGAAGAGCACAGACCAGTCCTGCAGAGAAACATTTGGTTACCTTATAGATTCTGTTTGATTAATGTAAAGAGGGCAAATGGGTTGCACTGATGCACTTCCTGAAGAATTCACAGTGCGATAGTCAGAACTTGAGCTGTCATTTAGAGAGATGTCCACTGTTGGAGCCCATAACAAAGATCGGCCATGGCGAGTCACAGCATCAGGCATATTTGGTCCACCCATTCCCAAGCTGCCCACTGAGAGGGGGTCAGAATTCTTATTCATCATTGTCCTGTACATTCAAAAGTCAGTTAACAGAGGTTACAGATAAGTACACTGCACAAGCCAAAGATGATTGTTTAAAAATATACTCACGAAAAGGAACCGAGATTTAATGAAACCATGAGCAAGACGGCAAGAATGGCAGTAGCTTTCTTGGTTTTCATAGAAAACGAGGGTGCTTTAGTCCAAGACATGGCATTTTCCAGTTCATTTAAGCGATCTTTTAGAGCTTCATTTTCCTGGATTGATAGACATAAATATAAGTAAAGAGAAATGCTAATTAATTTACATTCGATACTGATTCTTGGTAATTGACATACCAACTTTAGTTGCACATTCTCTTGCTCAAGCTCCGATAATCTTCCCTCAAGTGATGATACATATTCTTTCTTTTTCTTACGAGATAAGCATGCAGACTCACGGTTTTTGATCATACGTTGTTGCCTTTTTAGAGCCTTCATCTACAAAAGAAAATAAAAAAATAGTAGAAATATATACCATTTGTAGAAATATAGAATATAATATCACTAAAATATGTCACTGACCTCCATTTCCCTTCTAATAGGATTTTGTGCAGCCTTTGAGGAAGAGAAAGCAGATGACTTGAGGGGTCTTACTGAACTTGCTGTTACAGGGATGGTGGTAACAGTTGGTAAAGAGCTTGGAATAGTTTGGCATGGTATCAAAGGCACTTTTCCCGGTGCCGTGTTTGGAGCTAAAACTTGGGCAAACGGAGAAACTGAAGTCTGCCCAGAAGCAGTAACTGCAATTGGTGGTACAGCCGTTGCAGCGGTTGCTTGCACAAGTGTTGGTGCTGGTGTTGTGGGAGCAACAGTTTTTGGAGGTTGAGCTTGTAACCTTAAGGTGGTGGGGACTCCTTTGATCCCATTTAGTAGGCCAATAGTACACGCTGACTGATTCTCTCTCACCTTCTGGGTGAGTGCTGCAAAATCTTTGGCAGAGAGAACAATAGTCTTCCTCTTATCTGGAATTCAAAGTTGAATAGACATTATAAAACTGGTACACAACTATTATAATATGCAAAGCTTAAAACTTGGCAAGCACCAACGCACCTCCTACTGTGGGAACTGTATTGGGAAGTGTTACAGTCTTGACAGTTGGCAGTGCTGTTTTAATGACAGGAGTCGGCACAGTAGCTTCTACTTGAGACTGTGGTTCAGAACTTGGCTTTGGTTTTATAAAAGGGGCTGGTCTCTGGGGCAGAGTCACCTTCTTGTTAACTTTGAACTTGAGACCTGCTAAAGAAATCCAGAGTAATTCATTATTCAAAGCAAGCATGGGGGGGGAAAAAATCGGAAAGCAAAGTGACAAGCAGTGTCTCTTACAAGACGGAATTATTTTCACGACTGCTTCTGAACCAGGAGAAGCAGGTGAGGCCAGAGGAGAAGTTGGCATCCTCAGACTGCTGGCAATAGATTCTTGAGGTGATTCTGGTGGACTGTTGTCGAAAGGTGGAGATAGAGGCGGGGACTCCAGCATTGCCTGAAACATGTCGGAATAGAGTGGCACTGTTAAGGGGCCATTCTCTGATCTTCAGCCATGTACTAATGTCGTTATGCAGTACCTTTGGCTCTACCTGAGTTTGCGGGGCTGCGTCCCCGGGCCATATCTCCGTGTTACACAGGCTGGAGGTGGAGCCCGCGCTGGACGGGGGTGGTGACGGCGGGAAGTCCGGCTCAATCTTAATCTCCTCTTTGATCCCATTTAAAAACAGGGCTGCAAACATTTCAATTGCCACATCAGCAGTGCTCAAGTAAAACCATAAACGCACACAGCGACGGGCGAATGCGCTGCCATCTGCACAACTCAGTACCCATTGGCACCCACCTGGGTCAACATGAGAGTCCTCGCTGGCCGGCTTCAGGTTGGGGAACGGGTCGGAGCCCCAGCCACCCGACACCTCCTCCAGGTCACTGAGGTAGGGGTCCAGGAGGACCCCGAAGTTCCGGCAGTGGTCTTCTGCCGAGTAGTTTGGCGAATCATCCAGCAGCATCGGGATCTGTCGACGAAAACCAGGGTTACCACAAATTTTCACGTAGCATTTTACAGGACCTTCCAGGGAAAAATTTGAAAATTTCCACGACCGTTCCCACATGAATTTATTTTGAAAGTAATTTTTATGGCGGCCCCGAGAGTTGCAATTTTTTTTTTAATGTATAGATTTTTAATTTTTTCCACGACCACCCAAATATTTCCATGACTTCTATGACCACATTTTCCCCATGACTTTCCAGGTTTTCCAGACTTGTAAGAACCCTGTAAACCCGGTCAGCACCCTCACTGCAGGACTACAGCGTGGCGCCTTGGCGACAACGAGCTTCTAGGAGCCCAGGGTCGAGTTACCGGCTAATTTCAAAACGACCTGAACCTCTTACCTCCAAGTCATCTGAAAACTGCTGCAGGAGATCTGCTTCCGGGGGAATGGGACAGTCCACATCTGCAACAGACAGTCAAGCACAGCAATGCGTTAGGAGGCGCCCGTGATAAGATAGCGGAGAGCCACCAGTGTTTTTTCTCTCTTTTTTTTTCTACGGGTTGTAAATGTTATGTTGGACAGGGATGCAACCCCCCCCCCCCCCCATTTTCCTCCTAGTCGCGGGTTCAACTACCAGCACCGGCACATTTGCCCCCCCCCCCCTTCCAAAGCCCTAGGATATAGACCACCGCACCGGCGGCGGCTTTTATTTATCCGATGTCCTTCACGGCAGGTTGCGCGCGTTTGATTGGTCGGCCATCGAATTTTATCGAGCACCCGCGGTGGTGGCGGAGTACGGCAGCCGGCGGGGCGACAGGGGCAGTGCGGCCAGTGCCAGCAGGGGGCAGGGGAGGCGTGCGAAGTCGCTGACGGGGGGGCCCCGGCTCTCTGGCCGCGGCGCGGCACGTCGCGAACGCAGCCCGGGCCGGAAATCCCCGTCGTTTCCGCGGCTAGTGTTGCGAACAAATACACACACATACACACACACAAACCAATTGAACTACTTTGAGACAGCCGATGCTACACTCTACACAGATCGGCAGGGTTTTCACTAGGAGCGCCACGCGGTTTGGCGCCTGCTGGGTAGGCAACCACGACTCCTCCACGCACGCGTGCCGTGCGGGCTGGCCTGCCCCGGCATTCGCAGGCGCTCCGCGTCGCCAGGCTTTGAGAGAATCCGGACTTTGTAGAGGCATTTGTTTTATTTATTTATTATTATTATTATTATTATTTTTATTTTTTTGGGGGGGGGGGTATTTTTCACAGGCGATCCATGGTAACAAGAGTTATGAATTTTCGCATTTCGTTTTATTCTGCCGGATTTTGCCCCGGATCTCGGGATCGCGGCGAGCTGGTCGCTCCGGCTTCACATTGGCCGGTTGGCCTGTTCGCTCTGCTAGCCCTGCTCCTGCTCAGGCTCCCAAGGCCGCGGAGAGCGACTCGACTCGAGGCGTGCCGCGCATCACCGGCCACCGCATAGCAGGAGGCTACGGCAGGCACCGCAGGCACCGCAGGCACCGCAGGCACCGCCAGGACAGGAAACACAC
This sequence comes from Odontothrips loti, assembly GCA_038380765.1. NCBI lineage: Eukaryota > Metazoa > Arthropoda > Insecta > Thysanoptera > Thripidae > Odontothrips > Odontothrips loti. The sequence continues at coordinate 9,422,466 of CM076258.1, forward strand.
CGCCTCCCACCTGACCGCTCCGGCTCACGCACTCCCTCACTGGGTCAGGCCACTCTCAAAGTCAAACTCATTTTCATTTTTTGACAAAATCAAAGCACCGCGCAATGATGAAGAGAAAAAAAAAATAATAAAAAAAAATCACGCGCACGACGCTCCAAATAAGTAATGGCCGGCAGAGTCCATCGCATCGCCTGAGAGCAGCAGCAGAACGTGCTGGTGTGACGTTCTCCCGGGTAAACAGGTCGGCACGTCGGGGCGGGGCGCTGCTCGAGCGGGAAATACGCGGATATTTGGCGGAGCGGCGAGCTCCAACAGCAGGTATTTCAGTATTTGGCCGTGGCTACCGGCCAACATCGCGGGCACGTCCATGTGGGCCTGCCGCGGATTCTGTCCCCCCCCCCCCCCACACTCTCCTCTTCATATCCGCCCACGCCGTCATTCGTCACCCCACAGCCAGCAAGTCGCCGACACCAGCAACACCTAGACCACCAGCCGCAGCTGCTGGCCGGGCGGCCTGTCTTGGCAGCGACAAGTACCCGTCTTCCGAATCCGCCTCGGTCCGAATAAAGCCTAACCTCGGAATGTACGCAGCCGAGGGGCCCCCTACTCGTGATGCAAGCGTGCCGTGATTTAAAATCAAAATTTGATTTTTTTACTCTATTTTTTTTTTTTTAACTTTGCTATAATTTTCTGATTTTTTTTTAGGGTGTACACAATTTTCTGATTTTTTTTAAATATTTTTTTTTGTTTGATGGACCCCTTGCTCGCAGCTCAGCCCCAGCCTTCGGCGCGGGGGCGGGCTCAGTGGACTCCAGGGCTCCAGGCTCCAGGCTCCACTACGCCACGCCTACCCGGCAGCTCGGCATGATGACATTGGCACTGCTTGTTTTCCAAGCAGATGACGGCGGTTCGAGGCAACTTTACTCTTTGCTTTACACCATTGCCTCATCACCTCCTCCTCCTGTCTCTCTCCCTCTCTCTGTCCTCACCGCTAAACGCAACTTGGTTAGCGCTCAGCAGAGGGGGCGTGGCCGGCGGTACAGCCCGACAAGTACACAAGTACTTACGCCCTCCGCGGTCGATACCCCCGCGGGGGTCCCCCGGGTGGCCAGGTGCCCTGCGTTGACGGGGAAGGGCACGGGGGTCCCCGATGACGGGTACCTTGGGGGCACCCCGACGACCGGTACGTAGGCACCCCGCACCCGTTCCCCGTTATCATTGTGTACACAATCTTTTCGCAAACAACAACTCGAAACATTTTCGAGGGGGAAAAAAAAAAAAAAAAAAACACACACACACACACAAAATGGTAGGACTTGTTTGAAGGCTTTATCGGGAGGCAAAAGCCCCCCAGCCAGCCAATCAGTCAGCACCGGGCAAAGCAGGCAAAGCGTGGGGTAGCCGGCTGCCCGCAGATAACTCGGCCACACCAGACCCCTCCCAAAACACACAACTGCGTGTGTGTGTGTGTGTGTGTGTGTGTGTGTGCGTGTGTGTGTGGGAAGGGGGTGTACGATGTGCGTCTGGCACCATGCGGGTGTGCCCCCTCCTCCTCCCCACCCCCTCTCCCCGCCCACATAGTGAGTGTAGTGCACGTGGTTGGACTAAAAAGCAACACGAAACGTCGATAAGGTATGAAATTAACCGAACCGCCCGTCGCGTCCAAGCGGCCAACAAACTCGACACGAGAGGGAACCTGGACCAAAAAATACAATTTAAAAAAAAAAAATTGAATCACAGCTGCGGCTCCAAAAGTATCATAATCGCACGAGGCGCAGTAGCAGCAGCAGCAGTAGCAGCAGCAGCAGCAGCAGCGGCTGACGTGCTCGCTGACCCACTAACATGCCGAGCATCATTTGCTGTCGGCATGGATCGTTATCGGCACCGGCAAGGACCAAGGACTCCCGCGGGGAACTAGGACCTGCCCGTCTATCTAGTACCCAGCAGCCCCGACAGATAGTAGGGCAGCAACACACCGAAAACCAGGCAATTTAGATACCGTCCTGTGCTGCAACTAAGTCTGGCTTATCTTAACACTGCGCAGCGGAGACGAGAATCATGCCCCCCCCCCCCCCACACGGATCAAAATTCATGGAGAATTAACTTTCCAAAGTTGTTTTTTTTTCCTTTTAAAACAATGCAGACGGAAACTGGCAACTCGCGGCCGCAGCGCGCTGCCTGCTGCGCTGCATAATTCCCTTTCTCTCTCTCTCTCTCACACACATGGGGAGGAAGGGGGCGGCCTAGATTTTTCATACGTCAACGTGGTCCATCATTCCAGGCGCGCTGAGAAAGTAAACAAAGGGATTCACAGAACGCCACTTGCTCCTTTACTACTACCCAGTCAACCAAACACAAGACGAGGGCATGTGCCATCACATATGGCATCAGATCGGAGAGCTCTGCTCATGACACACGGCCTGCTGGGCGCCGCCGGCTTGTGGCGTGACCAGGTGGACAAGCATTCGTGACGGCCGGAAGTTCGTGTCGTTCCCGACAGGTAGCGTGACCAGACGCTTATAGGTGGAACAATTTTGGGAGGGGGGATTGTACCCGCTTGGGAGTATGTAGTGTCAAGAAGAAAACCGCGGTGCTTCACTGAATCACTCGGGAGTCGGCCCGGAGCTCCAGCTTCCCCCACCACTCGGGCCCGCCAGCAGCTTCCCCCACCACTCGGGCCCGCCAGCAGCTTCCCCCACCACTCGGGCCCGCCAGCAGCTTCCCCCACCACCCGGGTCCGCCAGCAGCTTCCCCCACCACTCGGGTCCGCCAGCAGCTGCAACCACCACTGGAGTCCGCCAGCAGCTGCCCCCACCACTCGGGCCCGCCAGCAGCTGCCCCCACCGTCGCACTCACCCAGGTCTTCCAGAAGCAGGTCGTCCGGGAGCAATCCCAAGTCGTCGAGCATGTCGAGAGAGTCCATGTCTACGATGCAGTGGTCGGGGCGGCCGCTCATGTGGGCGTCGCTAAGGGTTCATGGGACCGCGCTGTAACAAGCTCCGCGTCAGCCCCCGTCTACTTCCTACCAGAACGCCACGGCGGCGCGAATCGTGCGGAGGCCAGCAGCGGTGTCAGCACTGGAAGGTGCCCGACGACGCCCTCCCGGATGACGCCGTGCGCGTCGTCCCCGCGGCGCCGGCCCTTGGCAGGTGACAGCGCCGAAAGCGACTTTATTTTTTTCGCGCGACTTATCGGCGGTGCCATCGTCTTTAACGCGTTCACTGACTGGGCGGTCGGCGCGCCCTGGACTCCCCTGCCCCCGCCTACCCCACAAACACGGCCAGCTTACCCCGCCGCAAACACGTTTCCAAAATAGCCCGCGCACTCGACGGCAATTGAAACGACAGGTGTGTGACATAAGACCGCGAGAGATAGATAGCGAGAGGCCACGGCCGCCGCGCGCACTACTATACCACCAGCCGGCGGGGACAGAAGGTTCGGGGTCCCCGCCGTATCAAACACTCTTATCGGTGTTCTAGATTTATTCCTTTTGTGCACAAACACAGCGATAACCAAAACGCCGTCGCGAAAAAGTTGGAAAAAGTAGCAGCAGCAGCAGAAGCAGCAGCAGAGGGCTGCGGGGGGTGAGGACATGACGGTCCGCTGCTGTGAGTCATGACGGGAGTCATGGACCCCACCAAGCAGCTCTTGACTGACGATGCAGTATCTAAATCTGGCGCACGCCGGCGAGGTGGTGGCGGTGTGTATATGTACAGAGTTTGTGCACCGCGACACCCACAGCGCCAGTGCTGGAGGCGCAGAACAAACTCGGGACAACTTGGACAGGCGCGGCGTGCGCGCGGCTGGCGCTGGCGGCAGTTGGGCCAAATCGCCGGCAATGCGGCACTCGAATCGATAGTCGTATTGTCACCCTTCCTCGCCAGCGCCGACACTGACGGCCTCGGTGTCCACGACGGCCATTATAAAATCGACACCGGGTCCGGCTGGCTAACAAGGGGGGCGCAGCGACGTGAAGGCGACACCACGGACGTGTCCGCGAAGTACGTAAAGCCGCCCCCGTGGTTGAGGCGTGGAGGAGCCTCCAGGACGGCGCGGCCGCCGCCACTGTCAGATCGGCGTAACGTAGTCCGGGACGGTCCCCGGGAGGAGAGCGGCCGGCGCGGGGCGGCATGCCGTTCACACAGCCCGCCCCGGCACGGCCCCGGCACGACCCATCTACGCCGCACCGACCAATTGTTCACACACGACGGGGGACTGCCGCGGCTGGCCGTCGGCAGAGGTCTCCGGGGAAGGACTCGGCACATCGCGGCCGTCCAGGGCCTGCGGCGATACAGGCTTCGCGACGACGGGGTGCTTGACGCGCACTGAGCTTCACCTTCCACAACTCCCCCACCGCCTCCTCGTCGACGTTCTGCGCGCGTGCTTCACGGGTCGGCGTCGACGAGCACCTCGGCGGCCATGGGGAGGGGCCTAACTACAGCGGGTGCACGTGGTCGGCAGCCTCTGGCGCAGTACTGTCAGTCCCATGTGGCGGTGGGCGCCGTGCCGGCAGCCGGTCGGCTCGTATCGGCCGGCCCGGCCCGGCACCGGCACCGGCACGGGTACGGACACGGGGCCGCCACGCCCCGCCACGGCCGGGCCCGCGGGGACGCGAAGCGTGGCGTGGCGGGGCGTCGTTGTGAGAGGTGGAATGAAGGTGCGCTCGCTTGCTCTCTCTCTCTCTCTCTCTCTCTCTCTCTCTCTCTCTCTCTCTCTCTCTCTCTCTCTCTCTCTCTCTCTCTCTCTCTCTCTCTCTCTCTCTCTCTCTCTCTCTCTCTCTCTCTCTCTCTCTCTCTCTCTCTCTCTCTCTCTCTGTCTCTCTCGCGGTGGGGAGCGGCGCGGTGCGGCGCAGTCAGTGAACCGATGATGTAGCTGTAGCAGCCGCAGCAGAGGTCGCTGACGTCCGGGGGAAAATGGGGAAGAGAGAGAGAGAGAGAGAGAGGGAGGAGAGAGGGGCGGCGGAGCAGGCGCCGCGGGAGAAGGGAGAAGGATAAAGGAAAGGGGGGGGGGGGGGGACAGGACAATGCCCATGAACTCTGCGCATGCCGTCTCCGTCTAGCCCGGTCCCGGTGCTGCCAGGCTGTAGGCTGTGCCCTGTCCCGTCCGGTCGTCCAGCCCAGCCCGGAGTCAGGTTCAGGACCCGGCATCACCACGTAATCCTTGGGGCCGGGGCGGCCGGGGTCCCCGATGACGCTACCCGTCTGCCCACCGCGGCCCTGGCCGTGGCCGTGGCCGTGGCCCTGGCCGTGGTACAGTGTTGCCCTGGTCCCCATAGCGTCTATGTCCGGCTGGGAATGGTCGGGCCGGAGGCTGCGGCCCGCGGCTGATAGCATGGGAAACCGGTTCCACTGATAGTGGATGGGATGGATGGATACACGGCTCTTTTGCTCCCCTCGTGCACCAATCCAATCTTTTTTCTCTGTTTTCATTCATATTTTCCTCCTCTCAGCTCTGTAAAAAATAATTAAAAAAAAAAAAAAACACCCACAATTTTTTCCCAGACAGTTTTTATTCATTCGGTTATCACTTAAGCATATTTCCTCTCCATGCCACCATACTCCAAACACCCTCTACTGTATCCCTTTAATTCCCAATGGTAGACTGGTCCAGGTCACAGTTAGTACAGTAGGCATGATCTCTCCGGTGCCTTTGGCTCACCTTGATGGCCCGTACGACACGTTTGTACACATTGGCTCCAACAGCCTCAAGGTGTCCTTCAGTTCCAAAGGTGTACCTGCCTGGCACATGTTATCTAAGGACTAGGTAATCAAATCTGAAGCGAATTAAATAATGTGAGTCTGCTGCACACGCAGACTGCAACCTGCTACACTTCAGACATTACCGATGAATCTCTGAACATACCACGGTCCAAAGGATAGATGGTAGTCAGGTATGTGTCAGAGAAACGAGTGGGGCGAAATGGTTGTGACAATTGATATACTTTGTTATTGATAAACTTGATCCCACCCTGCAATGTTTCAGGTTTCATGAGAAAATGATTTCACAGGAGAAGTAACGGCTCAATGACAGCTCCTCTCATGGTCCTCATTCCATTCACAGAACGCACACAAACTGCCCCGACTGCCAAGTCAGCGACAACCCTAACCACGTGAGACACGGGGCCGGTGTCCGATGTTTCTCACCCACACACAGACAGGCAGACAGATAAAACAGGCACGTTCCGAGATAACAGCTCCACGAATGCGCCGCGGGTAACCGCGGTCCGTTGGCGCACGGCTCGGGTCTCCAACTCCGGGTCCCGGACTCACCCAGGTTGAAGGGGCCGCCGCGGGTGGACCATCCTGGCACGTAGGCGGACAGGTCATCCTCCAGGTCGTCGTCAATGGGGGCGTCGCGGTTGTGGAACACCATCCTACATCGGGGCCCGGCTGGGCTGGGGCTGGCGGCTAGCGCTGCTGCCAAGCGGAGGACGGCGCCGAACAAACCGTTCTAGGTCCGCGAACAGCGAGAGTTTGGCCGCGAACAAAGTCGACGCGCACTCGAGGAGACGTCCACGAAACCACGACGCCAATAACTTGGTCTATGAAGTCTAGGAATAGCGGCTTTGCAAGTGCGTGACACCCACTCCCGTTGTCTCGCCGTCCATGTAAACTCGTCTGCAGCCTTCTAGAAAATCTCATGGCATGTAAACAAACAAAAAAACAAGGAGAAAATGGCCGTTTGAGGAAGACGGTCGCTGCCAACCCACCGGGCAGTGCAGCATGCACTGTCACGCAACCCGCGCTCCTCTTATCAATGAAGTTACCCAAAATATCATCAAAAAATTACAGAAAAAATTATCACCATAGTTTTCATCCCCTTATAAAATCCAGGAAAATGCAGTGAAACATTCTTGGTCTCGTAGTGACTTTCAACAGTCTTGCGGTGTTTCGGCGGCAAACTATCTCAAACTGTCAGATTTGTTGTCTTCCATGAGCCGAAAACTCTAACCTATCTTTATCTTCTGCTTTTGTGTTGTCATGACATCAGATCGCACAAAAGTGGTCAAGGCTTTTCGACAACTGCTGAACAATGCTTCATTTGGGTTGGGACAGGTCAATGACAACGAACTGGAGACTTGGCTGTTTTGTCCGGGACCAGACCGAATCCATCTGCTGCAGTGGTGTTTGGGCCAGTTGAACCCGGATCTCCGGAAACGCTTTCTGGACTGCGACGAAAAAGAAGCAGAAAAGAGTAAGGAAATTCATTGCTGATCCCGTAATCTTCTAGCTTCTCACTAACAGTATTCCACTTTATCGGATCCTTTGTTGTCAGGAACTGTTAACCACGTCAAGACGTTTGGAGTCAGCAACGATCAGAATGTAATTTTGGTAAGAGCTATGTTTTAGTTGTCTTTTCTCACAAGAGTCCTTGCTTGATAGATCCAAGTTCTAGTTCAGTTTCTGAAGATGATCGTGGGCATATAGAGTTAGATTTATTCTTAACTGGCACAGTGGTTGTACAAAGTAATCATCGCCCGTGGTCAGCATCTGGAACTATTAAGTCCTCTTCACTGTGTTCACAGAGTAACATAAGTGTTGGCTAACTTCTTGCTTTTCTTTTTGTAGGGCACTGCTGATCCAAACATGCAGATTGCAATGTGGAAGTCCATGATACTAGTCATTGAGAATTCTTCTCCATGTGAGGAAAATTATAAGTGCGCACCTTTAAAACAAGTTGAAGATAATTTTGTTAGGAGCAAAGAATTTACAGTATGTGCCTGTGTGATGTGATGTTTGCTTCCTAAGATGTGAATGTACCACATGATAATCCTTTAAAAAAATGTTTACTTTGTCAGGACTTGCTCTGCTGTAAAGTCAAGCTAGTTCCCACGGATCTCCGCCTTACCCCCAGTGCTGTATCTGAGAAAAAGATTGAGCAGGAACTCACGATTGTTAAGCAGAAATTAGAAGAATTACAAGGAACTGTTGATGTCTCCTTAGGTGACTGTGATAATGAAGACGCATCCATTGTAAGTTCCCAACGCAGAAATTGTACTAAAGTAGTGTCGCCCTTGAATTAATGAAGTCTTTCAACCTGTATTTCTTTGTGCCCTTCCAGTTAGAACATTCTGTGCGCTCTGCTGATGATTATAAAGAAGCATTCAGCCGTGATTTAAAAAAGATTCAGGAATGCTATCAGCATCTTGAGATCTCTGTATTTCCTGCTATTAAAAAGCATCCTGAAAATCCCATTGCACATGTTTTGGAAAGTTATATTGAAAATTTAACTGATAATGTCACCAGCTTTGTACAGGTCTTACAACTTCATTTGGACATTCATATACATGTTTTCAGTTTTCTGGTGAAGGATCTGACCCCTTGTCTCTTTTGTTCACAGATGTTGAAAGATACTGAAGCTATACATAAACTGTCAGGAGGGTTGCAGACTACTAGCACATCTAGCACAAAAGCATCTTACAGAACAGAGCTGAATCAATGCATTTCAAAGTGTCATTCATGTGTGTCTGAAATACTCTCTATGTGGAGATTACACAACATGACATGACAGTCATGTTCTGAAAAGACTTAACTAAAATAGCTTTATAGGTATTTTGTCCTATTAGTTTACTAAGCACTATGTGACAAACACATTTAATTGAATAGAATATTTGAGGTAAACAGTATGAACTGAAGTAATTTTTTAGATTTTATGTATTTAAAAGATATATGTAATTAATAATTCATCATTGCTAAAATTCATTTTAGAATAAGTTTAAAATTTCATTGAGAACTTCATTGAGGCTGAAAATCATTAATGTATACCAAAACAAAATGGACCCTGGGGTAATTGATTGTTGACTAAAACGGCTCAGGATAATTATATTCCTCTACAGGTTCCAATACAGCCTGCCCACCATCTTCATCTGTAACTTGTATACACTGGAAACAAATAGAGCACTTGTAAATAAAAAATATTGTACAGTTATCATATATTGTGTATTGAATTATATGAACCAATACTCACAAAGAATTCAACAAAGCAAATTTGTCCATCATCCATTTTCATCATGCACTGGAAGCACAACAGACCATTTTCATCCATTCTCATTGAAACCTTTTGTGAAACACTGATTGCCTTGATGGTGTGTTTCAAATGTTCATATCGGTACCTTTAACAAAGAAGCCAAGCTGTCATAACACTTCTGCACAGGACTTGGTCAACAGAAAAATTAGTAACGATTTTTTAGCATACCTGAATGCTGTCCTTACTTTACAATCAAAGAATTCAATCATTTCACTTGTTTTTTCAACATGAAACTGAAAAATTAAAGTTTTAAAGTCCTTTCTAAGATTAAATGTAAATCCAGACTCAAATCGACTCAAATCAGTACATACCTCGCCTTCCCCTAACCTACTGGATGTGTGAAAACGGAAATATGGAGAAGTGGCTGATAGTTCAATGCCCACAAGGTCGCATTGGTTATCCATTTCATCTAAAATTTCTTTTAAAAACTCAGACCTTAAAATTACCTGTTTAGTGAAATCCAAAAGCATTCAGAACCAAAATGGATCAATTAATAGCATGACACAGTAGACACAAGCTATATAAAGTACCTTATTAATAATGCTATCATCAGCAAAAGAAAAGTCTGCTACTTCTCCTGGGTCTGCAGTTTTGATACTACTGTCCAGAATGACGCCTTCCTCCTCAAGCCTATAAGCAGAGTTCTCACAAAATAATCCACAAAAAATCAAAAGAAAAGAAAAACAACAAGACTTATTTAAATAAAATTACATACATTAGCAATAATGGTTGACCTGCACCCTGAACACGCATGTCTACAGTGGCACTCATGCCAGATGCTTCGAACATGTTAAGACATTCCACAAGGGTGTGAAAATCTACCTTAAAAATAAGCTGATCTTCATCGTTAAATGAATATTCCTGGAAGAATAGACAAGGTGTTAAGGACATGTTATAGATAAACACAGCAATTTGATGACAACTGTTCCAGCAACTTACCTGAAAAATATCAAGTTGAATGAATGCGCTAGCTTGAACACATTTGGCTATTTCAACAGTCACCTTTAAACCATCTTTGGAACAGAAACAAACGGCTTCCTGAAATTAAGATGAGAGCATTAGTGTCAAGTCTCGTTTCCATACAAATATCACAAAATGAAAACCGGCTGTAGCTTTGAATTAGAAGTTGGAAAACACCTAACCTGAGCAAAGTTCAGAGACTTTAAAACGCTATTAACACTCTTAACGTTATCGATTTTCGCTATGAGAAGGCAGTTTTCATCATCTTCTCTTTCTTGGACATACATGTTGATAGTCAACAAGCAGGCTAAAGTCGAAATTTACAGTACACACACGAGTGCTACGCGAGTTCGAATTTGTAAGCAAACAAAAGACGATACCGGAAGGGCGACACTAAACCTGTGGTACCAACAAAACCAACGAAACTCCTCCATTTTATCCCAGAGCAATGTCTTTCGATTCTATCGTTTGTGTCCCACTTGCTTACACGTTCGTAACAGTGAAATTTTCGTTAAGAGAACTGTGCCCATTTCGATCCTTTTTCAGTCACGAGAATGGATGTTGCAAGCGGGGTGGGGGATGCTAAATGGTGTTTAGGCTGCACCAACAGGTGTCCTGGTTGTTTTCAGGACCGCCAAGATTCAACCGGTACCTACGGGGCGGGGAGAGGCGGGGAGAGGCGGGGAGGGGCGGGGTTGTTCTGGCGACTGCCGCCGGCCCGACTGGATGACTGGACCATGGACTGCATATGGCCTGCAGCCCACAAGTACTCGCATAATCCTCAATCTCAGTTAATGTCTCAAGACTTGTGTGCACCGACATTTTCCGAAATCGCCGTTTTTTCCGTGACATGCAACACGTCCCGTTCAGGGTTCGACACGATTCGAGGTGACACCCTTCCTCCTCCTCCACTTCCTGTGCACTTTCCTCTTCCTTCCACTTTACCCTCCTTTCTCGCTGACGGCGGACGGCGCCGGCTCCCAAAATCCGTTTGCAGTGTGCAGAGGAAGTGCTGCCATCCGCACGTTAAGTGGCCCCACCCTCCCTGGAGATACGAGGTTCAGAAGGGGCGGCTGGCGGCTGTGGTACGGCAGGCTGCTGCCGCGCGGCCGCGTTCGGAAACACGACCCGATAACACCCCTGACGAACAGCCTCGTTTCGGAAAGTGAGAGTAGACACTTCTCGGACGCGGCGGCGCTGGCCGCCGGCGTGCTAACTCGTTCGGACATCTCAAGTCGCGCGCTTTTCGGCTTGCGGCGCGACGGCGGCGGACGGGCTGACAGGCGGGGAGGGGCCCAAGTCAGGCTCCCGAAATGTTGCAGGGGTTGGGAGGGGAAGGGTGCTGGTCCCGGCTGGCCGACAACCCTACATCCGCCAAGGCTTCAGCAGCTTCAGCAGCGCACCGAGGACCGCCCCACTCTGCGCCCACAAAGAGCTGCCAAGAAGGGGGCTCGCCATTATACGCGGGCCTCGGCCGTCCGCGACCGCAAACTACTCAACTACAAACCACACAGCTACAAACTACACAATGTCACTCACCCGTGCGGGCCGCGGGAGCTGTTAGCCAGCGGGGGCAGAGGGAGAGTGCCAATGACATCCCGCCTCCCACCGGTAGCGCCTGCGAGTGCCGGGGTAGGCCAGCCCGCACGACACCCGTGCATTCCCAAGTCCCGGCTGCCTACCCAACGGGCGCCATAGCCATATCGCAGCAGGTTTGCGATTGGGACAATATCGTGTGGACGATCCCTGACGTAGAAAACCATTAATTTTGGGTCACGTGGATTGATTGTGTGGAATCCATAGGGTGAGCCGTAGTGTAGTTGATTTTCGGCTCAACGCGCGGAAATGTTTCCCTCGTCAATACGACGGCACCAGGCGGGACGGGGGGGAGGAAGGAGCGGGCGGGGCGGCGGGGACCCCGGTTTCAAATAAACGATCTACCGAGGTGCCACAGCCTCCGACAGGCACGGCACGGCCACGGCACGGCACGGCGCGGCACGGCACCGTACCCCGACGACATCGCCCTCTGTCACACACCGGCACCGCGGGGCCCCGGCTGCTGCGGCCGTACCGACACACCTGCTTATAATCTGTTAGCGCGCCGAGGCTCTTCCCCCTCCCCCACCCCTCCCCCACCCCCACCCCCAGCCGGCCCCGACCCTCCCTGCTGGGGAATTAGTATTTTTATGATGTTTGTGTCAGCGGGGCCGTTACTGGCGGCGCTTTCTGCCACCACAACGGCGGTCATATCGCCGCGCCGAGAAACAGAACCACGCAACTGTATGAGAAATCGAGGCGGCGGCTGCGGCGGCGGCGGCCGGGCGGGGTGTAGGCGCCGCTTGATGGAACGTACTCCTGTCCGCGACGGCGGCGACAAAGCATCAGCATCAGCGGGAGCGCGGCCTGCGGCTGTAAAACACGGTGCGGTGCGGGGCCACGGACCACACCCTCCCCCTCCGCTGCCCGGGGGCGTGCACGAAACACGTAGCGGGGCGAACACATGCGCCGGGCAGCGGCCGCTATTCAGATATCCGTTTTGTCTCTTCATACGGCTGTCCTGGCTTCAGGGGGGGGGGGGGGGGCAGACTATGGTCACGACCGTATCCTTCATGCATGGCAAGGTTAGGTTAGCCAGGTCACAGTAGAGGGGAGGGTGGTCAAAAAGTGGCCTAAAATCGGTCACGTAGTTTATGAACGTCTCCCTACGGCGTTGAGCGTTACGTGGCATGTGGACAGCACCCCGCTCCGAGAGGCCAGGCCGCAGCCAGACGTCGGCGGCTCCGTGCGTCGTGCCGGGGGCGTGTGACGTGGCGTGGCGTGGCGGTGCGGTGCGGTGCTGTCATTGCTTGTCGCGGGCCGCCGCCGGCGATTGCATGGCGTGAAGCCGTGACAGGGAAGGGAAGACCTGGTCCAAGCGGCGGGGCGGGGCGGGGCGGGCGGGGCGGGGCGGGCAGACCGCCGACATGCAGACGACACACCGCAAGGCCCCTCGGCCCCCGTCGGCCCCACACTGCCAAGCCATACTAACCCACACGGAGATGAGAAACTGAGATGTCAGTTTCCTGGGAGTATGGGATCTCTGTAAGGGTCATTGTATCGGCCTGTACCGATAAAGGAAATAATGCGTATTCGAGCTGAGCTGAGTTCTGTGTACCAATATAGGTGTTCATGTCGCCATTCATCCCCTCCCACCGGCCCTGGCCAGCCCGCACCCCTCTAGGGTTCTTCGTTACGGGACATTTACAATCGGAAGGAAAACTTGCGCTGCGCTACGCCGGAAGTCCCCCCCCCCCCCCTTCCCCCTCTCCCGTGCTCCGCATTCACGAAAACCGAAGGAAAACCCCGTAACCCGCGCAGCAGGGATGTTGCAGAAACGTCTGCGTGGATACGGCTGTAGGGCATGGGGCCCCCTCCCCCTCACCTCCCGTCCTCTCCCCCCCCGTCCTCTTCCCCTCCCCCTCCCGTCCTCTTCCTCTCCCCCTCACCACCGCCCTCTCCAACCTTTCTCGAGGTCGATTTAGTTCGGGCTGAAGGGTTGTGATGGATAGCCCCGGGCAAATGAGCGCGACCGTGTGGACCGAGGCGAAGCCGGGACGATTTGGAGAAGATCGGAGGGGGCGGTGGGGGGGGGGGAAAGGGGGCGGGGGGGGGGGGGCTTCGGGTGTGGTGGCGTACCTGAGCGTGAGGTTGACGCGATCTAAGGGGCTTTGTGCGGGGCCCTCGTAATGAGGGGGGAGGGGGTGTGTGGGGGTGACGTTGGCAACGCTCTGTCGCCAGCATCAGCGCGCTCTGGACGGACCGAGACGGAAGGTCAAGACCAACAGAACTAGCAGCGGAAGCAGACCAAGTTGTTTCGAAGGCGACAGCCAATAGCCCGACCGAATTTTGAGCACGACATTGAGCCACTTCCGATCTCCGATCTCCGGTTCCGGTTTGCTCCCTCTCTGCTGCACGGCACCCTCGCATCGAAGACGCGGGTCCAGAGACCTGAACGCGGGCGAAATCTACTGACTCAAATTTTAGTCTCTAGACGGAAACATGCAGATGAAGATCTCCAATTTTCCATACAAACACTCCGGTGCCAAAGGGTTGACCAGACCCTGAGCGCAGACGGAGCACACTGCGCGCAATTCCGGCACTGTCCGAGAGACAGCGGCCAACGCGAGGGGTGCGTAACTGCGAACAGTCACTGTACACCCTTAAAACAGTCATGAAAACAGTCATCAACAGTGTCACCGACAGTCACGCAGTCAATCAACAGTCAACAGTCATGCAGTCACAAAAAGTCACAAACAAGTCACTTTACAGTCAATTTACAGTCACTTTACACATATAATGTGAAAAAATAGGGGGGGGGGGCAATAATTTCGACCAATAATGAAATGAGTGTAACGAGCCACTCCACCCGATTACATAAGTATTATTGTGCGAATGTGATAAAGTGGTACGAGTAGGGCTGTGTACGAAGTACCACCCCCCTTCGCTGGCTAGGGACATCCTGCCAGCTCGCATAGCCAACCAATTTGGGAGGCGAAAGCGGCTGTTTTTGCTGCGCATTCCTCCACGCACTTTCCCGGCCCATTTCGATTTCAAACACGTGAACACACGCACACACTCCCGGACCCGGACACCGAAAAAAGGAGACGAACACGCGGATGGCACCCGCTGCTGCGCTGCTCCGGACCCGAGGGGCAGAGCGGGGCTGACAAATGGGCTCGGCGACGTGTTTGGAAGTGGACGCTTCGTTGCGGGCAATTAACACTGTGAGTTTCTCAGAGGTGGTTCTCGCCTTGCCACCCATCGAGGGGGCGGTCGCCTCTCTCACTCGCCCCCGCAGTGCAGCAGGACGGGCCGTGCGCGGTGCGACAAGGACACACGACTACCCGTTCGCCGGCGGCCCCGCCCCGCCCGGACCCCCCGGTGTGCGGCGGGGGCAGACGGGAGGTCGCCGGTGAGCGCCGTGGGGGACTTCCTGGCCGGGTGGGTGGGGGTGGGCGGGGTCCTCCCATTCCGGGCATACCTGACCCCGGCCTCCCGGTTAATGACGACAGCAAACCCCCGTCGACGCTGGAGGCGCCGGCACGGCCAGCACGCAGAATAACACGTGAGTACGGAGGAAGGGCTGAACACGGGACACTTCGTTTTTCCAGAAAAATTGTTCTTTTTTGGGGGGCGCAACTGGTGTGGGCCAACTTTTATAGGCATTGCAGTAATATTAAAGTCGACAAAAAAAATATTGATGAGGGCCTAAACACGAGTGCGATGCCCTGGCCCTGCGGGGTCCCCTTCCCCTCGCCAAGTGAGACAAGGCCTCCTGATTACGCCGCGGCGCCAGCCAATTACGCCTAGACTCGGCTCGGAGTGACAAAAGCGGGGCCGCCGGGGGGCCGTAATTCAACCGTCAATACAAGCAATAGATATTTCAGCCGCCCAATTACCCAACAAACATTTCGCAGCCAATTTCCGAGGAGATCCGTCGTGGGGGCGCCCTATGTGTTCACCGCGGCCGGGGGCGGCGGGGGGCGGCGCCGGCGGGGGCTGCCAAACCCCAAAGGGGCGGGGCCGGGGGCGGGCCGGGGGCGGGCCGGGGGCGGGGCTTTGGGTGGGCCGCTGGGGCACGGCCAGCAGCACGTCGTCGTGGTCCCTCCTCCCCCCCCCCCCCTTCACTTGTTGCAGCGGCGCGGGACGTCCAACTGGTGGACTGGGGGGCGTTCGAAAACTACGTGACGCCCTTTGATGTCAGGTCTTCGGCCTTCCTCAGGCAGGCCTAGAGGGGCCATCACTCTCTCGATGTACACCGATTTAAATCATTGCTAATACTTTTGATTTTACTTCATTTTTTATCAACAAAACAATGATTTTTCGAAAAACACTTAAAACTTTTTTTTTCTCTCTGTCTGTTTTCATTTTACTTCGGCATTTTCATGATTTTTTTTATCGTGCCGTATACTTGACAATTCTGATTATTTTTTTTTCGATCTATGATTTATTTTGATTATTGCTGATTCTTTTTGCCACCGAACACCGATTTTTTCGTTCGAGTGAATCTCCGGCCGGGTTGAGATGCCGGACGCGCGGCGCGCCCGGTCTGCGGCGGATAGGCAACGCTACCTGGAGCGTGCACGGCTGCGTGGCGTGCTGCCTACCCCACACCTGGCGGGCGCTCGGCTGCGGAGCGGGAGCGGAGCCAGTGACCAGTGGGCCGGAGGTCCGGCCTCGGGCTTCTTGCGTGCATGGGAAATTGCGCATTCACAACACGCTATTTCGGCAGAGACATCACTCTATGTTTTCCATGGGGCTAACCTAACCCTCCAGCGCATATGCAACAGGGCTGTCATAATTGACTTGATTATCCCCCTTTTACAGTGCGACCCCTCTGAATCGGAAGCGACTTTCTTACTTTTTCTGGTGGCAGCCTGGGAAGGTGTTCCGACTAGCGGCCACCTCTTGAACCCCCTCCTCCCCCTCGCCCTCCCGTTCTACCCCTGTGGCTGTGCTGCTCCTCCCCGGGGACGGTGGGGGGGGGGGGGGGGGGGCGCCGGCAGCGCCAGCGGCAGCCAGGGCGGGGGCCTTGTGGGGAAGGAGAAGGAGGGGCCTCGACAGTCTGTCGGCGGCCACCCGAGGCAGCGCACCGTTGTAGCCGGTCCGGTCACCACCCCGTCGTCCGCGGCCGTCAAGGACCCCGTCCTCGAGTACCTGCCGCGAGTGTCCTCCGCCCACTACCTGGCGAGCATCGCCGTGTCCGAGACCTCGTCGCCGGCTACCGTCGGGTAGCTTCCGTCCGACGGCGTCCAGCTCGCTCAGCAGCAACAGGGGGTGCTCGGCGTCCAGCGACACCGCGCGCGGCCCGGGAGGAGGCCTGCCATGCTGGCGACCGCCGTGCGGCCATGATGGGCTACCCCACCACCCTGGAGCCCGCGCACCCCGTGCACCCCGTGCTGCCGAACCACTACCCGGCGGACGGGGCCGGCGGGGGCGGCGGGGGCGGCGGGGGCGGCGGTCATGCCTCCGACAACACCCGCCGCTTCTCCGTGACGCGGCTGCTGGAGCTGGAGAGGCCTGCCATTGCCGGACAGCCAGGGCTACAGCACAGCGACGGTAGACTCATTTATTTTTCATTCATTCATTTCATTCATTCATACTTTTAATTGTTCCGTTCATTCATTTTCAATTTTTTCGTTCTTCCGTTTTTTTATTTTTTTTTAGTCATTTGTAAATTTTTAATTTTTCCAATCATTTATTTTCCACTCTTTTTTCTTCAATCTTTCATTATTTTTCATGCATTGCCTCTTCTCATAAATTCTCCATTCATTTCCTCTTCATAAATTCTCCATTCATTTCCTCCTCCATAAATTCTCCATTCATTTCCTCTTCATAAATTCTCCATTCATTTCCTCGTTCTACTTATCCGTTCGTTCATTTCCTAATTAATTGATTAATTTGTTTACTTATTCGTGCCCGTCGGTGTCCATTCGTTGACCGATGCAGTCTAAGTGTTGACGCTCACACAGGCCGCCGACGCCGTGCCCCACGAGTTACGCCCCGATGCTGTGCCGTCCGTCTCCCACGGCTCCGCCGGGCTCCGCCGGGCTCCGCTATAGGCTCCGCGCCGCGGTGCGTTCACGCCGGCTGACTCCACGCGACGCCCCGCTATTAATACATTAACCGCCTGTCACAACTTGAAACACAACGTCGTTAAATTACTCCTAAAACCCTGAAATAACACTATGTCTTGGGCCACAATGACCGGTCCGAGTGCTTCCATCTTCACGGGACATTCCATTCCTCGGAGGAGACCGAGCCCCAGGGGGAGCGGGGGAGCCGCGTACCACCCTCAAGTACAGCTTGACACTGAAGAGATGTTTAATGAATGGAGTTTGAATGGATTAAAATCCAGCACGGACTATGGACTGTGGCACGTGGGATAATGACGGAGAAAAACTGGAGAGCGTGCGGGGCGAGAGTGCCTAATCTGGCGGGAGCGCGAATGTCACCATCGTGTCTCGGTAGCCACATTGGTAAGCGCACCGGCCGGCGACCGACGGGTCCGGGGTTCAAATCTTGCCGGTGACTCAACTTTTTCTTGTGACCCAGCTTGGCGGACAGTGCCTAAAATATACTTCCGAACGTGGCGTTGGTATGGCTGTCCAAGCGACCGTGCGGGCTAAGGCGCCGCCGGCACAAACCCCCGGTCCCGAGGGTCTAGGGTTCAATTCCCTAGATCCGAGGGTCCCGCCCGGGGGGGCGTTCTGTGCCTCGGGAGCAATCCCGGGGGGAGACTCGGGGGATGTACGGGAGCTTCTAGGGTTCGAAGCTTCTGTTTTCCTCTCTCTGAATCTGGCAGGTGCGGACATGCCGCTACTCGGTACGTAGCGAGTAGAGTACAGCGGCTTCGGCCGTGTACGAAGGGAACCTATGTCCTCCAAATCTTCGCAGGGGCGGACTCCCACGATGAGTGGGGCCAAACCAGACTGCGGTTGAAGGGCACTACAGTATTATGGAGTCCCGGAGGCCGTGGTTAGCGGAGGGGGCCTCGCGCAGTAGCGCGGGCTAGGGGTTGCCGGGAGATCCGTCCGGCGCAAGCCGGGTAGCGGGTTCTAGTGCTGTGTCCCGGGGCCAACTAGCAGCCGTAAAGCACCGGTTCCCGTAAGATCACCGAAGTTGAAGGCAGGGGTCCTGGCGGAAGCCAGGACGACATAGGTTTTGTCACCAAAGGTCAAACATGCCATAAGGCTTCATTTTCTTATCAATCCTGTTTCGAATCGTTCGCAAGGATTCACAGTTTGTCGAAAACATTCAGATATCCCAGTTGATGGTGTCGTCTCGTATACTTGGCGACAGTTGGTGGTTTTCTCAGACAAAGTTCGGCACGAGGCCTGGCCGTCTAGTCCGACATGAGGTTGCAGGGTGTACCGGGGCGGGGCGGAGCGGGGCAGAAGCGCGCTGCCACTATAAATACGGTCGCTTTGCTGTCAGTGTCCATTTCCTTTATAATTTGTTGTGACCCCCGCCGTCCCCACCTCCTCCCCCTCCCTGGTGTACCTTCTCCTCCACCTTCCTCCTCCCCTCTTTCTGCTTCTCACTCCGCTTCTCCGAAACGGGAGGGAAAGCGGCGCGCGTTTCAACACCCATCTCTCTTGTGCGGCTTCGCACTTTCTGTGAAAATCCGCGTGGTCACAGCGTGAGACCGCGTTCGAATAGCAAATGTTCGCACACTGCTGTTTCGGATTTCCCTCCCGGCACGCGAGTCTCAGAGCAGTCTGATTGGGTGCTCCGCGCTCAGGGCGTGGTGGCGATGGTGGGCATGGTGACGTGCGTCGTGTTACCCAGCGACTCCTCGATGTACTTGAGCTCCGTCAGCGAGATGAACGCGGTTCGTGAACGGCCGCCAGCTGCGGTGCTGTGCCCGCGCGCGCACACGTGTGCACACGTGCGTGCTGAAATGTGACGTCACAGTCGGCCCCTTCACAGTCGGCCGGCTCCGGCCGCCCCCCGTCCGCAGGCCGCGTGCGGTGTCGGGTTTCCGCACGTCTGAAACCAAGGGGGAAACAACTCCTTGGTCTCCGACAGACAGACGTCGGGTAATCCGAGTAATCCGGGTAATCCGGGTAATCCTGGTATTCCGAGGTAATCCGGAGTAATTCGTAGCTATTAACAGAGTAATCCGAAGTATTCCTCGGTAATCCGGGTTAATCCGAGGTAATCCGGGGTAATGCGGGTATTCCAAGGTAATCCGAGGTAATCCGAGGTATTCCGGGTAATCCAGGGAAATCCGGGGAATCCGAGGTATTCCGGGGAAATCCGGGGTAATCTGGAGTAACCCGGGGTAATCCGGAGTAATCCGGGTAATCCGGGTAATGGTAATCCGACAGACACCGATTTTTCGAGTTGTTTCCCCCTTGGAAACACACGCGTCGCCGCCGTCCCTGTTGATAAGCCTGGCCCTTCGGGCTTAGCTCCACTTTTGCCAACCCCTGCTGCCTATCGGTGGTTGCACCCCAAAAATTGTTGCGGAGCGACGTTGTTTTATCGCCGCCAAACGACAACCATGTTGGTGTGTTGGCGTTCTGCTGAGGGGCACAGCAACAGGAGTCGTTTCATAGGGAAGGGTCTCGTCTGAAGTGCGATGGAGGATGAGGACTCTGTGTGTGTATGTGTGTGTGTGTGTGTGTGTGTGTGTTCACCTAGGTCGTCTGGGCGCCCCGCCCAAACTCTCGTATCTCATTTGCGAATACGTCGCAGTCAGTGGGCTCAGCTGTGTGGCCTATGGTCGGGGCCCCAACGACTCGACTCACATGTATCACGTTAGGGCAGAGACCGAACAGAACAGGGTGGCCCTGTTCGCATCCGACTGGCCGTGTGCGATGGGGGGGAAGGGGAGGGGGGGGGGCGTGGTCAACATGTGGCTGTGCTGCTAAGCGGCGAGCGCCACCGCAAACCGCAATCCGCGCCACCGGAACCGAAAGGGCCGAAGGGGGTGGGGGAGGGTGCCAACAAGTCTAGGGGAACAGCGATGATGGGACGTGAGGCCGAGGGCAGTTCTTTCGAATGCCTTGACTTCTGCACGCAGTTTTGATCCCAGATTGATGTTAGTTTGGGCTGCCTACCTTCTGGGCGTGGCGGCTTCTCCACAGTCAAGAATGCCATGAGGCACCATTTTCATGACAAAATAACGTGTAGGGGTCGGTCCTAACACACTGCGACCGAAAATGCATAATTTTATTTTTCCGTCATTATTCTTAAAAATGTAGGTTTGTGTCCCCAGACGAGGAGTCCACGACGGGGGCCGCGGGGGCGGGGCTCCGCCGGAGGCCGTCGTCACAGAAGCCGCGCCGCAACCGCACCACCTTCAGCTCGGCGCAGTTGGCCGCGCTGGAGCGCGTGTTCGAGCGCACGCACTACCCGGACGCCTTCGTGAGGGAGGACCTGGCGCGCCGCGTGCAGCTCAGCGAGGCCCGCGTCCAGGTGAGGACCGTCATCGGCATCCTCGTCGTCGTCGTGCACCCCGAGGTGCACCCCCACGGCAGTGTCACCAAGCGCAAAACCTAACTTGGCCACTCTACCGCCCCCGTTTTGTGTGATTCCAGGTGTGGTTTCAAAACCGCCGCGCCAAATTCCGCCGCAACGAGCGCAGCGTGCTGACGCAGCGCGGCGGCGGCCTCGGCGTCGGCCTCGGCACGTCCCCGATGACGCCCCCCATGGCGTCCCCGCACGGCCTGGCCCAGGGCCTGGCGCTGTCCTCACCGTTCTGCCCGGCCCCGCCCTCGGCCCAGGACGTGGTTCCGGACATGGCCCACCGGCACCTAGGTAAGCGGAGCCGACCGGACGGCCGCGGGTTCGAATACCGCCGCCAGCTTCGAGTTTCTGTGCGCTGCTCGACGTGTCAGTAATATCTTTTCCGTGTTTCCCCCGTCAGGCGATTCCCAGGCAGTCCCCGACTACTCCATGCTGTGGAAAGGAGCCGACCTCGGCGGCCTCGGCCAGGGCCTGGGGCACCTGGACACCCCCGGCCCCGCTGCGTCCTCCGTCCCCCTCCTGCACCCCGGCCACCCCCATCCCCACGCCGGACAGCACGGCCAGGCCTTGGGCCAGCCCAGCCCCTCATGTGCCTTCATGGCCGCAGGTACGAAACTCGATCAAATGAGTGCTATGTCACAGCGAAACTCTCGCTCTCTGGCTTTTGAACTGACGTGTAGATTTGTTTGGCAGGAGTGCCGGCGTACAGCGCGCCCTCCGTCCCCTACAACGTGACCACCAGTATTGCCAACCTAAGACTAAGAGCGCACGAGTACAGCAGAGACGCGTTAAGTTACTACTGACCCGGCGTTACAACGCCGCCAGCATCCCGGACCGGGGCCCTTGTCCTTGTGCTGTTGTGGTTCTTGTGTGATAGTTACAGTGCCTGATTCAAGGGCGAGGGCATTTCCAATGAAAGGGTAGGGTGAAATTTTGATTGACTGATCTACTGTAATGTAAGTAATGAAAGGAATCTGTGCACAAAATTTGTTATAGAATAAATTCTATGTGTAATAAAGCGAGTTATTTGATTTGTCTGCATTTGAGATATGGTGGGCTGGGTTTAGCTGCTCTTTGTCCACAGAGGAAAAAAACAAACAACAACATATAAATACTGTTACTTTCATTCTCAACTTTTATTTTTGCTCAGTCCTGACAGGTGTAAATAAATCATTTCTTAATTTCAGAAGGAAGCAAACTTCTCAAGTAATAAAATAATGTTATTGACTTAGCTGGTGTTAAATTATTAAGGACGAGTTATACAGAACTAAAATGAACATATTTCATAATTTCATACAGGTACTACCTAGTCAGTTTTATGTTTGGATAAAGCTCTCAATCGCTCTATTAAAGTGGGATGAGAGAAATGCCAGAGGGAGTACCACTTATCATTCACTGGGAATGAGAGATTGTCCAAGTGCAATTTGATGAGAGAATCTCCCAGCGGTTTGGTGTATCCCAGAGTTGCTGCAAATTCATCAGCTTGATATTCAAAGTGACGGGAGATGGAGCTTGTGAAAAAATTGATCAACTGCAAGAAAACAAACATAAAAATAAAGTGAAACATGTAAAGTTAGGATTACATTAAAAAAATTATCTTTTCATACATACCACTTTGCAAGGCAAAAGAATGTTCCCCAGGATAACAGTAAGACCAATAACAGCTGGCTGGGTGTTCGCAAAACCGAAAGCACGGTAGAGGCTTTTGGAGGAGAATACTTTTGAGAACAGCAGGAAGAACAGGAAAATTTTCACCTGAAATTTTTTTGGTGAAAGAAAAATAATAATTGAAAAACATGACACAAGAGAAAATACAAACTCCCAAACCTCTTAATGCTTACCTCAAGAATAATCAGAAACTTGACTGTGTGGTTACATTTCCAGTGACCTAGTTCATGTCCAAGTACTGCAACAATTTCTTCAGTTGTGCAACCTCGATCCTTTTTGGTATTTCTCTTTTCTTCCAGCTTTTTCTTTTCCTCTTCAGTCAAGTTTTCTTCTTCTTCTTTCTCCTTAGCTTCCTGTTCTGCCTTATCACTTGGTTCATATCCCTTAATCAGAGTATCAAACAGAACAATGCGCTTGTTCTTGAAAAATCCATAAAGGTAGGCATTGCTATGAGCAGAGCGCTTCGAACCTTCATAACAAAAAAAATTAATTGATTTACCTCACTAATAGAACTTAAGAACAAAGACATAACTGTTCCAAAAATTACCTTCTACAACAAAAAGTTTTGCAAGAGGGTAGTCCAAACGTTTAGCAAGAGCCTCAATTTTCTCTCTGAGTTCTCCCTCAGGGAGAGGGGTGTATTTGTCAAACAGAGGAGCAATATACGCAGGATAGATGGTCATCATTACAAGTATCACAACAGTTGTGAAGCCCCAGGCATAGAATGAAAAGTAGTCACCACCGGCCTTTATGATGAAAATTATGCCACTGATAACTGGGAATGTAATGATCTGGCTCACAATGAACTTCTTCACCTCATCTTTTACAAAGAAACCAAGCGTCTGAAGAAGATAAAGGATAAAAATTAGTCATGGGCCTAAACAACACTAAGCTGTCAAAAGTTTGTTTGAAACCTAAGTACCTGATTGTTGAATCCGTGCCTCTCCTCAATCACAAATGTGGAATAGAGCTTGAACGGCGTGCTCAGAATTGTCTCAACAAGGCTGTTCACCAATAAAAAGAAGTAAGTCTGATTTATTTCATAGCGATCAAGAGGCAGACCAATTCGTTTGATAATGAGTTCAGATACCGTCCACATCAGAACATGTACTTTCAGCACCAATGTTACCTGGGGGGAAATACCAACATTTAATTAATAATGTCCCATAGATATAAATTCTTACTTCATTGAACTGTTACTTACCGTGCTAATAACCAAATCGAACTGGCTTTGAATGAGTTCAAAGGTATTCTTATCAAGAGCATACTGCCTACTTTTTTCAAATTTTTCTTCATCCATGTGCTTTCCTAGCTCTGGAGGTACCTTTCCTTCCTTAATGTACACTCTCCTCTGCAAGACAAAATATAAAAATTGATCAGCTAATAAAAATGTATTGTAACTGACACTGCTGGAAAGTACTTTTCAACAGTTTTTATACCTGACGGATGCTCAAATACGACTCCCATATGCTCATGAGTGTAATTGATCCAGCTAATACATATAGCAGATTGTTCTCATCTATGTTGTATCTGGCAAGAAAGCCCATGGCTGATGTGCCCAGAATGGGAGTGAGCGTGTCCTTTAAAAACCCCAGCATCCTGAATAGCAGGACCTCCGGGAGACCTAGAAAAAAAACAACAGGGAAAACTTGTAACTATGAGAACAGATACTTTCAAGCATAAAGGTTGATAAATATAGATGTCACTCAGTAAATTTAATTGAAGGTCACAATCCAGTGCTACTAGGGCCATGAAAAGAATTGGACAGCCTCAGACCAGAGATATATAAAACAAAGAACCCGAGTTACTTCAGGTTGAAAGAATTATTAAGACACTAACATCAAAATAATTTAAAATAAGTGCACCTTCGTAATGAAAACCAGTTCAATTAATATTAAAAGCCTGGTTGCCGGGATGTGACAGTAACAATGCAGAAGCCGGATAACCTCATTTCAAGCTTAGTTTCATGCATTATGCTAGAAACTGTAAGTCTAACTCAGCACGCACTTTAGATAATCCTTTGCCTTTATCCAGAAAAAAAAGTAAACTACATAACGTAACGCACGTAATACAAGATTACTATACCAGAAACTGCCGCACAGCCCGCAAACTACAAACCGCCAACTGTTTATCCAAATCAGAAAATGAAAATAAGACACTCGCAGCATGCAGACGAAATTTTCATAATAGAGTAGAATGGGCTGCCTACCTAGCAGGCGCCTTGTTTTCTCTTCAAAGGAGCGCCCGTAAGGTAGGCAAATATACCAGCTTTCAAGACGAATTGGTGGTCTGTAAAGCAGGCGCTCCGTGAAGTTGAATATGAATTTTTCATCATAGGTCTCTCCCTTCAAGATCGTATTTATGACATTAAAAAGATAGAAAAATGCTAAATGAACTCAGTTAATCACTCTCTTTCACGGCACAATAGACAATCTCAAAAAGTTGTAAAATGACAAAGTATTGAAGATTTTTGTTGCGATGCTAGAGCTCGAGCTCTATTTCTCATACTGTCGGCCATATTTACCCCTGTTATTGTTTTCCGACGCCACCGACTACCTACCTGCGTCGGCCGCTTCCCTGCCTTTGCGGTTGAAAAACCTTGACAACTAGTCAGCTGTGTTCAACTCGACCACCATGTCAATCCCTCTGTTCCCGAGTCTCACTCCCCGCATCGTAAACCCTGCCTGGTTCAGTGTGGACAAACCCTGTGACGATGACAACGAACTGACTCAATTGGAGCAGGAGCACCAGTCCTGGGTATGCCTGGCACTACCACCCTGTTCTGTTTCGGATGCCATGTTAATTCGTATTTCATTTCGGCTCAAGCCGGTGATGGCATGTTATCTGACGTGTGTTCCTCCTGCTTGCAGCTTCATGGCATCGCCAACAAAGACTCTGAACTTGTTCCCATTGGAAAGCCAGCGACTGAGGTGAGTGTTCGTATCATATGAATTTCTGTTCATGATTTTGATTGCTGTCTTCCGTGTAAGTACATTCGAAGTCCTTCTACATTTCCTTCGGCTCTGATCTCTACTTGTCTGCTGGGCCTTTGTGCTGATATTTGCTTTGTTTTCTCTTCAGCAAGAGGAGGAGGATGAAGATGAAGAAGAGGATGACAATGATGATGACACTAGCGAAAGTCATGATGATGAGGAAGATGATGAGCTAGACATGGATGACTCTTATGACGAATCTCCTAATGATCCTAGAATGAACAATGGGATGGGAGGGGCATCCCTAAACCCTGTTCGTTAATTTCTCAACAAACTGACCTGGCTATCGAGGCATTTGCTTTCTTAGATTTCTTCCACAAATCTGTATTACTATGTGCAACTGGTCATTTCTCTTATACCAAACATAGACCATGCTCATGTATGTTAAGGCACATTATCCATCTTTATTTATCTTCTTATGTTTTAGTTTTCATAGAATATGGTCTCATATCTACATTTGTCATTTAGAGCTTCAACTGTGCTTAGCATTTTCTACTAATGCCCACAGGGCTTTGTGTAAGGCACATTCCAAAGAAAAACCAAAAAAAAATTCTCATAATTATCTGTGCAAAATGTTTAAAAACATCCCTTTACATTATGATTATTTGTCTTTCCCGCATCATTTTTCTGCTGGTACTAATATTTTTTCCCTGTTTGTGTTTGTAAAGAATGGATGAAACTGATGAGATCATGATATATTTCTTCCTCTTGTATTCTCATGTGATTGGAGTTATATGGATTAGTTGGGCATACTGGCCGACCAATTTGTGATTTTCTTCACCCATCTTCATTCTATAGGGTGGTCTTTTGTGATTTAAAAAAATTGGAGCTGGTTGTCTCCCATTTTTGTCTTAGATTAATTAATCTTTCTGAACAGTTTTTGTTTCTCTTCCTGAAAACTTTCTGTGAAGAAGATTTAGTGATAGCTAAGGTACAGAATAAATGAAAGTATTTCGTTGTCAATACATGTTTTATGTCAAAACTTATGTAAATTTTACAAGTATTCTTAGTAGTGATAAGTCATTCATATAGATACTACTATTTCTGAGACTATATGCATAATTAAGTGGTACTAACTTAGCCCTATTGAGAGGGAAAAGTAAATGGGTATGTACAGGGAAAAGAAAAATCATTATCATATGATTAATGAGTAAAATGAGAGAATAAATTAAAATGTACCAAGTATCTTTCCTAGTCTTGGTAGTACACTTCTCAATATGATACACTGTACCTCTGTTCGCCTGAACTAAGAACTAAGAAGAGTACAAAAGTTTGAGCAACATATTTAAAAAATAAAAAAAGAATCGGGATCAGTTACAGGATGAGCTCACAATGGTCTCAATCATATTTGGAATACAAATATTGACTAGGTGGATAGTCCTAAGTCCTACAATCTATAAATTTTTGTCATCACAATATTTTTGTTAAAAATCCTGCCCAGCAGGAAGGAATTTTGTAACCTGTAAGCTTATGTAATAAATATACGGTAAGCATAAGATCAATTGAAAAAAATTAAATGAATGTTGATGGTACAGCTATTCAAAGTACTAGCAATCTAAGGAGCTGCAGCAAAAGCCAGACACACAGAATTCGAACAGACCACTTCAGTGCATAATTTGCTATTTTCAGCCTGAAAAACGAATGATAAAGATTAGTTAAGAAGAGCAAGGAATATAATATAACAAAACCTCCACTCTGGAGATATACTTACTTCACATATTTGGCTCTTGCTTGTGGCAAGGTCTCTAGGGGATCGCCCACCAAATACACTCGTAGTCCTCGCATGTAAGTTCTAAAGTACACCTCCCACCGCAAGTTCTGCAGGTTGAAGTAAAATACTTTACGATCCATTGGGTTCATCTTGTCCCACAGATGGTGAACATTATCATTCTTGAACTTCCACTCGTTGGTGCAGAAATAGGTGATGACTTGGGAGAACTTGTGAATCTTTTTGTATGCATCCCACAGGCTGAAAAATTGCGTTCATTCAGATTCTGTCAACATTTTTTCATGGTATTGATTTTTTTAAAAATATTGAAACGCGGCCTTACAAGGGTTTTTTGCCGACGACGCGGCAGCCGGTGTCCACGATGAGGGCGGGCAGGAGGTGCAGGAGAGCCATGTACCAGAGGTACGCGAAGCGGTGCTTGACCAGCCGGAACTCGTAGTACCAGACGCAGCGCACGGACGGGATCTCCACGCCGCGGGCGTTGAGCGCCATGAACTCCCCCCACGTGATTGGCTGGTCCACGGACGCCACGAAGTTGTGGACGGGCGGCTCGGCGTCGGCGTCGTCCACCTGCCGTGCCGCAGAGCTCGATCAGTCATTCATTCATACAGACAGTTTTTCATTCATTCACTGAAAACACGTTCCGCACCTCCTTGTTCTCGCCGTTGCCCCGGGCGTTGGCGACGTCCCAGGCCGCGGCCACGATGTTGTTGACGGCCATGTCAACGGGGACCATGTCGGCGATGCGGTCGCTGTCGCAGTGCAGCACGTGCAGCAGGCCCAGCCCGGCGCCCGTCACCACCCCCGTGGGGCCGTACACGTTGTTGATCCAGCCCGCCACCGGCTCCTGCGCCGTCGAGATCACTGGGGAGGGAAATGAGATCAGCAACCTCAGCCCCTGCGAGGACCGGGGGTAGGCAGCCCGAGCGCAGCCGTGCAGTGCGGGACTGCCTACCCTCGGGTCTGCAGGCGCTACGTACC
Source organism: Odontothrips loti (assembly GCA_038380765.1). Taxonomy (NCBI): domain Eukaryota; kingdom Metazoa; phylum Arthropoda; class Insecta; order Thysanoptera; family Thripidae; genus Odontothrips; species Odontothrips loti. The sequence goes on from CM076258.1 coordinate 9,450,840, forward strand.
TATGGACGGCCGCACCATGGTCACGGGCAGCCCGTGGCAGTGCTGCCTCACCGCCGCCTCGCCGACGGCCTTGGTGAAGGCGTACGTGTTGGGCCAGGTCGTGATGAGCCTGGCGGAGGAAGGGAGAGCAATGAGTGGGCGGACAGAGACAAGCGCGGGGGGGGGGGGGGGCAGGGACAGAGAACGCACTGCGGGGTGATGGCGTCCAGCATGGAGTCGTCCATGTTGTTGACGATGTTGATGAGGCGCTCCGGACTGACGTCGGGCTCGTAGAACTTCTCCTCGATCACCTTGTTCTGCGGGTACGAGAAGGCGGTGGACACGTGCACGAACGCCTGGACAGAGACAGAGGTCGTCAGTCACCCCGAGTCCTGGAACGCGCGGCCGCGATTTCTCATACCCCGCCTCGCCCACCTTGAGGTCCTGCATGGTCCTGGCGATGGCGAGCAGGTCGATGGAGGACTGGACGTTGATGGCGGTCGCCAGGCGCATCTTCTCGTCGAAGCGCACGGTGGCGGCCACGTGGAAGATGACGTTGACCTCCTTGAGCTTCTGCAGGCTGTCGTCGGTGAGGCCGAGCTTGGGCTGCGAGCAGTCGCCCTCCAGCGGGTACACTTTGAGCTGGAAGCCCGGCTTCTCCAGGCGGAGGCGCTCGAACAGCTGGAACAGAACAGAACATGGAGGATGAGCTCACCGTGACCGACCTGGAGCCGGAGGGGAGAGTGCCGAGGGGAGGGACACTCACCGGGCCTTCGAACTGCGCCTTGAACCTCTCCTCCAGGGACTTGCCCTTCTTGGCTCGCATCAGGACGTAGATCTTGTCGATGTCAGGGCAACACCTGGCCACAAAATAATTAAGAAAAAATAATAATATTGAAACATAAATGGCGGTGCGGGGCGAGAGCGCCTGGAGGGTAGGCTGCCCCGCCCAGCGGCCGTGCGCGGCGCGGTGATGCTGCCTACCTCCCCCGGCGCCCCGGCACCGAAAAGGAAAAAAACAAACAAGAAAAGAAAAAAAAAGAAAAACTTACCGCAGCAGCTTCTCCAGCAGCACGGTGCCCATGAAGCCGGTGCTGCCCGTCACGAACACGGACTTGCCGGCGTAGAACTTGGCGATCTGGCTGCCCTCCTCGGTGTGCTCCGAGATGAAGTGCTCGATCGTGATGTCGTTCCCCTCGTGGTCCTCCATCGTGGCTCTGGAACCGGACAGGGCAGGCGCGCGCTGTTAGAACGACAGCAGCCCCCGAAATACGTACATTTATCAGACGCGGAAGCCCGCCCCGAAACACTTTGCTTCTGCTACCCCGTGTAAACCGCGTTCTTCGGGACGCTTTGGCAGCGTACCAACCTGGCGCCACGCGGCAAGTGAATTGCATACACGGTGTTTTACACTTTGGAGTGAGTTACTGCCGGGGTTATCGGCGCGGCATGTTGGCAGCGCCGGCCGGCAGTCGCAGGCGGACACAGGCACAGGCCACAGGACGTCTGGCTGCGCCCGGCCCGGCCACACTGTATGATAATGCCCCCAAGTTACACATGGTGGTGTATGACCGGGTGGAATGTCAATGAGTTCGGGTGCTCTCTCTCTCTCTCTCTCTCTCTCTCTCTCTCTCTCTCTCTCTCTCTCTCTCTCTCTCTCTCTCTCTCTCTCTCTCTCTCTCTCTCTCTCTCCTCCGCATATTCGAGTCCCACGCTCCCGCGCGGCTCTCGCGGCCCCATTTCCCATGTGAGCATAAGTTGACCCTGACCCTCCGCCCCGCCCCGGACTAGGCGGGCGACGCGGTGGGCGAAACTCCCAAACTTTCGGCAGCCACAGAACAGAGAGCGGACACCGCCGATTTCAAATATGCGGACCCTGAAGAAACTCGGCCCGAGATAGGGCAAGTGCAGGTGAGTAAATCACGCCGGGAAAACAGTCACGGGCAGGTAAAACAAAAATAAAACAAACAAAAATAATACAAACTAACCAATAAATTAAAAAATCACACCCTTTATTTTTTTGGGAGGGTGTCATAGTATTACGTTGCTGTGATTTTTTTTTCCTCGACGTGATTTTTTTTTTCAACCTGCACTTTCTCTATCGACGAGGACGGCTTCCTGGGGGAGGCCGGGGTCAGGGTCAGTGACCTCTGGCCTCGCAGGAGCTCCCGACTCCGGCGCCCCGCCGAGGCCGCGTCACGTGGTAATGGGACGGGACGGGCGGGACGGGCTCGGGGCGTTGAGCAAGGATGCTGCACTGCTGCGGCAGCTCAGCCGGACCGGCAGCGAGGGGCAGGGGCGCGATGGACGCGGGCTGACTAAAAGATTTGAGTCTGTCGGATTACGGATTACTCGAATTACCCCGGATTACCTCGCATTACACCGGATTACCTCAGATGACCTGAATTACCCGGATTAATCCAAATTACCCCGGATTACTCCGAATCACCCCGGATTACCTCGCATTACCTGGATTACCCGAGCGCTGTCTGTAGGAACCCTGACGTTGTTACCCCCTCGGGCGGCCCCGGCGGACGTCCTGGAGTATGCGGTTACCGCCCGCTAGGGGGCGTTCACAAACCACGCGACTTTTTCTCGAACCCTCACTGCAGCGTATGAGGGGGCGGTGCTGGAAGCTGGAACTGTCGTTGGCACGGGCCTGAGTCTTCAGCAGCTTCAGCTCTGTGACTCCTGGCCCGGTGGGTTCGATTCCCCCAGACGGTTCCACGCATCCACACCCCGCGCTGAGTTTTCGCGTTCTGTCAAATTTTCTGCACGCGTCACGTGGTTTCGCGAACGGTCCCTGTTTACCGCCGTGCGCCGCCGGTAGTCGACGTGAGTTGGCCACACTGCGATGTTTGTCGAGTTCAGGGGGACAACGGATTTGCATTGACCGCCCACAACTCGCACGCGGGGACCGAAAAAAATGAAAGACATTACGAGTCGGGTCGTGTATCCCCCCAGGAAGCAATCATCACCAATCATACCCGTTGACTACCGTCCTTGAAAGAAACCTAAAACGGCGGGGTGACATTCGCCGCGGCCGCTGGAGGTTACCTGACTGATGAAAAGTTTTGTCGGGAGATGAGAAATAAAAGAAAGAAAAATGAAGTAAGGACGCGCGTCGTCCGCATAGCCGTCGTCTGCAAACCTGCGCTGCCGGGTGCGAATAGTCTGCAGAAGAACTCTCGCTTACGAGTTTCGATTAGCCAATAATTTTTTTATATTTCACAACTCGGTTCTGGTAGTATTTCGTGTGTACGCGCGCGCGCGTGTGTGTGTGAGTTTACGGCAGGTAGATGACCCAGCGTGCCGAGGACTGGACCCAAACTGCGGGGCCACGGAGTCACTTGATTAATAACCCTCGATGGTGATGCGTCTGACGTGTGGTGATGCTGGTGCTTCACGGAGAACTCCTCGCTATCGATCACCACGGACCACCACCACCACCACCACCACCACTGCCGCCATGCAAGTGCAGCAGCCGTGGTATCTGCAGTGGTTAGACAGCCTGTTGGGCAACCGCGCGCCGGAGTATGACTTATGACATGGCGAGAGCCACTTTTATAATTCACTGACTTAAACTTTGGAAACTGCAGCGACTCTCTGCAGCGTGCGTGCTGGCTGCTGGCCGGGGGTACCGCTGCCGCCGCCGCCGCTGCCGCTGCCGCTGCACGCCAGCTGCGCGCTCTAATTGGCGCCTGCGAACTGAGGATAGGCTAGCCCGGCGCACACGGGTGCGCGGCACACGACCGCCTGGCCTACCTCACAGGCGCTCCCAGTGTGCGGCGCCTAAAAAGATATATTTAAACTGCAAAAAAATTATATTGGGAAGTGAATATAGAAAAAAAATGCCATCTTTCTAAGATCTCGCAACGCTAACAAGACACTCATACACACACGCACAGACAGACTGACCAGGACTGGATAGTCAGAATGGGGGTCAGGCCGACCAGCGACATACATAAAAATCCTGTAAAAAATGTGATAATAAAAAGAGACATCGGCAGAGCGCGGGGGCTGGCAGAGCCGCGCAGAGCGATGCCAGTCCGAAAATGGCTGGCTGCTTCAGGGGCAGCCGGCGGCAGCCGGCCGGCACATCCTCCATGTGCCGCTAACTCGGTGTGTCAACACGGCCGTCAACACTTAAAAAACATGTCTTTTTTCCTCTCTGAAAACTGCAACTATTGCAAAATATTATACAGAGTTTTCCGAACCTTTTTTTTTTTAGGTCAAAAATCTAAAGTTGTTGTATTTGATTACAGTTACAAGAGAGTGTACCGACCTCCATTTGTAATCTCACTTTTCAACGATTGAAAACAAAAACTCAGTATGAAGGAGCCTCCATCGCATTTTTTTTTTTTTCAAATCAAAAAATAATAACATGGGTAGATAGAGGGTGTAGTTAGAGTGAGAAGGAAGTGCAGCGGGCTCCCCGGCCGGTGCACGCGAGCGAGTCACAGGTGCGCACACACGGCAGGAACACGCGGCCGCCCGTGACAATGATAACATCGTCATTCCTGCTGGTTAGCACCGCCCCGATAAAACACGCCCCCCTGGACCCCACGCAAACAGTACCGGCGCGTCGTACGGATCTCAGGTCCACAAAGTTGTGGTGTCGTCCGGGGAAGAAGGGCGGCGGATGTGGACAGGTTATGTCAGTCGGGGCCCGCAAGCGTGGAGTACAGCCGTGTGTGTGTGTGTGTGTGTGTGTGTGTGTGTGTGTGTGTGTGTGTGTGTGTGTGTGTGTGAGTGTGTGTGTGTGCACCGCACGTGCAAGTGACTTGCACACCGTCCGTGTCCAGCGCACTAAAACTTGCACCACTTCCCGTGCGCGCAGCTCCCTCCTGAAAAGGATTACACGCGGTCAGAGGTATTCGAACCCGCCCGAGCAGCGTCCGATGGTACTCGAACCCGCGTCCCCTCCCTCCTCCCCCGGGCTGCCGTGAGGACGCTGCCCCCGCCGTGGCGTCCTTGTGGGCTCGCAGCGTCCTTGGAGGACGCGGCCTCCAAGACCGGCCTCCGGGTCTGGCCTCCGGCGGGCTCCGGCGGGTTGCAGTGGCGCCGCGTGGATGCGCGCGTCGCGTGCCGGCGCGTGCACGCCGTGTGTCGGCCGCGTTGCCGGCGTTCGCACCGGCCGGTTCCCGCGCTCCACAATGCGAACACAGTCCGGCCAATAAACGGCGGCCGCGGCCACACGTGTTCTATTCACAGTCCGATCGTACTTTCAAACGACGAATATAAATTGTGCGTTCGCTGGGCGGCTTGGTGCGGCCTGACAAGGCGTTATAGTCTGGGCCGGACTGCCGGACTGCACAGAGCGCAGCTGGGCGGAGCCGATGCCGGCGGCCTGGCGGGGCCTGGCGGGGCCTGGCCTGCCTCGGCCGGTGTGTTTAATGGGTCAGTGGATCGGTAATGAACCGTCCGGAATTCTCATACTCTCGCGGAGTCACGCGGGTAGGCTCGTGGCACACGTTAGGCACAGCGCGCCCGCTAGAAATCTCCAGAAAAAGAAAAGGGAAAGAAGAAGAAGAAAAACAGATTGCACAGTCAGCAGCGTCATGCGCAGCACATCCCCCCATGCGTGCTCCCAAGACGTCACGTGACGTCACATGGGAAGGGGGGGGGGGGCGTGGCCAGCCAGTGGCCAGCCAGTTGCCAACCAGTGGTCAGCCAGTGGTCACCAGTGGCCAGCCAGTGGTCAGCCAGTGGCCAGCCAGTGGTCAGCCAGTGGCCAGCCAGTGGTCAGCCAGTGGTCAGCCGGGGGGGTCATCACCGTCTCTTGTATGGATGGATGCACACCGATTTAAATTATGACCGTTTATTTTGCTTTGATTTGATCTGTTCTCCAACTCGATTTTTTTTATTTTTGGAAATAGAATTGGTCTTTGTATCGACCTGAACTTTTTCTTTTTTTAAATTTTGGCCATTCTTGCTATTAAAAATTATTTCACTATTTCAAATATTTTTGAGCATTTCGAGTCGTTCAATTTACAGTTTTCACTATTTTTTATATCTTGATTTAGATTTTTTTTTTTCCTCCAATGTGCACCAATTTTTTTTTTAAAGACAAGTCCCCTTTGTGGCTAGCCTGGTGGTCGTGGCCGGAGTGTGGTGTGCTGCGGTTGGCTCCCCTGCCGTATCGCCCAGCTGTCGCCGGCGTCACCGTCACCGTCACCGCGCCGCGCGTAAACTATCCGGGGAGGCCAGGCCTAATTCGCTCGCGCCGCCTCCAATACTGTCCGCGTATCTCCGTGTATCGATTGGCCAACAATCTTCTGCATGCGAGCACCGCCCATAGGCGAATACATTTCCCGCTCTCCTTTACGGGGAGAAGAAAAAAACCCAACTCATTTGCGGTGCAGGTCTGGATATACCACCTGCGACAGCAGGGCAGCGCAGGCCACGCCCCAACGCCCCTCACCGCCCGCGGCGCAACGCGGAGACACTCGGAGGTCAACGACATGAGTTTTTTTTTCTTATCTTTTTTTCCTTCATTCTTCTTTTTTATTTTTCAAGTTTCTGCCTAAGATTGCTGGTCGGCAAGACTGTATTTATCTAAACGCTTTTAATTTGCACATAGGCTGTCCTGCATGCGCTAGAAATAGTGCATCTATCAACAGCGCAGAGTATGGACACCTGCCTTTAAAAATTTCAAAATGGAAAACCAATTAGTACGACAGTCTGTTTTTTTAAGTTTTTTTTTTTTAGGGTATGTGTAAAGCTTCACGCCTCTACTCATCCTCCTCATAGTCAGTAGCTAAATGCGTGTCAAATGGGCGGCCACGCACACACACACACACACACACACACATATATATATATATATATACGGTTAATATATACTCCTATATATATATATATATATATATATATATATATATATATATATATATATATCTCCGCGTATCTCGAGGATGAAAGTGGTTTCACGCGATGTGGATGTTGGGACACAGCCCGGGCCGGGCCGGGCCGGCTGGACGTTATAGATCGGCACCATGAGCCAAACCGGTCCAGTCTGAGGAGTGGAGGGGGGTTCAGTTGCCCGCGGTCCGACACACACGCGTAAAGCCTCCTCTCCCCCTGACTTAGTTTGATTAGGTTTAGGCCGGACAGGCGGTTGACCACCTCAGCGGAGCCGCGTGGTACAGACACACTGAGATAAGCGGATCAAGCTGGAATCCAGTCCATCACGAACTTTACCGATCGAAAAATAGGTTGGGAAATTCTGCGTATAGATCTCACCGGGTGCGGACAGCGGGGGCGGCTTGACTGGAATCGCCGGCCCTATATTGTGATGTTTAATATCTGATTTATTTTGAGCTACGTGATATCGTACTGTTCGTATTTTTTTTTTTTTTTAAAGAGTTTCGACACTTCTGCCGTCAGGTAGAAGTGCATCCTCCTGGTCTACCAACCGTGCTACGCCAGCAGCTCAGATACACACGCACGCGCGCACGCCTTCACACATGACACACATTTTACTCGCCATCAGTGTGCGCGGAGGGGTGCGTTGCAAAATTTGGTGCACTGGCCGCTGCATCGACCACGACTGACCACTCGCTGGGAGGGGGAGAGGGGAGCGGGGCGCGCTGCACTAGAAAGGCTGGCTGTGCAACAGCTTGGCCTGGCCCCTCTCGACGAGCAATTTACTTCAGACCGGTGGCAAATGAAACACGCGACTAAACGTTAGCAAGAAGTCTTGGTGCATCCCTTTCCTGTGAACTCCAAAACGAAGCCTCATGGCATGTTTGACCTTTGGGACAAAACCTATGTCGTCCCGGCTTCCGCCAGGACCCCTGCCTTCAACTTCGGTGATCTTACGGGAACCGGTGCTTTACGGCTGCTAGTTGGCCCCGGGACACAGCACTAGAACCCGCTACCCGGCTTGCGCCGGACGGATCTCCCGGCAACCCCTAGCCCGCGCTACTGCGCGAGGCCCCCTCCGCTAACCACGGCCTCCGGGACTCCATCATACTGTAGTGCCCTTCAACCGCAGTCTGGTTTGGCCCCACTCATCGTGGGAGTCCGCCCCTGCGAAGATTTGGAGGACATAGGTTCCCTTCGTACACGGCCGAAGCCGCTGTACTCTACTCGCTACGTACCGAGTAGCGGCATGTCCGCACCTGCCAGATTCAGAGAGAGGAAAACAGAAGCTTCGAACCCTAGAAGCTCTGCACATCCCCCGAGTCTCCCCCCTGGATTTCTCCAGAGGCACAGAACGCCCCCCCGGGCGGGACCCTCGAATCTAGGGAATTGAACCCTAGACCCTCGGGACCGGGGGTTTGTGCCGGCGGCGCCTTAGCCCGCACGGTCGCTTGGACAGCCATACCTACGCCACGTTCGGAAGTATATTTTAGGCACTGTCCGCCAAGCTGGGTCACAAGAAAAAGTTGAGTCACCGGCAAGATTTGAACCCCGGACCCGTCGGTCGCCGGCCGGTGCGCTTACCAATGTGGCTACCGAGACACGATGGTGACACATTCGCGCTCCCGCCGTATTAGGCACTCTCGCCCCGCAGAGCAGAACATACGGAAAGATGAACCACGCTCTCCAGTCTTCCGAGCACAAGAAAAAAGTTGAACGACCGGCAAGATTTGAACCACGGACCCGTCGGTCGCCGGCCGGCCCGCTATCGCATCCAGCCACCAAGCCACGATTGTTTTACCACAGCACGCGCCCGGTACACAAGCCTACCTCGCCCTTCGCCCTCGCAGCGCAGAATGTCCACTTTCACATTAAAAGGGGCAAGAGTTGAACCCGAGAGCTAACCGTTGCCGCGGTGCTATACGACCCCGAAGCTCCCCACACTGTAGCATCTGTCGCCAAAGCAATGCGTGCAATGCGGCTGAGTAATGATGGGTCGTTGTCGGCGGCGGTGCCCTCGGCGGCTCCCGCTTCCCCCGCAGCCCCCGCAGCCCCCGCAGCCCCCGCAGCCCCCGCTGCCCCCGCAGCCCCCGCTGCCCCCGCAGCCCCCGCAGCCCCCGCTGCCCCCGCTGCCCCCGCTGCCCCCGCAGCCCCCGCAGCCCCCGCAGCCCCCGCAGCTCCCGGCCGAGTCGAGGCCTGGCCCTTGTTGTGGCTGGGGACGGGACCTACCGGCAGAACCGGTCCCGCCCCGGTGGGGGTCATTGTCAAGGCCTCGTCCGGGCCATCTCCCTGCCACCGCCGCCTCCGCCTCTACGGCCGATGCACCCTGTTGCTCCACTGTACGATGTTTCGAGAAGCTACCGTCACGGAAGGGGGGGGGGATGGAATATCCGGTCCAATTCATTATTCATCGCGACACAACCCAAAACCAAAAATTGTCAAGGGCGCGCCGAACAATGCGGTTTGAATTAGCGCGTCGTTCTTCTTATTTGTTCTAAAAACAACATAGCAACAACATATATCAGACTAAAGGAGTCCCTGCTGAGCCAGTAAATGCTGCTGCAATAGATTTGCATAGATTGCAATTTTTGTTGTTGTTGCTGGATAGGAAACGGAAGCTAGAGCGGAACGCAAAGCAAAGATATTCGCTCTCTCTCTCTCTCTCTCTCTCTCTCTCTCTCTCTCTCTCTCTCTCTCTCTCTCTCTCTCTCTCTCTCTCTCACACACACACACACACACACACACACACACACACCCCGACACACACACACACACACCCGAGAGGACAGGCCGCATCCTCGCCAAAAATAATCAATAGTCATGAATAGTCATTTATTCTATTTTTAGTCTCTCGTTTGCAGAACGGCACGGTCACGGTGGCCGCGGGCGTCCCTTGCCTACCGCCTAAGGGGCCCCCGAACCCCGCGTGGGCGGGGGGAATCCGGTAGCGGAAGACCGTGCCAGCGCAGGTGGGTGGGTGCATTCGGGCAGACCGGGCTAGCCGGGCCTGGTGACCTAATGAACCGTCATCAAACCGTGCCGACTGCCGGGCTACCTGCCATGTGTGTGTGTTTGTGTGTGTGTGTGTGTGTGTGTGTGTGTGTGTGTGTGTGTGTGTGTCAATGAGTCAGTGAGCCAGTCAGGTCACGGTCGAAGATCGCCCAGGGGGTATCCACATTCCGCAAAAGCTCACGCACACTTCCTGAAGTACTCCTCTCATTCTTTTTTTTTTTTTTGAAAAACAAATTGCATTCAATTAAAAACAAAACATTATAAAATTTGTAATTTTGTTTTGTTTTCTCTGCGTCTTAATAATTAGGAAGGCGGTGGTCGTGTTTTCGCCAAGTAATTTGTGCCCGGCCCCCTAGCTCTGCGGCCGGGAACTAGCTACATCAGCTGCATGCACGAGCCGCTCGCGATCGGTCAGCAGAGAGACAGAGACAGAGAGAGAGGTCTGGCTAGGAGCACAACAGCAGACTGCCCTGGTACCGGAGGAGCGCGCCGCGCGCACGTCAGGTGTGCGCCAGTGTGCGTTCGCTGATGTGATGATTGCGTTTCATTTGTGGAGAAGAAGAAAAGAAATAAAAAGATTCCGGTCGCATGAGCGGAGCAGCCGTTTTGCGGTGAAAACCGCGGAGGTACGGTGCGGCGGCGGCGGTGGGCTAGTGGTTGTGGTAGTTGTGGCGCTGGGTGTGTGCGAGCCGAACAGACGGGGCAGAAGCAGCAGAAGACGGGGAAACAAGGCGGGCGGCATGGTAACCGGTTAAACCGAACTGTGCATAATGCAGCTTGTTGCACACGCAGAAAAAATTAATTCATTAGTTAGTCACAAGAAATTCGTCCCTTGATTTTGGAAAAAGCTACTTATTTAGTTGTGAGAACTAAGATTTCGTTAGGGCAACAGGGCAACTAGTCATTTGCGTCAGCAAAAAATGAAGAAGAAGAAAAAAATCGCTGACGCTACTGACTTTTTCTTGTCCCAACGAAATCTGAGTTCTCGCAACGAAATGTGTTGTTTGTCCCATAACCAACGGATAAATTCGTTGTGACGACTCATAGTTTTCTGCGTGCGATGAGCGCTTTACGTGTGAAATAAAACCCCCGTGACGCTGTGAAGGCGTGGCTAGCGCGCTAAGTGCCTTCACGTCTAGTTCTGTACAGATCTGTGCGGCACAATAATTTATAGTATAAAAGTCACACGCACTCATCCAAGGGGCGATTCACTCTGAGACTCTGTGTACAGGGTACTACAGCTGTAGTAGTCTGTAGAGCCAATAGACCTAATATTTCCGAACATTTATACATTTTTTGATGTCTTAAGGCCAAAAAGTTTGGATTTGTGGTGTTACAGGAAGGTATTACAATAGTATTACAAAGTGCTACAGGAAACTTTGTACGGGGTACTACAGGAGTGAATTGCGCCTCGCACTCATCGGTAGGGTCAGACCAAACAGCATTTCCAGGGAAGTCCCACCGCAGGGGTGACCCGGGGCCACACAGCCAGAGAAACAGATTCTTAGGCTGGCATTCAAAAATAGTTTCTTGAATCAAGCCAATCTCAGAGTTAAATCAAGATTTATGCAAGAATTATATCTTTTTATGCTTTAAGAATACGCTGTTCTAAGCTTGAATCAAGAATTCGTTTCTATAGGTGTATCAGCCGAATGCCGAATACAAACTGAGTGTGACAAAGTTTATAGAGGGTATACATGAAAAGATCAAAATAAAAATGGAAACAATTTTTTTTTTTGAAATTAACTTTTGAACATATTGAAGTGGATATTAAAATTAATGTTATTGTAAGCTGTGCGCACGTTTTGTAAACTGCTTTTCTCTAGTATTTACCGTGGGTATTCCTTTCGTTCGTTGGCTGGCCTGGGCTCGAAGCCGAAACTCCCGTCACCGGGTGTCACCGGGTGTCACCGGGTGTCACCGGTGTCCCTCCGTGGACACAATGGTTCGGACCCGCGTGACCCGGAGAGCCAATGGGAGCTCACGACTGACTTAGCGGGCGGGAAGCGCGCTCGGACAAGACTGGCTGGCGAACGGCTGCCACCGCACCGGACTGCAGACTGAACTGACGCGGCGCGGCAGGCGCGGCCGAGGTGTGGGCAGTCCGGCCCCTGCCCCCACCCCTTCAGGTGCTCTCTCTCTCTCTCTCTCTCTCTCTCTCTCTCTCTCTCTCTCTCTCTCTCTCTCTCTCTCTCTCTCTCTCTCTCTCTCTCTCTCTCTCTCTCTCTCTCTCTCTCTCTCTCTCTCTCTCTCTCTCTCTCTCTCTCTCTCACACACACACACACACACACACACACATTTTCTCCCCCCCCTCCCCCGCACTCATATATGTCTTAATCGCAACCCCATCCATAATTTACGCACCTACTTGCGAAAGGAAAGGGAGGGTAAAAAAGATAAATTACAATGACTAAAAAAAAAAATCACAGCACGTAAAACAAATAATACCCTCCAAAAAAATAGCAATTTAGTAAAAAAAAATGGGGGGGGGGAATAATTTACTTTTGTGAAGAGTGTACCTTTTTCCCACATGCGTCTCTATGTCCTACCAGCGTGATTCACTTACCTGCATTCATCCTTTTTCGTCCTCTACATCAATTAAGGGGTTGCCAAGGGTGCCAACTGGTGCGCACTGCTCCTGTCCCCGACTGTGTAGCTGCTGTGTAGCACCGGTTGCGCTATGTGTACTACAAGTTCAAGGATAAAGAAGGCGTTCGCAGAGACGCCGGCCGGTAAGAGGGCCCGGGGCCACCCCAAGCTCAGGTGGATGGACGCGCTGAAATAGATCGCAAAAGAGTATGGAGCGGATGACCTGGCTACCCTAGCGCTCGATAGAGCGGAGTACAACAGAATGGTCAAGCTGGATAACCTAACCTTCAAGGCATTACACAGTCTGTCTTTCTATTTGTACTCTGCCGGACCAGGCGAGTCGGTAGCCCACACATTCTGTCTGGCCCAGTGTGTATATGTAAGGTAATGCCTTTCCATCCGGACTACTGACGCGGCGCCGGTCACAAAGTCCAACAAGATCATCCGCAAGATAATTGGTTGTGGCCGTTAGGCCCTGGGCGGTATTCGAACCCGCGGCCGACACGACAAATTAATGTCCGATGGAACCCGAGCCGACTTCACGGCGAACGGCAGGGTAAGTGCGGGTGAAAAAAATCACAATGGGAAAAAAATCACAGCAGGTGAAAAACAATGTATTTTGTGCGATTTTTTTAACCTGCATGTGATTGTTTTCCCGGCGTGGTTTATTGACCTGCACTTACCCTAATTAAAACAATCATCGGGACGGTTCGGCCTGGGCGCTGTCCGACCGCTCCTTCTCCTCCTGCGACACAGAAGTGCAGGCGTCACGAGTGCAGCAGAGCGGACGCACGAATTTCTCATATCTGTGCGCCTGCCTTGAAGACGACGAAGGAGCAGGTGAGGTCCGGGCCGACGTTCATGACCACGCCCGCGTTGCAGCACCAGTTCCGGGAGTAGTTGGGCGCCGAGAAGATGGTGACCAGCCCCCGGCGGGCGAAGAACTCGTAGCCGTTCTCCACCACCTGCGGCACCGAACCGAACCGCCGAGCTAAACCCCGCCGACAGTGTTCGCTCCGTCAAACCGGGACGCGACCGGAAGTCTGGAAGTAAGGGTTAAACTGCACGTGTGCAGTATGAGACTGTTCTTTAGACCATTACACCAAATAAAATGGTCCGATCCAGCAAACAGTTTCTAAAATAAAAATTCTTATCCAGCAAACAACAGCAGACGCATCAGCCATAAAAAAAAATCGCTGACCGAGCATTTTTTAAATGTTGTTGTTGTTTTTGGGTTAGCGAATATAATGCTTTGGTGGGTTAGCGAAACCCGCCTTTGCTGACCTGGTGCGCGCGGCAGACGAGGTCCAGGTCGTGCGCCCGCAGGAACTCGTCCACGATCTCGGGGCCGAACAGGTAGGAGCAGCCGCGGGCCCGGTTCGGCTCCCAGCCCGTCACCTGCACCTCGCAGAACGGAACACAAGTCTGCCTTCCTTCAAATGCTCAGAACGGCGAGGGGGGCCTCACTCGTATGCAAGCAGACCCTGATTTAAAATCAATTTTTTTTTCTGATTTTATTTCGTTCAAAAAATTTGATTTTTTTTTCTGATTTTTTTGAGAGCTGACATTGATTATTTTTTTTTTTTGTGAGGGACCCCTTGCGAAGAGGTTGCGTGGCCCCCAGGACACTCACATAGTCCGGGTCGGCCCAGAGCAGGTCACAGAAGAGCCCCGACTTGGGCACGTCGGCCGGCCTGGGGAGGTAGTTGATCTGGTCCAGCGAGCGCAGCTCGGGCGACAGCCCCCCGTGGCAGCAGAAGATGCGCCCGCCCACCACCGCCGCCAGCGGCATGCAGTTGAAGCAGTCCGCGAACCGCTTCTGCAGGGACTGTGGGTAGCCGCGCCGTTCTGCAGACCGGAGGTTCAAATCCCAGCCGAGCCAAACACTAGTTTTATATTCGGTCCTCACAGCACCGTAGTTCGGCTCACCCAGCTCCTCGTAGAAGCCGTAGTTCCTGTTGAGCAGCGCGCTCTCGTGGTTGCCCCGCAGCAGAGACATGTGTTCGGGGAACCGTACGTGCAGCGCCAGCAGCAGCACGATCACCTGCGGGGGTCTTTCAAGTTAGGGAGGCGCAGCCGTGAAGAACCTGTTCCCGTAAAGATCACCGAACTGGAAGACATGGGTTTTGTCCGTTGCGGTCAAAGATCCATAAGCCCATTGTCTCTGATACCATGCAGTGCGGTTTTAAAATGTCCAGCTCCGTGGCCAGCTCACACGCACGCTCGCTCGCAGATACGCGCATCGCTAACTTGACATGCCCAGGCCGTTGTCGCCCTATGAGGTGCCCGGTGGTGCCTGACCTCCACGCTCTGTGCGCCCCTGTCCACGTAGTCCCCCAGGAACAGGAACCGCTGGTCGGGCGGCGGCCCCAGCAGCTCCAGCACCCGCAGCAGGTCGTAGTACTGGCCGTGCACGTCACCTGCACGGAGAAACGAAGATAAGTCGTCGCAACTAATTTTAGAGTTGATTTTCAGACAAGCAGCGAATTTTTGTTCGGAAAACTAAAATTATGTTGGGGGCACGAAATTTTAGTTGCATCAACGAAACGTTAGCTGCTCCAACAAAGAGGTTGGTTGCGAGCACTGAACAATTTTTTTTCTGCTTTTTGCTCGCTGCAGCAAACCTTTTCCCCGGCAAAATCCGAACAAAAACTTACTGCTTGTCTGAAAATCACCTTAAAAATTAGTTGCGACAGCTAATCTTTTTTCTCCGTGTACACCCGCCGCGGGGGGCGCCTGTCCGGGTAGGCCAGCCCGCACGACACGCGTGCGTGCGCCAAGTCATGGCTGCCTACCCAGCAAGGCGCCGGATGACGCTGAATCATGCTGGTGGCCGAGGACGGCGCAGTGGAATCTTTTCTCTCAGAGTCGATAGTGAGGAATGCCGCGTCGTGGCGGATGCACCTGAGCCTTTAGATGCACTTCCGACCACATCCGGGAGAGCGCGCGTCAGACGCGAAAAGTCGTCCATCATTACCAAAAAGAAGTTGCAAAAAAAAAAAAAAATAAAAAAAAATCCGTTGTTGAAACGAACTTTCCGTCATGAAAACTCAATGTCGCTTGCTGGTGCCTTGCGATCCGTCAATGTCACATCAAGTGCCCATCAGAATTAAACACAGCTTTCGACACAAGACCTCGCGCCTCCTTTGGCGACATGAGGACGGTTTTGACTTTACGTTTCGTGAAGCAAGAATACTTTAAATAATTCAGCGCGCGCGATGTCATGCAAATTTCCAGCAGCCGCGGTGAAATAGAGAACGTTCCAGCCGGAGAGTTCCAGCCCAACCCAAACACGCTGTCGGCAGTCTGGGCTGCTGGCGGCGTGGGTTCGTGTTGCAGCACCGTCAGCTGAGCGACGAGCACACGCGCGCAAACACACACACACACACACACACACACACACACACACGAGCACATACACTCGTTTATGGAAACATCAGGATCAGGTCTCCCGGACCCGATTCCAGATAAAAATACGCGTACATTCTCGTCCACCCATTCAAATAGACAGTACTACAAAAGACGTCGGCCGTGTTTTTGTGGTCATGGACGAGTCCCGGAGAATTCCATAAGCAGAGCGGAGACACCGACGTCGTAGAATTTAATTAATAACGTCACCCTCCCGTATCCGTGTGTGTACTGCTGCTTCCTGCGATTGTTTTTGTTTTGGGAGTGTTGTTCAAAATTTTTCCCTCGCGCCAAGATTGGGGAATCCCGGGCATCCCGGGACTGTATTATTGCGGTGTTGGTAGCGTCTGCCGCACCGCCGCAGCCGGCCTGGAGGCCCGGAGGAGGTCGGTCATGGACCCGCAGCTGCCCTCTGCCCTCCTCGGCTGACTCGGCCCCCTTGTCTGCAGATCGCGGCGACCGCACGACGGCAGGGGGGAAATTTCCCTCAGGGAGGGGGAAAATCACCCGCATCGCAGCCGTACCGCAGATATTGACAGGTGGACTGATCCGGAGGAGGGCGGGCCGCACCAGGAAGGCCCGCCGGGCCGCCGTCAGCACGTAGGCGATGTCGGCCTCGTCCACGTGCACCAGGGTCCCGGGGGCCGCGCTGCGGGCTTCCCGACTCGTTGCCAACAGGGTACTCCGGGGAGCAGCTCAAAGCGGAAGCTGAGAAGAAGTTGAGAATCACATCGGGCGGGAACAGAACGCGAGAAGCACATTCAGTTCTCCACCACGGCGTCGGCCACCAGCTAAAACGTCCCAGGCCTGCGAATCTCAGTCCCTTCCCAACTTCCGTTTTGAGCTCCTCCGTCGTACCCTATCTGTCTCCCGGTGCTGTGTCGTCCTGGAGCTCACCGCCTCACCCGAGTACAGCAGCCCGATGATGCCGTCCAGCCTCTCGGTGCCGGAGCCCTCCTCCATGACGGCCATGTTTGTGTTTTCACGGCCGGATCTGATGATCTGATCTCATCCGCACGGTCCGGTTCTCTGTAACTTTATGTCGCGCTTGGTTCCATTTTCTGCCGCCGTGAGGCGCTGCGGCGCTGCCGTCATCGTGATTGTTAAGCGAATGCTGTGGTGTGGAGGAGCGGGGAGAGAGCGACAGAACGCGGCCGATGAGAAACTGGTGATTATTTATTCTTAGAAAATGTACGGCGTGTGTCCAACACTGGCCGCACCGTTTACAAACGCAGACTCGGCAGACTCTGAGCAATAACATGACTGTATGACTGTACTTGGTCCCCTCCCATGACGCGTGCACAAGTGTTCCCACACTGCGTCTAGTCCGTGCGCCGGGTCTGTGAAGTGACACTGTGGCCGTCTCGAGGACGGGGTCCAGGGTCCACCGCCCGCACTAGAAGCGGCTCGTCACGGTGCCCGCGGGGTCCAGGGAGTCCAGCCCGAGCGGGGCGCCCGCGCCCGGCCCCCGCTGCAGCCCGCCGCCGCCTCCGACCTCCCCGACGACGGCGTCCCTCGAGGCCGCCGCCGACCCCACGCGGGACTTGAGCTCCATGGTGGCGGCCGAGGAGCCGGAGCTGGACAGGGCGCGCTGCGACGGCGCCAGGAACATGTGCGGGTCCCGGGGCGTGTCCTTGGGGGGCTCCGGGGACGCCCGCTCCCGGACGGAGCTGCCCGCCGAACTCTCGCGGCCGTCGCCGACGCGGGCGTCCCCGCCGGCCATGTCGGCGCCCAGGCGGAGGGAGGGACGGCCCTCCGAGGCCGCCGTCGACGACGCGGTGGTCGGCGGCGTCAGCGCCGCAGCGGCCGGCGGCGGCGGCCGGTAGGCGGAGGGGACGGACGACGGCGAGGTGATGCCCGCGGCGATGGCGGGCATCGCGGACAGTGCGGGCGGCGTCGTTCTCTGTGGAAGACGTGGAGCGCCGTGTGGGTAGGCAACCCATCGTACGCTAATCGCTACCTGCTACCAGAGGCTGGACCATGCAACGAGCAAACGGGCCACATGCAGCAATCTGTCAGTTCGGTTCGGTCGTGCAGAAACGTTGAAAGTAAGAAGAAGAAAAATTATCCGTGGGGGCGTCAACTGTCAACTGTAACAGACTTCCATTGACACGCCGTCAACACACCTTCCTTATTCCTCAATTTAAAAAAAATCGTATCTAATTTAATCGAGTTCTGCAGTTTGTCATGACGTCCCCTCGAATTCGCGAATCACTTTACTTGCGTACAGCAAATAAGGAAAAAAATAAATCGTCACCGACAGTACAACCCTAACTGGAATGTGCGAGGGCTGGGCAGGGAGTGCAAGGCATCGAGGTAGGCAGGTAGGATTAAGGTCGTCAGAAACACACTACAGTCTAAAAACTACACCAGTCTAAAAACCACACTAATACATCAGTATTCTTTTGTTTCCGTTGAAACCAAAAACGGAAATTTACTATCCGACAACATCTAATTTACGCATTCCATCAATTCAATCATATTCTACTGCACCCCAAGCGCCATGCAGGTCCCACCTGCCAAACTGAAACTCTATTCAGCATTTTTTTTTTTTTAAAATGGCAGCCCTGTACACACTGCGGGTACAGCGGTCTGTCAGGTTGGCAGTCACGCCGCTCACCAGTTCAGTGACGGCCCGGCTGACGGTGAACAGGCCGACGGGCACCTCGTGCATCCAGTCGGCGACGGGGGCCGTGGCGGGGATCTTGGGGCCGCCGGGGGCGTAGTTGTGGTGGCCGAAGTGGTACAGCGAGGAGGCGCCCGCCACGCCCACGGTCTCCATCACGGCGATCTGCGTCGTGCGCACGTGGAAGGGGAAGTTCTTGTTGGCCTTGGCCGGCCGGGTCAGCACCTACATTTCGAACGCATTTCGTTTTGAGCTCTCTGGGTGCCGTGTGCCTGTCGGAATAGAGTATTTCGGAGAAGTTCCAAACCGGAGGCCGCGGCACCCATGGGCACCCACCAGGAACTGCAGGTGGCCCAGGAAGGCGATGGTGTGCAGCACGGCGTACACGACGCTCTCCCGCACCCACTTGTCGATGAGGCTGTTGGCCGACATGATGAAGCACGGCCCGGCCACGAACCACAGCGTGGCCAGCAGGTTGAACGGGTAGTAGAACGGGGCCTTCTCCGGGTAGTGCTTGAGCGTGAACACGGTCGAGTAGACGAACATCCACCAGGCCACGATGCGCAGCACCATCAGCCCGTAGCCCGCCGGCGACTCGAACAAGTACAGCACCTCGCCCGGGTCGAAGAACTGAAACAGACAACGTATTTTTTTTATGTTTTTCTTTGTTTTTTTTAGTCTTTGCGAGGCGTGCAGGGACTGCCATCTCCGGGTACACACGTAGACACGTACCTCCCTCTCGTAGATGAAGAGCGAGACGTAGGTGACGACGTACAGGCACATGAAGATGGTGAGCTTGATGCTGGAGCCGACCCGCAGCCGGCCCCTGGTCACGGTGTAGCCCTTGGCCAGCAGGAGCAGCAGCAGCAGGAACGTCGTCTCGCTGGCGGCCTCCATCAGGCGGCCTGGGGTGGGGAAAAAACATTGGCTCCAACAGTCCGCCTGGAGGGTAGGCAACGCGCTCACTCCCGTGCCGTGCGCACCGGTCTACCCTGCCAGGCGCCTCCATCCAAGCCTCGGGCCTGGTCGTGAAAGTCATCAGACACCATTTTCATTTCGAATACAATTTCTGGAGGTTGGTCCAGACAAAATGTAACAGTTTTTTTGTTTGTTTTTGGTTTCCTTGGTTAAATGTTTTGATGTCTCGACCACTCCAAGCTACCAAACTACAATAGGTTATCTTAAGTTTAGTGTCGAGAAACTTTTATTAATATTCTTGAAAAGAAAAATGAAAAAAAAAAATTAAGTTGGGTATGTGGCTGGTGTTTGAACCCGTGACTCACCGAGCTGTCTGGTGCGCGGGAAGCCGACGCCGTCTACGGCGTAGCGGATGTAGGCGATGCTCTGGAACAGCACCCCGAACGACTGCAGCACCACGGACGCCACGAAGATCTTGTAGGTGGCGTGGAGGAGCTGGCGTGAGCGCAGCTCCACTGCCGAACCGAGAGGGAGTAAGATGAGAATGTCAGAGGAGCGAGCCGAGCGGACAGGGCCCGGGCACTCACCCGTACACATCACGATACCGATGATCATGAGCAGGTAGCAGATGGAGAAGAACATGAGCGTGGGCAGGATATCTGCAACGTGCAAAAACACGGCGTCGGCTCTCGGTTTCCCCTCTCGGTTTTAGTATGAGAAATCGCGACACAAATCGAGGAGGAGCCGATTCTACTCACAGAACTCGTCGGCGGAGAAGTGCTCGTGCCAGTAGTCCCCGGGCTGGCCGTTGGTCATGAGAAATCGGTAGTGCAGGTTCAGCCCCTGAGGAACAGAGAGAGGGAGATGCAGAGCAGAGATGGAAGGCCGGCATAGCCAGAAGGGTGTCCGTAGCAAAGCTCGGCCGGTGCAGCGGGGCGGCGGTTTGGTGCTCGCGTTCGTATTCGGGGTTCACAGACACATCTCCTCCGGGTTCCGGCCCCGGCTCCGGTCACCACGTCGAGATGTTCCGGTCGGCTCGGGAGCCGTCGGCATGCCTGGGCCACGTGACTGTGAGCTGTGAGCAACGCAGGATTTCTCATCCGCGCGTCGGGGAGCGAAACTGATTTCCCCTCTACATGCAGTGTTCGGTATCGGTTGACGTCGGCGACAGCAAAGCTAATGAGAGCGCAGATGGCGCCTGGTGGGTAGGCAAGCATGGCCTCTGCATGCGCGCGTGTCGTGCGGGCTGGCCTACCCCGGCGCTCTCAGGCGCCCGGCGCCGGGCTCCTCGGCCTCACGCCTCACCTTGGAGGCGTTGCAGTTGCTGATGGCCAGGAACCACCACCGCTCCCGGGCCGACCGGAAACGCCTGACGTTGTGACAGGTGAGGATGTGTCTGCGGACCACCGCGGGGGTCTTGCGTCCCCGCCGCCCCCCGCCCCCTCCCCCCGCCGCCGAGGGCCCCGGCGGGGTCCCGGAGGAGCCGTTGGCCGGCTTGGGCAGCGGCGGCACGGTGGTCAGCACGCAGCCGGAGTCCGGCCGCAGCTCCGTCAGGTTCACCACCTGGTTCTGCGCCACGCTCAGCACCGCCTCCTTCTGCTCGCACGTCTGCGCACGCGCCAAGGCGACCCGGAATGCAAAATTAGTGTTTTCAAACTCAAAGGTTATTTTCAGGACGTTCTACACTATTTTTTATTTCATAGAGTACTCCGGAGAAGCTCGAAACGGACGTGAGAAGTCGTAACGAAGAAAAATAACCATTGCAAAAAATATGAGAAATTGCGTGATTTTTGGGGGGAATGTACAGTGTGATTCCGAACACTCGATTTCTCATACTTCTCATATTCAAGACAACTTGTTACTTCCGTTCTTACTGCTCTACCGGCTGCGTTTGTGCACTCGCCTTGTTGGTCTTGTACACGGCCGGCCATTGCCGCACGCTGTCGTAGTACAGCAGTAGGTTCTGCGTCGCGTACTCCTGTGGGCAGAGGAGGACAAGGACGTGGACGTCCGCGGTGAGAGAAAGAGAGAGAGAGAGAGAGAGAGAGAGAGAGAGAGAGAGAGAGAGAGAGAGAGAGAGAGAGAGAGAGAGAGAGAGAGAGAGAGAGAGAGAGAGAGAGAGAGAGAGAGAGAGAGAGAGAGAGAGAGAGAGAGAGAGAGAGAGAGAGAGAGAGAGAGAGAGAGAGAGAGAGAGAGAGAGAGTATCGGAGCGTGCGGTCATTATCGACGTCGTGTCCCCCGGGTCCGCCCGCCACCGGTCCCCAGAGGCCCCGGGGCTGACAGGACGGAATCGATGCGACAGACGTCGCCGACGATCCGAATCAGCCCACGTGACGCCCGGGGTGATGTCTGGGAGGAGCGTTCACCACTGACGTAGCTCACAGGACGACGTGTCTCACCTGGTCGTACTCGATCTTGTACTCGAAGGTGCCGTCGTCCGACAGGAAGCAGAAGCGAGCAACGAACGCCCAGCTCTGAAACAGTGCAGCGGTGTCACTGAGCTGAGTGCTGTTCTCAATTAAAATTGTCAGTACTTGAAACACGCGGCCAAGTTGTGGCAACTTCACTAGACTTTGTGCGGCGAATGATGCTAGGAGCCACCTCAAGAAATCTGGTCGAGTTGCCAAAACTTTGTCGCCGTTTTCGTACAAAAGAAAGGGAGGGCAGGTGCTCCCCAAACACCCCTCGCCAACCTGTGGACCCCGCGGTGCTACTGAGCAGCTGAGGCTGCTCAAGTACTTCCTTCGGCCTCCTTTATCGTTCCTGACATATTTGTTCAAAATTTGAAACACCAAAATTTTTCGGACAGAAACCAATTTTTAAAATTTTGACAAAAAAAAATCCAATTGAGTTTTTTTCGGTGGTAGCATGTTTGGACCAACCCCTGAACACCGTCTTGTCATGAAAATAGTGTCTCATGATGCTCATGACCGCGAAAACAAACCGCCGAGAGGTATGAAACTCCACCCCCCGCCAAACTATGGAGTACCTTATAAGTATTAAAAGGGCCCGACCAAGTTGTGGCAACTGCACCAAACTTCGTGCAGCGACTGGTAATGATGCTAGGAGCCACCTCAAGAAATCTGGTCCAGTTGCCACAACTTGATCCCCGTCGTTTAAATATTAGCGCGCACTACCCTCCGGGAGTACCACGACTTTCTCTTAAGAGAGAATATATCTCGCTCTTGTTGTACCAATCCCAACGGGTACACATCGATGTCCATCCTGTCCAGTCCGGCCCAGGTCGCCACAGCAGATCCATATCTATCTGGGCGACATGACGGCGCCCTCGTGGCTGCCCCCTCAGCCCTTACCACCACAACACCACCACCGCCCGCCCGGACCTCGGCCAACCACCGCCCCCTCCAGGCGTGAGGGCGATCCGTGGGCTCCCCCACTTGACCCTCCGCCCCTCCACCCCCCACCCCCCAGTGTCCGGTGCCGGCGCGGGTGCCGGCCTCTGACCTCCGGCCTCGGCCCTAATCTGCGGAGTCCGTCCCGCGGACTCGGAACAAGGCGGAGCAGCGGCGTAGTAAGCGAAGCGCACTCCCGCCTAGGCCTCCCGCCATGAGCACTCCCGCCTAGGCCTCCCGCCATGAGCACTCCCGCCTAGGCCTCCCGCCATGAGCACTCCCGCCTAGGCCTCCCGCCATGAGCACTCCCGCCTAGGCCTCCCGCCATGAGCACTCCCGCCTAGGCCTCCCGCCATGAGCACCCCCGCCTAGGCCTCCCGCCATGAGCACCCCCGCCTAGGCCTCCCGCCATGAGCACCCCCCGACGTGACATGCGCACGCTTGACAATCGAGCGGCGGGACGGAGGAGGAGGGGGGGGGGGTACACGATGACTTCTTGGGGAGTGTCTACGCTACCGTCAGCTCTGTTTACGTACTGTTTCCCGGCGGTCCGTGACTCACCTCCGGCGTGACGAGCTGGCCCTCGACGTACTTGGCGTCGGCGCGGCGCGGCGCCAGCAGCAGCAGGCCGAGGCCGCAGCACAGCAGCGCCCGCGCCAGGGCCAGGACGGCAGTGCCCTGCATGTGGGCGGGCGTCATGGCCGGGCAGCGGCGGCGTCATCGCCGAGGTGCGAGGGCCGACTTGTCGCGGACCGCGAGGCCCCCGTCGGGGAGGTGCGCGGCGGCCATGGCGGACCCCGTACCACTGCTGCAGCCCGGGGGCTAGGAAGCGGAGCGACGTTGTGGCGCGCGAACGGCGCCGCCGGTGCCGCTTGGCTCCGGGAGGGGGGGGGGGGGGGGGGGGGGGGGTGATCGATCGCGCCAGGAACCGCAGTCGCTAGGCAACCCGCACGACCACAACAGATGTGTGCTCCAGGAGGGCAGCCCACGCAGCGGCAGGACTACGCCACTGGCGCGCGCACAGTGCGGGAGGACCACCACGTGATCAGTGGCACGTTGGTGTCGTGGGAGCTGGGGCCGCGGGGGCCGCGGGGGCGCTGAATAAAGATGATGTCATCGTACATGATTGACGGGCGTGGGGCCAACCGGCCACACCCCCGGACTGAGAGGGAAGGAGTGAGGGGGGCGGTTGAGGGGGTAGAAAGTCACGCAATACTGCATTATTCATGATTGTTGGAGTCGTGTTAGTGTAACGTAAAGTGTGGAGATCCGCGCCTGAGAACTCCGGGTTCGATCCCCGGCACCGCGACGACTTTCTTTCTGTCTCTCCCCCCACCCCAGGCCCTGTGGCTGGTCTATTATGTTGACGATGGACCCCTCATGTCGTGGTACATGTCAGCTACTCTCGTTGTGGCGGACCGAAGCAAAACACCAGGTCCTTCAAAACAGCAAGTCGGTAGGCAAGGTTAGGTTAGGTCAGGCTTGGTTAGGTTGGGTTAGTTAAGTTGGCTTTTAGTTAGGTTGGGTTGGGTCACGTTAAGCTTTTTTTTTTTTGGATCGGGAGGAATTTTGATTGGGTGTGTCAGCGTGATTTTGAGACTTGCCGTCGGGTCCTCCCCCCCCTCCCCCCTCCCCCCCCTCCCTCCCCCCCTCCTCCTCCTTCCCCTCCTCCTCCTCCTCCTCCTTTTCCGCCCTTCAACCCCCTCCCCCTGGGCCGGATGCGTTGCGGGCGCGTTTAAGCCGCAGCTGTGCCGTTCCCATGGTATGAGCCCGGCCCGCCCCGGCAGCAGTGATCGCGGACGCGGCCCGTCACAGATCCCTCCGCGGGGCTGCTGCTTGCCGGCCTGCTCCGCCTCACCACGGCGACGACGTGGACGGAGAGGGCGCGGAGCCGGCGATCACGTGCCGCGGCTGGACATGAGGACGGCGGACTTCTCCCCCTCCAAGGTCGGCAGAATTGCCGCGGGGGATCGACCAACGAGCAGACGACGTTGCATAAGTGAACGCGGGCGGTGGGCGCGCCGAGGAGAGGACGAAGCCCGTAGAGTTTGGATGGCCTGTTTTGAAAACCCTGGCCGCGTGTTGTCGTCATTTCACAGCCATGCGGACTTGGCGGGGGTGCCGTGACGTCGTGAAGACCAAGGAGGCCGTCGTTGTGCGCACGGCGGCGGCAAAGAGGGCCGGGTTGGCGCCTCGTGGTCAGGGGGAGGGGGAGGGGGAAGCGTAAGGATTCCGAGGCACGCGAAGACGCGTGTCGCCGGCGTGTTCCCCCCCCCCCCCCACCCCCGCCCCCTAAACCCCACTACCGCAACTCTCACCCCTGTCCGCGCACCTCTGACCCGAGATCGGCGCAGGTACAACCGGGGTGACACCGCGGCGCGGGAAAACGTCAGGGATTCAAATTGTGCGGCAAGTGCCTATGTCGCGGTGCCGCCGCCGCCACCACCGCCACCGCAGCCTCCCGCCCGCGCAGAAGCCAAGACCCGTGGGAAGCAGCGGCCGTCGCCACGCCGCCGCGCCCCGCCACGCCGCCGCCTGTCCAAATCTTTCCCCAAATTGAGCGCTCGCTGTGCGCAGATAAAGCGGAGCGGCGAGGCGAGGCGCTAGATGCTGGGCAGTGAAAAGGGAGGCAAGTCCCGCCCGTCCCCCCGCCAGCAGCCAGCAGCCGGCAGCCAGCCGGGGCACAATGGCTAACTAATATCCATTCGCAAGCCGAGCAAGCAGAGGCGTGGCGCGGCGCGGCTGACGCGGTGGGGGTGGGCCGGGCCGAGCTCAGACCGACGCACGGCACGGCACGGCACGGCACGGCACGGCACGGCACGGCACGGCACGGCACGGCACGGCACGGCACGGCACGGCACGGCACGGCACGGCACGGCACGGCACGGCACGGCACGGCACGGCACGGCACGGCACGGCACGGCACGGCATGATCCGCTTAGCGCCGCCAGGGCCGCCAGCCGACGCAGCGCGGCGCCATGGCCGGCCCCGGAACACCGACAAGAACCTCGTGCTCGTGCCCCGGCCGGGACCAGCTGTGTGCCCATGGTGTGCCGGTGCCGGGCTGGGAGACTGTCCGCCTCCCGGCCACGCCCCTCCACCCCGGCCGCCAGCCGCGCCGCCGCCTGCCATTGGCGGCCGGTGTTGGACCACGCCCCCCACCCCGTCCGCTCCCGTCCGGACCAGGACCGCGCCATGGTGGCTCCAGTGCATCCCCAGTGAGGCTTCGGCGGCGTCCGCGACCACGGTTGCCGCGATGCCTCCATGACGGCCAGCGGCTCGAACAGCACGCCGACGGACGACATGGAACCCACGGCGGCCTCGCCGTGCCCGCGACCTGCCGCGCCCAAGCCGCGGCTGCAGCCCTCGTCCCCGCGGGAGTTCTTCGCCCGGATCTACGGCCACCTCGAGGACACCAAGACCCCCCCGACGACGCCGTCCCCGCGGCCCGCGACGCCACTCCAGGGCGGTGCGGCGGAGGACCTACGGAAGCCGGTCGCCGTCCGCGGGTATCGGGGGCACGGCGTCGACGAGGACCTCACAGCGCTGCCGCCCGGCCTGCTCACCGTCGACGTGGGCTTGGTGCGGCTGCCCCCGAGGCTGCCGACGGCGGCCCCCACCCCGACCCCCGACCAACCGGACAGCCCCCTGCGCCCGGTGCCCCGGGTGCCGATGTCGGCCATGCCCGTGCCCAGGGTGGCCGCCGCCGCCCTCGCCTCCGGACCGCCCTTCCGGGCCGCGGCCCCGCCGGAGGCAGCCTTCCCCGCCTCCTTCTCGGCATTCCGTAAGGATCCGTCGTTGACGTTCACCCGGCCGCATCCCGTAAGGGAGCGTCCATGATGTAGTTGACCGCAGGAACAAACCTAGTTCAAACAGTCTCAGCCGGTCTGCGGCGTGTGGATGGCGCCTGATGGGTAGGCAACCACGGCCTCCGCGTGCACGCGTGGCGTGCGGGCTGGCCTACCCTAGCGCTCGCAGGCGCTCGGCGACTTGGTGGACGTCGCCTAAACGGGCTGTATATTTTTACAGTGTTTTTGGCCATCCCGCTCACGGGGCTAACCTAACCTTCCCGTGCACCTTAGCAAGGGCTGTCACACTAGATCTGAACACCATCTCCTCCGAGCGTGGGACGTTCTAATATGTAACAGATCCTAAGGCTAGCATGAGCTTGGGGGCACGTCCGGACACATTTAAAGGGGCTTCATATTTTTAAAAGTTTTTTTTTTTTTTTTTAAATGGTGTGTGGGCATAGGAAACTAATAATCGTACCTGGTGCCGTGCCGCCCATATCAGGTTGACAACGCGACCACGTGGTTTTACTGCTGGGGCCGCGGCCCTCCCTTTCGCCACGGCATCTGTCCGTCTGCTAGTCTGCTGTCTGCGCGGCCGGAAAAAAATATTCGGGGAGAGGCAGCAGGCGGCACGGCAGCGCGCCGTAAACTAACTGTGAATAATCGCCTAATTACGGGATGGGACCCGCGGTGTGCTTCATGGAGCGGGAGGGTGAACAACGGCGGCGACTGCAAATAATTAATAGCCTCGGATGGTTATTGGTGCCGGTGTCATGTGTGCGCGCCGTGTGAACCCGTGCGAACCTGCGACACCTGGCGGGGCCGGCGGGCGGAGGGGCGGCTGCCGGTCCAACGGGTCCCGTCCGCCCCCGGAGTGTCCTCGTGGACAGGAACTAGGAACCCACACAGACCATGGCCGGGGCCTGTTAGAAAACCGGGGGTGAAATAGACCATTTCGACAACCCTAGGCGCTGTAGCGAAAGAGGAAGAAGAATGCAAAGAAGATCATGGCGACCGGCGGTGCGGTGGCGGTATGAGAAATCGAGTCGGCGGAGTCGCTCGCGGTGTTTTTGATCGTGCTGGAGTTTGTTGAGGAGTGGTACGAAGATTTTAAAGGAGTTTTGAAGTTTTTAAACATTGACAGTGACAAAATATAGTGGTGAGTTGCCTGAAAGTACGCCGGGTTGTGATTGTTACCAGTGGAAGACGTGTTTTAGATCGCTACACATTGATAGTGTCATTCCCCACAAATCAGACATGTGCACGAGAAAATTTTTAAAAAAATATTCTTTTAAGAACTGCACGTGACATTTTCTTTGTAAAAGTATTCTCCCCAAAACAAAACAGGTGGAAGATGGATAGGCTAGCTGGACGCGTTTCGTGTAACACGATCCGTCTCCCGTAGCGATCTAAAACACCCATATTCATAGGACTTGCGGTAAACGGAACCTTCCGACAGCGATTGGCTTAACCCTATTAGTCCCCGCGGTACGCATAAAAAAACTGCATATTATGATAGAAGCATGAAATTTTGTGGAGATGTTCCTGAAACCCAATAGAGAAAAATGGCTCGACGACTTTTTTGAAATCTTCGGTACGAGTCGAGATATTGAACACTTTTGAACACCTATATTTTAGCTACGGTATTCGCCCAGTCAGGTGGTTCCATGTCGTTGTTATACTTCCCGATAGGTTTTAGAACCTTGCTTTATACCCCCACATACGGCCCTGATGAATATCAGTGTGCTGGTGACTGTTCAATGTTCAAAAATTTGAACATTTTGAACATATTTTGACTAGATTTCAAAGGTTTGAGTGTGATCAGCCCTTTCCGGCTAACTGGGCCCTGTTGAACACAAATACAAACCGCAGCGTCCATTTGACCATCTGTCTTGCTCGTCCTACCTAGACCCGCAGTCTGTTCAAACCCCGTTAAAGCCTTGAACACTTCGAGCGTGCAATTTCAGAATTGAGCCAGACAGGTGATCTGGGCGTGTTTTCCGACTGATTTGGTGTCTCTAAAACCTTGTCTGGGGTCGGGGTGGACGAATGTCTCACTGCTGCCGTCCGGTACAGCCTGTACCGGCCTGTACAGCCTGTTCAACCTTTGAACACCTTGAAGACCCAACTGAAAATCGTCCGAAAGACGTAATCCGGGTGTCGTTTCCGACTAAGTCAACTATGCTGGTCACGAATCTGGCATCGTTTCGGTTGCATTGAGTACCAGTGTTCACCCCCGCCCACACCCTTTCGCTGGTTAAAATAGACAAATGGCCCCGGCGCCGGGAGAGTCTGGGCGGGCGGCTACTCCCGCGGGGCAATTGAAGAGAAAGGGCCACCGCTGGCCCCGTTTTCAGCATCGGCGTAAGCTCGGTTTGCTGGCGCGCTGAAAAAAAATATGACCATAAGGGAAGGCTGGCTGTGGCTTCCGCCCCGGGGGTACCCCTTGCCTCCGCCATATCCCCAGGCTGTTGTCTAGTGATTTTTATGTCAAGGCACGATGTGCTGGACCCGTCTAATTAATGAGCTTTTGGTTGGTTAATGTGTGTTTTATAGTATTTTTTAGCGTATTTCTATCTGAGGGGAAATTTGATTGCACTCACTCTCTCACCACTCAGCACTTTTTCACTGCAGGCGGTTACGAGCGACGTCTTCGCTGCCCTCGAGCTGTTTACTGTGCAGCCATATGATCAGAACAGCCTCGAGACGAGTGTAGATAGATGTCGCACGCTGCGTAACTTCGGCATGTTCGACGGGCAGACATAAAAATCAATATCTCGACTCGTACCGAAGATTTCAAAAAAGTCGTCGAGCCATTTTTCTCTATTGGGTTTCAGGAACATCTCCACAAAATTTAATGCTTCTATCATAATACGCAGTTTTTTATGATATCTCGACCGAACCGCGGGGACTATATGCCTTTCGCCTCAGCCGAGTCTTGCCAGACACACTCCCCGGGTCGGGTAGTCGAACCACGGACCCAAGCCCCAATGGTTCGTCTCCGAGGAGCACCGCGGCCCAGAACGCTGACGCGTTACTGTCCACGGTTACTTCGGAGTGCACACCTGACGCCCGTTCTGTAGGTATATTTTAGCCTCCGTCCTCAGTCGGCAGACTTTCAGAAAAATTTTGCCCCACGGCTAAGAGTTGACCCCCGGACCTCTGCTTCGTCAACCGGTCCGCCAACCCATGCGGCCACGGCGCCCTGGCGAGTAGTGCGCTCTGGTTTCTCGTCGTCTCGTAGAGCAGAACCGCTGGCTCTCGCTGAGCGCTCTGGGTGACAGTGCGCTGGGTCTGGTCACCACCCTCAACCCGTTTACCGCCGAATGTGCGCGCGGTGTGCTTCGTCTGCGCTCAGGGCTGATCAGCCCTGTGGCCCCGGCCAAATACTACGCCCTATCTAAAATACATGGAAAGGTTAGGTTATCCAAGTCACGAGGGGGGGGGGGGGGTCAAAAACGGCCCCAAACCGGTCACGTAATATGGGTAAGGAACGCATGTCCTGGTGTGCTGTGTGTGTCCCGGCTGCTGTCGCCGCTGGTGTCTTGGGGGATGACGGGGCCGGAGCCCGGCCGTGGGAGCAGCTGCTGTGGGCGCACCTGTACGGCCGTGGCACCGTGTGTGGCGCCGCGCCAAGGCGGCGAAAATCGGCGCCAAATTCAAAAGCATTTTCGCACGACAGCTTCCCGCGCGTGTGTGGTGTTGGTTTGGACTCTTTCGGTGCGTCTGCGTGGCGTTTCGCGTCATGGAGATTAGAGAGAGAGAGAGACAGATAGACAGAAGACGAGGGAGAGAGACGGCAGCATCAGAGCGACAAGGACAACAACAATAACGGCGACAACGGCGACAAGACTAAATGAAAATGCCACGCCCGAACGGCTGCTGGCAAATCGCGTTACGGAACCACCCCCACCTTCACTCGGCTCCTCCCCCGCCAACCCCCACACTCGCACCCCCCGGCCACCCCCGGCTGCCCCCGGCCCGGCGGATGCCACCAAACGGGACGCGGGCCTCCCCCTACCCACCCCCACTTCTCGCCTCTCGGACAAAGTTGGGTCCTTTCACACGCCTCATATCACAGCCAGACGGCCGCGAATCATAACAATGGCTGCGGGACAGGGGACGGCACGACCAGGGATTTGGAGCGGCGGTGGAGCGGAGCGCTATGCGAACGCGAGACGCGGTTCGGCGAAAAACGTCCCAGTCCCAGGTGTCGGCCCTTACTCTCATGGTGCCGGGTCACATGAGATACGTCTAACCGAGACGGGAAAAATGTGTTTAATAAATAGTCATAGGGGATCGGGCTGTTAACATTTAATGTCAAAACGCTTATTTCAGGATATAATTTGTTTTCACTTGGTTTTCTCCGGGGAAAAAATGCAAAAAAAAAAGTGACAGTGACCGGTACTTGAACCCGCGCCTCGCCCCGTCCTGTTGCAGTGGCGCGGCGGCGGCGCAAGGAGGGCCGCGGTCCGCGCCGGCAGCGCACAACGTTCAGCGCCCAGCAGACGCTGCGGCTGGAGCTGCAGTTCTCCCGCTCCGAGTACGTCTCCCGGGCCCGCCGCACCGAGCTGGCGCACGCACTCGGGCTCTCCGAGACGCAGATCAAGATCTGGTTCCAGAACCGGCGCGCCAAGGACAAGCGCATCGAGAAGGCGCACCAGGACCAGCACTACCGGTGAGTCCCGGGTTCAAATACGCGACCACCGTCCTTTTTTTTTTTTTTTTTTTTGGGTCGCTTATGGCTGTGGGTGGCGGCTTGTGTTGGCCAGGGTTTTACCTAGGTAACAGATTTTTTTTTTTTTTTTTTTTGCGTAGCGGCACAGTCTGAGGTGTAAATCGAAATGAGCGCTCTTCCAGAGCAGAGCCAGAGCTCGTCTGGGCACTTACTTTGATGTACGTCTGTGCCCACCTCACAACACCACCCTCTGGTCCTCGGGGGGTGAAGCTGCTCGCCGTGGGACCCACGTATCTAATGATGATTAATCGGGACCACAAACACACCAGCGCACCCGCACGCGCTCCCCGCTCATCAGGCTTCCCATTGGCTGCCGGGCCGGGCCTCCGGGCCTCCGGGCCGGGGACGCTCCTTACGCTTTTTATCATTCGAAATCTCTTAGCCCCGCGTCCGGAACCAAACCCACGCAGCCGATATGAAAAATTGTGCGGTCGGCGCGGCGGGCGGGCGGGCGGTGGTCAGATAGCAATCAGAGGGCACCGGGCAGCACGCCTGATCACACCGCTTTCTTTATCCCCCTCCTCTCTCCTCCCCTCCCCCAAACCTCCCCGCGCTCCGGCTGGACCGATATCAACTGCCGCGTATACGCGAATTCCAATATACAGTTTCGTTGGCTGCCATACTCTGTATCGTCATGCCTCGGCGTCTGCTCGTCCGTGAACGGCCAAGACCCTCATTTAGTGCTGCCGCCCCCGTCAGCCGCGCCCTTGCTCTCATTTTCTTCGCCTTTCATTCATATTTTCATTCTTTTCTTTTTTCATTTTCTTTCTTTCTTCATATCGAATCGAACGAGCAGCATTCGTGATGAGCAAACGGCGCGGCGAATGCGTCTTTGTTTGTGTCGTGCGGGCCGACGGTCGCGGGTCAGTTTCAGAACGGGAAACAGAAAATCAAGGAAGTCAATCTTGGGTGGGAGGGGGTGCACCAATCGTTACTGAATGAGACTGGAAAACGAATATTTTTTTGCGGGGGGGGGGGGTTCTGTGCCTTGAGAGAAAGATTTTCTGGAGTCTTCGAACAGTTCTTTAACTGAATGAATGAACGAACGAATGAATGAATGACCGAATGAATGAATGGAAACGCGAGATAAAAACACACCGCGTACGAATAAGGAGGCTCAATGTTATCGCTTAGTGCATCATCCAATAATAAGCTTCGCGGTCGGGTGCGCACCCTGCACCCCTTATCCTCCCCTCTGTGTGTGTGTGTGTGTGTGTGTGTGTGTGTGTGTGTGTGTGTGTGTGTGTGTGTGGGGTTTCCGTGACCACGTGTTCGCGCTCCTCACGGTAAATCAGAGTCGAGAGCTCTTCATCGGGGTGACACGCCGCGCACATGCATGCGATGAAAACGCCCGGTCCCGGCGGCAGCGGGGCGGGGATTCGAACCCCGGACTCTCCGCGTGCCTGATCAGGCCGGTGCGCCCCCTTCTCGTTCCCCTGCCCGCCCCCGCCCCCGCCCCCGCCCCGGCCTCGGCCCCCAATCTCGGGCGCCAGCTGCCGCTTCCATCCGTCCCCGGGATACCCGTGGTTCCGGTTCACGGGGCGCCACTGGCTTCTGTTCCGGTCAGGACCTCCGCCAATCAGAAGCCATAGCCGGTGAGGGGGTAGGTGAGGGCGGAGGGTGACCGCCGAGGGCGCGCTCCGTCCTCCTCCAAGGAGGAGGCATCGGGTTACCTGCGGCAGGGCGACGACAGCCTGCGGCCGGCAGACCAGACCCCGCTGCCCGAGCCGAGAGCCGAGCCGAGCCTTCAAAGGCGACGCCAGGGAAGTGGATGGGTTTCACTGCCCCCGTGTGTCGTCGCGACTTGACCGCAGCTTTATGGACTTTGACCCCCCCCCCCCCCCCCCCCGAAAAACAAGAAAGAAAAGAAAATAGAAAAAAACAAGAAGAGAAAAAAAAAGAAGCAGAAGAAAATAGAAAAAAGCAAGAAAAGAAAAAAGAAAAGACGAACAAGAAAAGAAAAAAAAGTAACTACGGCATTCGAGGCAACTTTCCCGCAGTTTATGGAGGCAGCAGACGACTCGCGCGCGTGTTTCGCTATCAAATGCCGGATGGATCGCGTATAGAGCAGCCAGTCTATATAACAGGGCGCGGAAATCATCGGGTGCTCGCATTGCTTCTTCCCTTTTAATTAGCAGATGATGGAGCGGGGGTCAGTGGCCGCGCGTGCAGGACAGTGTAGTCGACCCCCACCTGCACCCCTCACCGGCCCACCCCTCCCCCACCCCGTCACGTGTGTTGTGGCTCATCCTAATCACCCCGTTATGAACTACCCTCCCCGTGCCATTGTGCCTCCCCCACCCCTCCCCCCAAATCTTCATTCAACATCCGCTCGGCTGGAAGACGATCTACACGCAATTAAATAATTCGTGTGTGTGTGTATGTGAGAGAGATAGAGAGATGGATGAGAGAGAGGGAGGGAGACCGCGTTGTGTTCGTGTTGTTATCGCCCCGCTCCATTGAACACCAATTTGGCGAGAGATGAGATTATGAGAAATTCCTGCTGTCACTGCGGCCACATGACGGACACCTCACTGAGCGGCTGAGTACCAACTTGAGCCCCCTCCCCTCCCCCGAGCCCTCTGTCTGGTCGCGTGCAGCGAGTGGTGAGGAGTAATCACGCCTCGTCCGTCCGCTCCCTTTAAACATAACAACGTGTAAATGGCCGATCTCTGGCCGGCGGGGCCCTAATGGTCCTCATCTGCGCCGTCATCGCGGGCACCTGTCGGCTTCCCACGCCGCCCCGCCGGGAAGGGGAACTCGACATCCCTTCCGCCTCTTGTCACTTTTCAATCTTATTTCCTGCAACTAGTATTTAGTCTTCGACGCGGGTTCTTGTGTTGGCAGCATGGCGCTGGCGTCGGGACTGGTGCCCGGGTTCCCGATGACGGCAGCCCCCTTCTGCACGCTGTGCCTCTACAAGGAGGGCACCGGCCTGCACCACCACGCGGCCGCCGACGCCCCCGCCAGCCCCGCCTCCGCCAGCTCCGGCAGCAGCCGAACTGACAGCCCCGAGTGCCCGCGGCCCCCGACGTGCCCGCTGTCACCATGAAGGGGGGGGGGGGGGGGGGTGCTTTTCCTGTCATATGATCCAGGGGACGACAGGTTGTGATTATTGTTTTCTTCTTCATGTACGGGAAATTTTATTTGCATTTTACATGTGTTTTTATCGTTATCGTTACAAATAGAGTGCCTATAGCGCTGCAGAACTGCGCCGCGAAAATACCTAGTCATACGGTCATAGTCCTGTTCCCTTGATATAGCTGTGTTCCAAAATGTGTAACCTTAAGTGTGAATGATTCCTATGATTTTTATGTTGCTGTGTATGTTACCTCGTGTTTCCTCTTCCCCACAGATACCACCGAGTTTATTAAAGTTTCGTCTTTTTCTGCTTCGCGGCCCTTTCCTTCACCTTTCGACCTGCAACACGACAACGCGCCTCTCACAGTGAGCTCAATCGAAGCGTTGGTATTTGCCAAGCCATTTAAATCGACGCGCCAATTAGCGAAACTGAAAGGGACGTGACTTCTGGGCCAGCGCCCGCCGTTTACGTCGTTCCTGTGGGTCCACGGTCCAATCGCGTGCGGCGTTTGGCTTATGGGGACGTGGTGTGGTGCGGGTGCGGCCGCACAGGGCGCCAGGCCGGGCCGGGCGGAGGTGTGGCTGCTCAGTCTCGATCCCGAGTCGCCTCGATACAGTGTCGTCCCCATCGCTTCGGCAGCATGAACGTAAAGGTCGGTCTACGTGTGAGGATTCAAACCAGTGGCGTCAAGCTTGAATTCCAGTGGTGTAGTAAGCTGACCTCAAGGGGGACCCACCCACCCCTCAGACCGCTATTAACGCTATTAAACGGGGCAAGTTTTGTAAAAACTTTAAAAAAAAAATCAAAACTTTTCATCATTTGCATTCACCGGGACAGTTGTGGACATTCCGTGAACCCCCCCCCTTCCTCTAAGTGTCCACGTGGTATCTGAACAGCCCCAAAGAACGAGCCTGTCCTAGAACGGTAAAGCGTTCTCCATGCCTGTCTTGTTCCTTTCACTTTTCACCTTTCACCACCCTCTCGAGGGGGGACCCACCCCCTCAGAGCTGTAGCAGCCGCTACGGCAAAACCCCCTGCTTGACTCCACTGATTTAAACTCCCGCCGACTCAGAGAATACTTCGGTGCTAGAGGCAGGGAAGTGAAAAAAATCTCACACAAATTCGCTTTAAAAATTCAAAATTTTATTTTTCCAAAATTTTGTAAAACTAAATCACAAAAAATCACACAGTGTACGCAGAAGTTATCCCCATGCTGTGCAGGCCCAGGGCGGCCGGAGGGTGCTGTCCGACGCCGACACCCCGACGCTGTTCCGGGACTTGGCCCCCTTGCGGAACGCCATGTTCCTGCTCGCGCTGTGGCCCATCCAGAGTAACCCGCAGGGTGAGCACTGGACCACGGGTGGTTGGTGGTCCTGACAAGGGAGTGCCGTGCTACAAGTGTCAATTAGCAATGTGGCACATACCTTGGAATTCCATACAACTATCACAAAAACGAATGAATTTCATGATTTTTTCATAACCCCCCCCCCCCCCCCAAAAAAAAAAAAAAAATTAAATCCCGTGACTAGGAAAAAAAATTGTGTCAGAAATGACAAATTCTGTGATTTCTCGACGTTTTGGGGCTCTTAAAAACTCTGCCAAAAAAATCACCTAAAAAGACATAATATGAAACTCATTCGTTCCTATGATAGAACTAAGGAATCCCGAAGTGTGGGGCACATTGCTGGCACTTGCAGGTACTCCCGGGGTTGTCAGGGTATTTCGCACGCAGGCCGGGCGCGGGCGTCGCTGGTGTCGCCGGCGGCGGCCTACACCGTGCTGGTGTACGCCGTGTGGTCCGTCCTCAACGCGCACGTGCTGTCCGAGCGCTGGCGGGGGCTGTCCGGGCTGCCGGCCGCCGACCTGGACGCTCGCATCTCGCACCTGGTGCTGCTGACGCTGCTCAGCCACCACTGGGCCGTGCCGCTGTGCATCTGGGCGGAGGCCGCGCCGCTGGCGAGGCACTTCAACGCCTGGACCGCGTTCCAGGTCAGGGCGATGCCGGGCGCCTGCGAACGCCAGGGTAGGCCAGCCCGCACGGCACGTGTGCGTGCAGGAGCCGCGGCTGCCTACCCAGCAGGCGCCACTGGCTAGCGAGGCCGGCATCTGACAAGGGAGTGCTTACACGTGTACATTAGCAATGTGGCACGTACTTTAGTACTATCATAGTAAGGAATGAATTTCATAAAATTTTCGATTTTTTTTTTTAAATCCTACGACTTGAGAGGGATTTTTTTTGTGATTTCTCGACGTTTCACGAACTGAGGAAACTTTTACTTAAGAAAAGAAAAATCTTGAAAAAAAAAATGAAATTCATTTGTTCCTATGACAGTACTAGGGAAGCCCAAAGTGTGAGCCACATAGCTAATTCACACCTGTAGCACTGCACTCTCTTGTGAGCCTGGGGTGCGCAGGCCGAGTGGCTGGAGGTGACGGGCCGGCCGCTGGCGCTGAGGCTCCGGCCCCGGGCGCTGGCCTCCACGGTGGTGGGCATCACGCTGCCGGTGCTGCTGGTGTTGCTGCTGGTCCGGGCGGGCGTCACCACCACACAGGCCGTCGCCTTCTTCCCGCCCTTCTGCTTCTTCTTGCTCGTCGGCGGCGTCTGGGCCACGCTGTGCGCCGCCGTGGAGGAGGCAGCCGGGAGCCTGCGCCGCCTGTACGCCGAGGTAGGCGCGGGTCTCGGCTCCGGTGTAAGATGTCTAGATGTCAGCCGGAATGCTTTTGCTCGCTCCCACACAGGACCGCGAGCGAGGCCTGGCCGTGGGCGTGGCCGCGGTGCGGGCGTACGGCCTGCTGTGGCTGCGGCTGCGCGCCCTGGCCACGCGGACGGGGGAGGCGCAGTCGCGCACGCTCCTCGTGTACACCGTGTACTCGATGGCCCTGGGCCTGGTGGCCGCCATGGGCGTCATGATCGGCTTGGCGCACGCCAACCTCGGCCCGGACAACGCCATGCAGGCCGTGTTCCTGGTCGGCAACCTGCAGCACATCTATACGGTGCACGACGCGGGCCACAGGGCGGCGCACGCGGTGAGCGGCAGCAGCAGCTTCTACTCCAGAGAGGACGCCCTCCTCTCATGGCGGTGCGCGCCCGGAGGGCAGGGCCAGGCAGTCCGAGGGGGGCTTTACTTGAAAAAAAAAAATAATAAAAAAAAAGTCAAATATTCGACACAAAATGTTTTAAAATATCAAGAAAATGGCAAAGAACATTTTTAAAAACAGGAAGAGAGAAAATAAAAATTCAGATTTAAACCGATACTGTCGTTCAGAAAAAAAAATCTTTATATTTTTACAAAAATCAAGTCAAATCAGCCATGATTTAAATCTGTGTACATCGAGAAGGGGCAGTGACGGCCCCCTCGGGCCTGCCTACCCTCCACTGGGTAGCCTTGACGTCTCCCCTTTTACAGGCCTGCAGAGCTCTGCAGTTTGAGATGCTCCACGTCAAGTCGCAGTCAGCGGTGGTGAACGCCGAGGTGAGACCCGACCACGAGCGGTACTTGAACCCGAGCCCGTCATGAAACTCCGACCTGCTCTCCAGGTGCGAACTCTCCTCACGGCCACAGCGGTCCAGCGCAGCGAGGAGCTGTCTGCCATCACCCTAGGGGGCTTCGCGGCGTGCTCCCGTGCCGGGATCGTCGAGGTAAGCTCACGTGAGGTGGGTCAGGATGGAAATGGCGGACGATTCTAAATTGGGCTTGTCTTAACTGAGCACTTTGCTTCATCGGCACAGGTGTACAACATGCTGCTAATCAATCTCCTTGTACTCCTGCAGTTTGCCTACTTTGTCTACTAGCTGTCATGTCATGTCACTTTCTGGGGCAAAAATAATTATTTCATCTTTCCTCTTTTTTGTTTGAAAGTCACAGCCATTGTAATAGGGTTTGAACTAGACATATTATTAGATTTAATGCTGTACAGCCATCTCCTTTTCACTTAAATACTTAATGATCTCCTTTGCGACAGTTTTGTAAGCCATTGCCTTTATGAAAATGAAAAAAAGAAGGAAATCAATCAAACTTTAGTATTAAATAACAACAGTAGCAATTTATGTTTTCATCATACCTGTACACTGTCTGGAGACGATATGATTATTGGTGTACCCGTATCAGCCCCTTGACTAATGGCATTATCTAATGGAATATCTCCTAATATTGGTACAGCTGATTTGAAGAAACCACACATTAGAGAACACTCAAAATTTATAATGTGACAAGAGCTCTTTGTAGTTTACTCACCTATTTCATGCATCAAAGTTTTAGCAGAATGGCTCTGCAGCTGTACATGGTTGAGACATTTCGGACACTCAACAGAACTCATATTTTGTATAATTCCTATAATGGGAATGTCTAGCTTTTTAAACATGTTGGCTCCTCTCTGAGTAACTTGTAAAGCAGCAGTTTGTGGAGTAGTTACCAACAGTACTCCTGCAAGAATGTTACAAGAAGATGTACTTTCCAAACTGTTTTTGAGGATACTTCACAAAAATTTCAGTTGACCGATGTTCACTGCTTTACCTGAAACTGGTACATTCTGTATTAATGACAAATGCGTGTCACCAGTCCCTGGTGGGGTATCAACTACAAGATAATCAACTGGACCCCATGCTACTTGGCGTAACAATCTGTCCAAAGCCTGCATAACCATTAGGCCTCTCCATATAACAGGGGAATCCTTGTTGACTAGAAACCCCATGGACATACTACATTCATGGAATAGGCCATAGGCAAGAAAATATTATTCTCAAAGTAAAATAAGAAGAGATAGTTATTTTCAAATATGAGAGGAGGCTTACCACTTTATACCATAGTTCTGAAGCGGAATCATTAAATTATCTAGAACAGAATAAGGCTGCAAGAAGAACTTTTCTAAAGCAGTATACACAGTTCATAAAATGATTTTTTACTCACTGTCATTTAAAAGAGGACTTTCATCTAGATTCATCATTAGAGGGACAGAAGGACCAAAAACATCAGCATCTAACAGCCCTACTTCTTTACTGTTGTCCTCCGCTTTTAATGCCGCTGCAACGTTTACTGAAAACAAAACTCAGTGTAAGAAAAATTATTTAGACTGAAATGATATAACATATAATTCTAAAAGATGTGAAACTCCACTGCTCATACCGGCTGTTGTTGATTTTCCGACTCCACCTTTACCAGAGGCTACCAATATAACATGTCTAACACCAACAATTGGCTTCTTCTTCGGAAGACCCTTGGCCATCATTTCAGCCTGACGAGTCTTCAAATTATCTCCAGCTGGCTGATGAAAAACTGTACTAGATGTGGAAATGCTCTGACACTGTGAATAAAATTTTAGAAAAACAGAAATGTCAATCAGCAAAAGCTTGCTCTAGGGGTTGAAATATTAAATGATAAGTGTATTGCATGAGAGTTGACCTGTGACAAGCATGAAGTACAATAAAACTGCTAAATTAAAACGTGTCTCTTTACTCTTGATTTAAAAACCGTTCAGAAACTAAGAAAAATAAAAGTAAACACTTACCTGATTTATAGGCACTTTGGCATTTGAGGTACATAACCTCATACAACTCTTGATGAACAGTGGATATTTTCCTGATGAAATCATTTTTGTGAGGTTCAGGATGTAAAACTTTATAATCACCCACGTTCCACATTCATCAGACCTTAACACAGTAGTTCACTGGTTCAAAGTAGTTTGTGGTTCAAGCCAGAACAAAAGGCAACGAAAAATTTCTCATCTTGGGGGCGGGGGGCGTTGGGCAGTCAGGGGAGGGGGAGAGGGGAGAGGGGGTCGACCAGCTGACTGTGTGTGTGTGCGTGAGTGAGTGAGTGAAGCGATCCGCAGCGTAAAATCGCAGAGTGGTAGAGCTTGCGCAAAGTCTAGAAGTCGAACGTCTGTTTTTAAGTCGGTGCACAAAAGAGACTGTCCGGATGGTGAAATGGTTTAGCCCGCCGTGTAGAGAGTGCTAATGCTCTTGAGATGGAGGTGGCAGACGTCTTAGATTCGGTAACAGGGAGCCTGTCGTCTGTATACATGTCATGGCTCAGCACGGTGGCATTCAGTATCAGCGAGTACCAGGTATGCCAGTTTGTTATTTTTGACATTTGACAGACTTTCCCTGTCACCTTCCTTGGTTTGACATTCGCCTGTGTTCGCCGATGTTGGGTTCCGGGCTGCTGTCTGTCGGTTTTCATAACCTCTTGCAAATCTTGTGGTCAGCCGTCCAGCCTCGGTTATTTACCAACAGTACGATCAGTGTACGGGATCAGTTACGATCCGTTAGGTTACTAATGTTAGAAGTGATCATCTGATGGCAGGGCAGTTCGATGAAGTAACTCTCACGGCTGCTTTCCTGCTGACAAGTGCTGTACTGGAAGATATGTTGTGATGAGTCATAATTGTTTTCAGCCTTTGTTAGCTGCAGGGGGTTCTCTTTGTGATAGACGAGCCCAGTTGTATTCCCTACCCTTTCTTCTCTTTGTGGGTCTGTACTGCCCATGATTGCAGTCGTGCAAGATTAGGCCAGAAGAAACACTGGTGGCACGGGCCTGAACCTCGCCAAACCTCATTAGCAATTCTAATAGATCTTGCTGTTTGAAAACAAAGCCTAGTAATAGCTAGTCCTTGTCCTTTTTTTTTTAAGATGAAAAAAAGAATGAGGAAGATTGCATTATTGCTGTATATTATTATTCCCACTTGTCCTATTTCAGGTCACCGCTTTTGCAGTAGTTACTTCACTTTTCACATTGATTGTTAGTATTGTGCTTTGGAAATGGAAAACAAAAGGTATGAAAATATGATGCTAATAAGTACAGGTAGTGTTAGAGACTGATCATTAAAATAATTTCTGGAATTTATTGTAGAACGAGTCCTTGCAGAGGTGAAAGAGCTGGTTGGTGTGGGTTCCTCAAGACCTCGTTTCCGAAAGCGAGACAAGGTTTTGTTCTATGGACGGAAAATGTTACGCAAGGTTTGACCAATTCTCCACCTGTCGAGTTCATCAAGATGTATGGTTTAAAATGAATGGTATCAAAATCTTTGAAGACCAATTTATTTACAGGTGAAGAACATTTCAGGTCAAGTTCCTAGTGGCCAAGGTAGAAAGAGGCGTCTTGTAATGAAATTTGCCAGAAGACTTCTTCAGCTGAAAAAGGATACTACACCAATGCAATTGAAAGTTCTTGAGCCTCCAAATGAATATCTAGAGGAAGACGCATCTAGTAAAGATGATAAACGTGTTCCTCCAGATGCTTTATACATGTTACAAAGCATCAGAGTGTTTGGTCACTTTGAGAAGCCTATTTTCCTGAAACTTTGCAAACATACTGAAATAATCAATTTACCAGCAGGATCATATCTTTTCAAAATTGGTAATTACCTATATTTTCTATTAATCAGTTTTTACTCTTCCCTTATGGTATAATTCTTATTGTACAGTTCAATATGTTCCTGTTTTATTTAAGGTGATCCTGATGAAAATGTTTACATAGTTCAAAATGGCAAGGTAAACGTTTTCATTACTGGCCAAGATGGGACAGTTCTCACCTTAAAATGTGTGAAAACTGGAGAATCAGTCACATCTCTTCTCAGTTTTACTGATGTTTTAACAGTATGTATTTATTTGGTGAACTTTGAGGTAAACTTTTTGTTTATCCTTATCCTTTTAATTGAACACTGTCAAAATTCAGGGACATCCAAATCCATACAAAACTGTGTCTGCAAAAGCTCTTGAGGACTCCACTGTTGTTCGTCTTCCAATGGCAGCATTCCAAGATGTATTTCATGATTATCCTGATATATTCATCAGAGTAATGCAAGTCATCATGGTTCGCCTTCAGAGAGTGACATTTACAGCTTTACATCAGTATTTGGGACTAAGTGCAGAGTTGGTGAACCCAGTATGTTCCTTCAAATCACCTGTGAGCTATACCATTTTGTACATTTAATGACAGTTGTACTGATCCTGTGCATAGGGCCAGACTAGTCGCAGAAAAATGAGTCCATTCATGGGATCTCCTATTAAAGTGAAACCTCGAGATGCCAAAGATGGAGGAGACCCAGGTATGTTTCACTGTTTTTTTAATTCTGAATTTGTGAAATCCCTATTTGATTTTTGAAGGCTGACTCAGAAGTGTGCCTTTCCTTATGTAGTTCATGAACAAGATAGTGACCAGACTGATGCAGTTCCCATGCCTCCCAATCGTCCTCACTCTCAACCTATCAATATTACGCCATCTCAACGGAGAACAAGAAATGGGCAAGAATCAGGCAGTGTAGCCTCAGACAACATGGCTGAAGGTGATTCCACACCTTCCTCTTATCAGTCAACAGGCACTAGTCAAGTAAGTTTCAAAGGTGACATTTCAAATTTTTTTCTGGAAATTTGTACTGCTTCTTATATTACTTTCCTTTTATTACTCAGGGAACTTCAGAAACTCACACATCACACAGTTCTCGTAGACGTGCGGCAGCACCCTCACTCTCCCAGAAACAGCATGCTGAACAAGTGCAGTTGGCTACTGAAGCATTTGTAAGAGAATTGGGTTTAGAGGATGACTCTCTTCTAAAGGATGGAAAAGTGGAGATACGAGAAGTCCCAGCAGGGACATACTTAATGAAAGAAGAGTCACACAAGGTTTGTGTTACTCTACACCTTTATCTTTCTAATACAATCCCTCTTATTGTTAGGTTAATGGATCTATTTACTAATTTGCCTCATTACTCATTTACTTCTGTAGGATGTTGCATTAGTCTACCTTCTCTCTGGGACCTTGATAGTGTCTCAGAAGCTGGCTGACATGCAAGAGGAAGTGCACATGTTCACAGCTCAACCTGGTGAGATGGTAGGAGGGCTGGCTGTATTGACAGGGGAACCCAGCTTCTTCACCATACGAGCCAAGCATTATGCATGCATTGCCCTCCTTTCAAAAACAACATTTTATGGGTCAGTTTTATGATCTGCTCGTCCGTTTTTATTCTTGATTCTCTTTTCATACAATCATCCAAATTATTTGCAGATTAATGCGTGAGCGACCAAGAGTAGTCCTACACATTGCTAATACTGTTGTCAAGAGATTGTCACCATTTGTAAGACAAGTAGATTTTGCTCTGGATTGGGTGTTTATGGAAAGTGGCCGTGCTGTATACAGGTTTGTATTTTTATTATCTGTTCATTTGCAGTCACTTAGATTTGCCAGTCCTTATTTTATCCTCAATTTGTTTCAGGCAAGGGGATGAGTCGGATAGTACATTCATTGTCTTGAGTGGGCGCCTTCGTTCTGTTATAACTCATTCCAATGGCAAGAAGGAATTGGTTGCTGAATATGGAAAAGGGGATCTAGTTGGGATTGTTGAGATGGTGACTCAGACACCTCGTAGTACAACAGTAATGGCTGTGCGAGATTCTGAACTAGCAAAGCTGCCAGAGGGCTTATTCAATGTGATTAAGTTACGCTTTCCTATAGTAGTCACTAGGCTTATTAACTTACTTGGACATCGTATATTGGGCTCATGGCAGAAGCCAACCATTGGCCGCACTGTTGACACACGCCCAGCCCAAGTCAATTTTTCAACTGTGGCCATAGTTGCTGTGTCTGATGATGTTCCATTAACTGCATTCACCTATGAACTCTATCATTCCTTGAATGCAATTGGACCAACATTACGATTAACATCAGAAGTGGTTCGAAAAAACCTTGGTGCTAGTATTATGGATCCAAATAATGAGTACCGCCTAACTTCATGGCTGGCACAGCAAGAAGATCAGCATCGCATTTCTCTGTACCAATGTGATGTTACATTTAGTGCTTGGACCCAGAGGTGTGTGCGTCAAGCAGACTGTGTTCTTATTGTTGGCCTTGGAGATAAAACGCCAACTATTGGCAAGATTGAGAAGGAAGTTGATAAGCTAGCCATTCGAACTCAGAAGGAACTGGTTTTGTTACACAAGGAAGGGGGTCAGCCCCCTAACAATACTGTTACTTGGCTTAACATGCGCTCATGGGTATCGGGACACCACCATATGCAATGCCCCAAACGGATGTTTGCCAAGAGATCCCAGTTTAGGATTGTGAGTAAAATATGGACTTTTTAAGTGCTGTTTTCACTTATATTCTATACACAGAAGGTTGAGTGTGTCCTTACTTTCAGAATGAGCTTTATGGCAAAGTGCTCACATCTGATCCCAACGTTCACTCCGACTTTTCCCGCTTGGCGAGGTCTCTCACTGGCACCTCCGTTGGTCTTGTTTTGGGTGGAGGTGGAGCGCGTGGAGCTGCTCATGTTGGCATG
This sequence comes from Odontothrips loti, assembly GCA_038380765.1. Lineage (NCBI taxonomy): Eukaryota > Metazoa > Arthropoda > Insecta > Thysanoptera > Thripidae > Odontothrips > Odontothrips loti. The sequence goes on from CM076258.1 coordinate 9,495,478, forward strand.
ATCAAGTCAATTCAGGTTTGTTGAGCAGGAATATCCTTCTTCCCTGAGTTCTTATGACTTGAACAAAACTTAATCTCCACTTCTGCATTGTAGGAGGCAGGTATTCCCATTGATATGGTTGGTGGAGTCAGTATTGGTGCTCTTATGGGTGCTTTGTGGTGCAAGGAAAAGAATCTAACAACAATGACCCAAAAAGCTCGAGAATTCTCAAGAGTAAGAATTTTTTCTTATGTTTTCACTAGTTATTTTTCCATATTCAGATTGTAAATTATACATTGTGTGATCATAACAATTTTTCTTTAAGCTTATGACTCAATGGTGGAGACAATTGTTAGATCTCACGTACCCGATGACTTCTATATTTTCTGGCAAAGACTTCAATCAGACCATCCAGAAAACTCTGGGAGAAACTTATATAGAGGATTTGTGGTTGCCTTATTTCACTGTGACCACTGACATCACGTCAAGTGTACCTCGTATTCACACTCATGGTAAGCATTCTCCTCACATCTTTTGTGTTAGTTGTTTTTTGAACAGGCTCAACCCTCAGTGTTATAATTTTTTTAAGTGTGTTAATATATCTTTGTTTGGAAGACATCTGAATTAAGTTGACTTGTTTCGACAAATTATTGTAGAGATATTGCTTGCCTTATATTTCTTTTACCTTTTATACCCTGTAACTTTGAATTAAAGGTAAAGTTTTTTGAATAATTTAGCATTCTGTAAATAGCTGAGGCCAAACCCATATTGTACACTGAAAAGGTAATCCTCACATAATAGCTTCAAGTTAATCCAACCTTTCAGCTGTATGTGGTTCTGTGGTAGCATTAATTTACCACCCGTTGTTTCGCAAAGTCGCTAATTTTTTTTCGTTGTAGGCATCTTGTTTCAGCCTCACACTCGGACACATTCCCTTATTTCTTACTTCTTACTCGCCACTCCTTTTTATTGCTAAAGTATTCCTGTATTCATGTGCTGTCTTGACCAGCTGTCTTGACCAGCAGTCTGTCTTGTCTGTTTGTCTCTCAACTTATGCCCTACATCTTATATGAGCAAATGGAAAACTTTTTGTCATGGTTGAATCTACACAGGTATATGGTGTGGGTATCAGAAAATCTTCATTAGTAGTAAAAAGTATTTTACATTTTATATTCATTTTGTAAACAAATAATACCAAAGGGAATTCCGCTTTTCTTATGAGTCCCCACAGAATTTGTTTATGAACAATATTGTCAGTGGCAATGAAGGATGGCATTCCAATGCTTTGCGTCTTGTCTTTGTAATATTAGAGCTGTGGGCCTGGGTCCCTGCTTGTTGCATTCCTCTGCCTAGAGGAGAAGGAAAGAGTGAAATGCTCTTCACTCCCTTATCATTGACTGATATATAAAATGGCATTATAATCTGGACTAATGAAGTATTGCCACCAACATCCATTGTTTAAGAAGTTATGAGTTCAAGAACCGAAAGTGACCTGCTGAAAAATAATATTTTTTCTAAAATATTGATCTTTGGCTTGTATTTGAGATGAAATATTTTGTTTGTGGGATTTAATTAAAACTGTTTTTTAACACGAACAACTTTTGGATTGTAGATGACATTCTTCCCCTCTCTACTGGTTTGTTTTTGTAGTTAAAAGTTGAGTGTGATATAGTTTAACAGTATTTTCTTGCATGAGGGGTTTGCCACTTCAAATTTTATTGGGAGCATGTGTAGTGTGTCTGTATCTTGCCAAAGTTTTCTGCAATTTTTCCGCAGAGTTCCCTTTTCCAAATTGTTGTGTTACCATTGTGCACAGGATTTGCTTGGATACCTAAGCTTGGTCAATCTCTGCACACCCTTCCTCATTGATTGACTGCTGTTTAGCAGCACTTGGCCCAACTAATTTCTCAGTTGACCTTTCCATTATAGTTCTGTTAAATTGCTTTTGGAGCTGTTTCGTCTTCTGGAAGTGTAAATTTTTGTATTATCATTCTTTTGGTTTACCAGTACTGTGATCTTCATTTACCCTCTGATGAAAGGTTTTAGCAAATACTAATGAACTATATAAACACAAAGGAGTGAAGCCCATGAGAATCTTACACGGTTGCTCTAACTACATGTCCATATGATATCTTGAGTAATTCTCAGCTGTGCTTACTTTCTTCCTTTTTCTCTATAAAGTGTAGTGCTGAAAAATGCTCCTCAGCCTAGGATGTTTTTGATTTGAAATGTGTGCAGGCTCCCTTTGGCGCTATTGTCGCAGTTCCATGTCTCTCTCAGGATACATGCCTCCAATGTGTGACCCTGTGGATGGTCATCTACTGTTGGATGGAGGTTATGTCAACAATTTGCCAGGTAAAATCATATGCTTAGAGTGAGTCTCAGACTTATTTGCATGTCTGCTCTTTTTTTCTCATTGCGGTGGGGGCTTGTATGTGTCAATGGTTGTTTGGGTGTAAAGCAAATGTGCATAGCTTAGCTTTATGTGCCAGTGGATTCCATTTCTTCACCTCAATCTATTTTAGGTATTTCCACAATATTTTTTAGTGCCAGTTTTGCTAGGTACTAGGTTTTTTAATTGCTCAGGATGGGTTAGAAGTGAGCAGACAGACAGACAATTATATAGACATACTTGTGCAATGTTTAAATTTGAAAATTGAGCTAATTTATATACCCCCTCCCACCCTCCCTCTGAGTTTGTAAAAATTTTGAGCTCTAGCATGGAAAGTCACACCTGACTGGAGAAAAGAAGTCTAGTTTGGCAATCGTGCCAATATTCAATTTTGAATTGTATTTGAAACTTATGTACTGAGACTTCATATAAACATTTCGACAAGATTCCATCCCCTGTGCCGAGCTGTGAGTGCTGAGTGCTGAGCTGAAAGCACAGTCACAGCTTAGTGCAATTTCAGGGGAAGCGTGGCGGTATGTTCGTGCAAGCATGTCTATTGTTGGGATTCTGCCCCCCCTTTGTGATCCTGTCGATGGTCACCTTCTTTCTGACGGCTGCTATGTCAACAATTTGCCAGGTAATTTGTATGCAGTGGAGGAAATGGTATCCTGTTGGTTTGTTTGATGAACTATTGTGTTGTACCAGACATAGTACTTCTAGGTACACGATTTATGTCATTTGGTGCTGGTGTTCGAGGTGTTATTTGGATTTATTCAACTAAAGAGAGCCGTATTGTATACTACTTAGATTTTGGTACTGGGCAATTCAATATTTGGTGGGACTTTATTGACTCAATGCTTTGGTCAGTGCTTGTGTTCTTGTGCCCCAAATTTTTATTTGTTACTTGTTCAAGGAATTAACACCTTTTGTACATTTCTCTTACATTTACATATGTTTACAGCTGATGTAATGAGAAGTATGGGAGCCAAGCATATTTTAGCAATTGATGTTGGATCACAAGATGAAATGGATCTCACCAACTATGGAGATTCATTGTCTGGTTGGTGGCTGCTTTGGAAACGTTGGAATCCTTTTACTGGTCAAGTCAAAGTTCCCAGTATGCCAGACATTCAGTCCAGACTTGCTTATGTGTCATGTGTACGACAACTTGAGGTTGGTCGTCATTATCTAGTATTTTTATTTCTAGCATTGCATTCTCCCAGTATGTTTATGAATATATTGTTGCAGGAAGTAAAAAATAGTGACTATTGTGAATACATCAGACCTCCTATTGACAAATACAAGACACTTCAGTTTGGGAGCTTCGATGAAATTAAAGTATGTTCTTGGATTAAAGAAAGAAAATTAGCGAGTGCATGTTTAATGCCAAGCTGTTCGTTAACTCAGTATAATTCTGTTTGTAGGATGTTGGATACAATCATGGAAAGACATATTTTGCTGGTCTGTTGAAAGCTGGCCAGATACCTCTCTTCCAGACAGCTCATCCCACTCCCTCTCAAAGTCCAGACTCATGTTTTCATCCTGCCCAGCACTCAATGTCTTCCTCTGGTTATACTTTTACTGATCTCGCTCAGCTTGTATGCAAAGTCCCTCGAAACCAGTTCCTTGACAGTGGTAAGCTCAGCTCTAAACTTATGGAGACCTGTGTAAAATTAAATTTTGATAGTTTGACTTTGATAACTCTACAATGTCCCCACAGATTCATCAGAAAGTGAATATGAAGCAGATGAGGAAGACGCCCATGAAGTGGGATATGCATCCGAACCTTCAGCAGGAATTCTTGATGTAAGTTAGTTCGCATGTGCCAATTTGGCTTACTAAATTTGTGATATATTTCTTGTTGATATATAATTGTTGTTATTTCTTACTCCCTTTATGTTTATCAGGATGGTGATTCCGATTCTGCACAAACACATAGAATTGGTTGTTCATTGTCGTTATCAGAGACAGAAATGGATTTAGATTCCATATTCTTGCCAAAGCGAGCAAAGTCTGTTAAAAGGTTGCAATAGTTAATCTTAGAAGAAAAGATGTTGTACCCCTACAAAAGTTTGTAAGTTTCATTGGGGCTTATCTTATCTTTCACTGTACTGTTATTTTGCTACTACTTCTCCTTGGTAAAAAATCTATGGTGGTAGTAGTCGTGAGTTATTTAGATTATTGTAAGGGATTTTATTTTTATCAAAATTGTGTTTTTTCTATTGTTTTAATGACTTGACAAATCTGAGGTCTCAATATAACAGTACATCAGCTTTGATCAGACTACTAATTTTGCCATTATTGTGCCATTAGTATCTACAATGTTTGACCAATTTATGATATTGATTTTGTTGTGATAAGCTAAACCAAACTGTTTCTACAATTTCAACAAGGGTAAAATACCATGTAGAGGAGATTAATGTTTTCAGCATCGAGTCTATATTGAAGGACTTATAAATGTACAATGCAGGAATTCAATCATGCTTATGATATGGGATGGATATGTTAGCGTTAATGCCCGGAGGTCCGGTACACCGGGTATTACCTAGTTAATGCCCGGAGTACCGGCCTGGGTTCGTTAAAGCTAGGTAAATGATGCGGCCTCCGGGCATTAACTAGTTAGGGTCCGATAGATTACAACATTAACGGAGGGGCACCGGTAAACCTCGACTTCGGACATTAACCGGCGGGCATTAACCGTGGTATGAATAACTTAGCGGGCGGTTTTCTTCCTGACTTTACCGGGTGTGACCGGGTGGGATGGGGGTTGCCGAGTCTAGTCCCGAACACAAATGTAGGACTATCAGTGACTATCGATGTAGGGCTATCAGCAATGTAACTGTCGCACGGCATGTAAGCATGGCAAGTGCTCTTGCAGAGCAAAAGGGCTGAAATGGAGGTCAAAGTGCCATGGAAGTACAAGCTGTTCCAATAGGTAAACTTGCCGTGCGACAGTTGCATCGCTTTTTTGAAAGAAGGAACTAATCAAAATTAAAGTCATGGAGGAAACCGCCCGCTAAGTTATTCATACCACGGTTAATGCCCGACTGTTAATGTCCGAAGTCGAGGTTTACCGGTGCCCCTCCGTTAATGTTGTAATCTATCGGACCCTAACTAGTTAATGCCCGGAGGCCACATCATTTACCTAGCTTTAACGAACCCAGGCCGGTACTCCGGGCATTAACTAGGTAATACCCGGAGTCCCGGGCCTCCAGGCATTAACGCTAACAGATACAATGTCCCTTTATCTTGTTCCATGTGGAATATTTCATCACACATTTTTATTGTATTTTTTTTTTGTTGGGTACATTTTTGTACTTATATCTAGGACTTAGGCTTCTTTAAACTAAGCTGTGACTGTGATAGTTTCTCTCCATTGTACAGGAGTATTTTATTATTCTTAGATAGTCTTCCTAATGTCATTCACACAACAAATCAGCTTGTGAAGAACTTCTCTTTTCAAAATGTACCAATATGTTTAGGGAAGTATGTTTTTGTACAGTTTAGGTCCTTTCCATCTCTTTATGACCAGGATGGAGTCTTTACACCTCATATTCTTTTGGTGTGATAAGACTGCATTCCAAGTTTGTGCCTTCTTTGTAAATGTCTGCTACTGTTTTTGTTAAGATGTGTTTGTGCTGGCTCCTTTTGTCCTGTACTTCAGTATGTGTGAAAATTTTACTTATAAACCCTGAATGTGGTAAAAAAAATATAAATGCATGATGAAATTTTTGCCATTTGTGCAGGATTCTCTCTACAATCGCATCAGTATTGTGTTTGCCAATTATCTGTGTTCTGCAATAGTTGTTCTCTACATCACAGAACAATGGGTCGTACTTTTATATGGACAGACTTTCGAAGTTGCAACATTTTTGTATGTTGGCTATGAAGCAGTACGTCACTTGTGCTCCACAGCTGAGGAATTTCATAAATAAAATATGGAATAATGTGGATCAATTGCGTTTCTCTCCTGTATTTGCCATGTATCTCCCCTGCTGCACTCAGAGGGTTTTGAAAACACAAAGCTATTCAAGTTGCCAGTGTTACAATTCAGCAGGGTAACCCAACTCACAAAAACAGGAGGGATAAAGTATGCTTCAGCTCTCCTGGTCAAAACTCGACCTGGCCACTGTGGGTAAGCCCCTGGGGGGTCCCCTGTGGATAAATGTGTTGAACTCCTAGTGCCGTGGGTTATTTTTGTCAAACAGACTGGGCATAAAATAAAGACAGATGACATTCAGTTTGGCTAGGAGACATTTATTATTTATTATGCAACTGACCAGCAGTGGCTGCATACAACAGAGGATGAGGAGTTTAACTCACCAATTGTATAACTCATGATTAAGTGAGGAAGTAGTACAATCATCCTGAATAAGATCAAATTTACTAGAGCTTAAAAACATAATTTAGCTGTAAGTAGATCTGAGAGAGGAAAGTAACGAATGGTTTCTATGATAATGATGTGTGGTAGAACTCTTAGAGTAATCAGAATTGTATTTGAGTTGGCGAGTGGTGACTAGTGCGACTACTCTTCAAAACATAATATAATTATGATTCCAAAGTAAGACTACATCACTTAAACATCGCCAACACATCTCATCGGATGAAAATAAAGGTCAAAGGAGTATGCTAATCAAAAACAACAGATCTTCCACAGAAAGAAACAAAAGCAGTGAACACAATATTAATATCAACTAACAATGCACAAATGCAACAAAATGTAAATACAGTAACAAACAAATAACATGCCATGTAAAAATTCAAAAGTTACATGAACTTGTTTCTAATACAAGACAAAACCAATGGAGTCTCCATTTTAAAGCTTGATGAAAGTATTATGGTAGTACATGGTAAAAATTAATACATCCCCTACAATAAACGAAAAGAGGATGACAAGCAAAAAAATATCTGTTGTTAAGTTGTCATTTATATTGCTGTACACAAGGAACTAAATACTACGGGATCCCATTCCACGCAGAAAAGTGAATTATAAATGTATAATTATGGTTCTCTTCCTTCAATAAGATCTTTAGCACCACACTGAAGATTGCCCATCACAGTCAGGGAATGTTTACTTCACCCATTTCAAGAAACAATCAATTAATTTATTTATAAAGAGTTTTCACTAAATGATTGCCGTGGCCATACAAAAATAGTTTAATACAGTTGTGATATCAGTTTCCTACACTATGTTATGATAGACATTAAACCATCTGGTATAAAACTAATCCATTCCAAGCTGTATTCTTTAAATACTTAATATCATTTTGATTATTTCAGTCATTTGAAAACAAAATGTCAACAAATACTTTCACAGAAAGATGTAAACCTTACTTGTAGAACCAACAATAACAGGCCATGGAAAGAAGCCAACAGAAAAACAGTTACTAGACATTGAAAATGATATAAGCAGCTTCCTGTTACAGAAGGAAAAGAAAACTTAGTTCAACTAAATCAAATTTGTCTCAAATCGAAGTAAACTCTCAAGCCCATAAATGTAACAAATCTTTAATCTCTGTAATCTAATGTCTTGATGTACTCAATTGCTGAACAAAACAGAGTCCACCAGTATTGCTCTTCTCCTTTCAAGCGACTTCCATAGAATGTGTTGACATATTGAACAGTAGAAAGAAGTGATGGTGGATTGGACTGGAAATGAACGCAAAATTCCATCAACCCAGTGCAAAAACAAGAAAACTTTTGTTAAGCAAGAACATTGCCAGTATGGCTTACCTTGATGAGGACAAACACCAGGACTGGGACAAGATCATCAGCGGCAGGAACATTACGTTCCTGAATCATCTTTAACAAATTCATTATTGTTGTGGCACAGCGAAACACACACTGCAACTTTTCTTGTGGTGTCTTGTAAGCAGATATTGTAGCAATCTCTGCCTGAGCAGATGGCCACGGACATTCATAGTGGAACATCTGTACAGAGAGTTACAGGTTTATTTTTAAATTTACCACTCAGCATTACTCAAAATTGAAATAAAAAGACAGGACAAGTCAAAGTTACCTTGGCAATAGCAATATCTTTGTGATTTGGTGTTATTATTGCAGCTAACTTCTTCATGTGCTCATGAAGAACCCTAAATGGGTTGACAAACATACAAAAACCCATTAATACCAAAATTCCTCACAGTGCATTTATGCATTGCTGCAAGATACTTACTGATCCCTTGACATGTCACCCTCACCATTAGGGTACAAAGCATACAGGTACACTTTGCTGATGATGATTTGCTCAATTGCAGTGCGAGCTTGTTGCAATTGCTCTTGACTCACACCTAAAGACAAAGGCAAAATCTAATTAAGTTCCGTGCAATTAAGTTACAGCGAACATGCTATGACCAGCAGCACTTACCTAACCAAAATGGATCTCTCTCCATATCAGTGGCAAGAGTTTGCAAAAAGTTTTCTAACAGATCTGTCTTTTCATCAGCCAGCGTGAGCTGCTGAAATTCTACAGCAAAGTCATCAACTTGTGATTGTCTTCTCTCCAAGAACATTCTTACACAAACCGAAACAACACATCGCGTACAAACAGCTCTCTCACATTTGATGCGTTCAATCATTCTGTGGAGACAGAAGTACACGTCAGACATAAGACACAATTACAACACAGTACCGCAGCTAAAAGACTAATAAAATACCTTTCAAGGTGAGCAAGGGTGGATAGAAGTCCCTGCCTACACCTCACAAGATAAGCAGTGTAAGGAGTTCTCTTTCTGTAATCTTCCTTCAATGACTGAAAAAGCTTACGACACCTGTTGATTTGAATTAAAAATTAGGACAAGCAAATAGACAATAAGGATAAAAGTTGTTCACATGCTGAAAGCATACCCCTCATTGTTAAATAATTTGATGCATCGTATGGTTTCATGCAAATGAGCTGCAAGAGCACGATCTTGTAAATTGATTGCCTCTGCAAGCTGCATTCTCAAAAATGCAATCAATTCATTATCCTTCCTCAGCCACGGGTCATCCTGAGAATACAGTTTTAGCACTGATTGGACAAAATCTATTTCAACTAGTATAAACATAAATCAGAAGAAATCTTACTACTTTGTTTGGGCACTGTGAGCGCCATGGTACATGCTGTAGATCTGCATTGCTCAGGACCATTCGAAGTTTTCTCTTTGCGTCCTTGAAAGCATAGGAAACTTCAATGTTGTTTGGATCAATAAAAAGCCTTTCATCTTCTCCGCCTCGTTCTCCTTCACGTTCACTGAGACTAGCAGCAGAAACAGGCACCCTCCCTGATGACTCAGAAGCAGCTGAATCTGCACCTGTACTGGGCTTACGGCGGTATTTGGCCAAAATGTCCTCGGAGGATTCAGAATAGGGTCCTTTGGCCTCTTCAGAAGGCCCGCGTCTTAAGCGCAAATGCGGTCCCTCACCATCCAGACCATCATAACGACCCATATCATCACCAGAACGATTCAGACTTTTCCCACGGCGATTCAGTTTCAGTTTCAGATTTCTGAAGAATCCTCGTTTCTGTTTTTGATCATCATCCAACAATTCCTGGAGATAAGGGTCAAATGGATAAAAAAGCCTGAACACAGATTCCTAATACTTGAGACACTAAGAAGACCCATACCTTATCACCCCTTTCAGCTGTCTTATCAAAACTAATACTCTTTGGAATGGCTCCTGTAGCGACACTTGCCCTCTGCATAACACCAACCCCAACTACACTTCCATTTGCCAATAAAGGAGCAGGAGCAGGCAAGTCAGGAGTTGGTGTGGAGGTCAATGCAGGAGGAGGAGGCTGTGGAGGTTTCAGATCTATGCTGCTGCTTCCACCACTTCCACTTGCACCACCCATCGCCCCCCCTCCACTGCTACTGGATGATTCCAAACTGGCAGTGCTGGCATGACTGGCAACCTGGGAGACTATCTCATCTCCTCGGTCTACATCTATAAGAACCTGGAAGCCAAATACCTCTGATAAGTTTCAAAGCATACTTTCAAATCATCCCATCCCGTCTCAAAGGGATTTTGGGTATAGTTTACCTCAGCAGGTCCAGATAGCAAAGGAGGGTTAGATGTAGAAGGAATGGAACTGTTGACTGGAGCAGGAATCAATGATGAAGTGGAAACAGATAGAGGAGTTAGTGGTGTGGAAGATGGTATGGGATGAAGCAAGGGAACAGCAGCAGCAGCAGCGGGATCACTGACAGCTGACAATGGTGGTGAAACAGGAACACTCTGGCTGCGACCAATTGGACCCATGGGTGGAATACGGGTCTCTTCATGAGTGATGGGAAGAGGAGCTGTTCAGCAGACACACAATAACAGTCAGTTAAGGGAAGTACTTGGAGAGAAACAACAGAATCTGCAATGAAGAAACACACTTGGTCGACTAATTGCTGCTGCCTGAGCTCGGGCATTGTTGTCAATATATTCAAGAGTCCTCCTGCGATAATCAGCTCTTCCTCCACCCCGCCCAGTTACATTCCATGTGGGATGTGCAACTGTGTCACTTCTTGTAGGTGATGGTGGAACAATACCACCAGCGGAACTTGCTAAGCTGGAAACACTTCCAGGACGTCCCTCGTCACGAATTGGGCGGAAAACAGCACCCCCAGCAGCACTCACTGAAGAAAAGAAATGCAAATAATTGTTTTTTTCATCAACAATACACCATTCTGAGTAAAATCAAGACGATGCTCAGCATACATGGTGGTGTATCATCTCCTCCTTCAGGGTCCCCTCGACTTTCTACCTCTGATCGTGCAGTATCATCAGATCTAAAGTGTGAAAACCACATCAAACATCATAAAACAGATATTCAATCAACAATATAAAAAGATCATGCTGTTAATAGGAGAGCATCTGTTAATAAAAATGTAATTAAGTTTCAAATATGTCTATAAAAACGACATTACCTTGCAACACTGCTAGTATCATCTGTGTCTAGTTCTAACATTCTTTCAGAATCGGATGCAAGAACATCTGTGCTCCAGGCTTCTGAGGCAGTCTCAGACATATCAATCAAGTTCTGTAGGAAAGAGAGATTATTGATCACAGGCAAATTGACTGAACTTTGATTTCTTATTGACAATTGTGAAAGTACCTGCTGTGCAGATCCAGGTGGGCCTGGTAAAATTCCAGGAAGAGGGACCAGGGGTGGCTGTAGAGGAAGTGGAAGAAGGGGTGGCTGTTGGGCATAGCTACGTTCCCTTTCTCGCTCACGTTCTCGTTCACTTTGCTCAATGAGTTCACTATCACTTGCGAGTACATCTGTGCTCCATGTATCACTAACCAGTGATATGGTCTCATCTCCTTCAAGCAGTTTCTTAATTTCAAACTTTCCAAATTTATCATCAATATCAGAGCGGCTCTGTTTTGTTGGAGGTGGCGGTGGTGGAAGATCATAATTTTGACGTGGTTCAATTGCAACATTTCTTGCTCCTTCATCCCCCTCAGTGATTTGGGAAGAGGGTGTGTCCCGACCTATATGATAAAGCAGAATTACACATGGCATTAATGCCTAAAATCTTAAAGGCTGGTGATGGACCATGGAATAAGGTTGTACCAGATATATTAGGCGTTCCTCGCCCTGATACATTTGCTGAAACCATGTCTGACAGGTTGTCATTTTGATCTTGATCTTCATTTTCAAGCTCAAGAGAAGAAGCAACACTGTGATTTGATGCTGCTTCGGATACAGCCTCCAGATTGTCGCTTGTATTTCCTGGCAAATTAACGACTAGATTAGGGATATTTTAAAAAACTGAACCAACAAGAAAGCTAAAACTTTAACTGTACCAATGGAGCCTTCATCATGGGACAGAGAAAATCTCGTGCGTTTTTCCAAGCTTTCAGAGCGTTCAGGAGGAACAACAGGAGGCCTAACAACAGATGAGCTTGCCACACCTTGGTGACTACCAGATCCGCTTGCAACATCAAGAATTTTTTGTGTCTCACTATCAATATTGAGTACCTGAGAACAAGTGTAAGTAGTAACAAAATGATCACATCACAAGTAAAGAATATAAATATAATATGTGAACATTTTTAACAAACCTTCTGCTCAGGCAGCAATCCAACATACTGCTGCAAATCTGGTGAGAAAGGAATAACCAGCACACTATATTTTGGCATATCTACAGAATCTTCCAATGCTTCACTTCCATTTTCGTCGATGCCATCGCCTGCACCAGCCACACTACGAATTGCCTTGGTAGCGACAGCAACCCCTGTGAACATATGTACTTCTTATATATGCAGAGCATACTGAAATTTAATATGAAGTAGAAGGAGAAAGGTTTTAACTACCTTTTCCAATTATGCTTGCTTTTCTATTGGGGGTATCTGGTGAGGAGTTGCTCCCATTAGCAACATGTTGTGGAGACAAATTGTTTGATTTAGAACCACCAGCAGATGATGATGTTGCAGGACCAGATGGCAATGGAGCACCACTGGCACTACCACTATTTGAAGGTTGGTGGAAAGTAGCTGCAGTTGCGATAGCTGTGGGAGGCAGTTGGGCAAGCAAAGCAGCCAATAGCTTACGATCCACCCCAGCTTCATCAAACAAGCCAGCAGAAACAGCCCCAGCAGCTGTATTGTCAGGGCCAGTACTAGCTTGTACAGTTTGGAGAAAATTAACCTACAATATTACAAAATATTACATTTACACAAGGCAAAAATATATATCTACACTTCATACATCAAGGCTGACTAAAGCACATAATTCCTTACCAGGCCATAAAGTTCAGCTTCAGTCAGCAGAGCAGCTGAGCGTGATAGACCCTGCAATTTGCTGCTTTCTGATATCACAGGCTCCTCAAGGAGACCATTGGCAGTACCCTCTAATAGTCCATCAACCAGGGAGGACACTATATCCTTATCGAACTGAGAATACAGGTCCCACACCTTAGGGTCTACATCTTGATATTTTCGTGAGGCTAAGACTTGAAGAATTTGAGCTACTTGGATGAGATTGAATCGTGCAACATAACTGACAGGAGCATCTGTTATACCATGTTGCTCAGGATCAACAATAGCAGGACAAATGAGGAAGGAGAAAATCAGATCCACACATATATCGAAAATCTAGAAATTAAAAAAAGGAACATATGAGTGATATCACACAGACATACAATTTAGCTTCTAATTTGAGGTAGAATAGACAAGTGCATACATCTTTAGGTTCTTGACGTCCAGATTTGGTAAGCATACTAGATATTTGTCGAACAAGCCATCGAATGGATGTCGGAAAGCAATGCATGTTTTCTTGTAAGCTCACAACAAACCGTTGCACCAGGCCAACTAGATTGGATACTGTCAAGCTGCGGTATCGCTGAAGCCGAAGAGAGTATTCTGGGGTTCCTTCTTTTCCAAACTTTTTCATTCGGTCATCAGGAGAATATCTGTGAGAACAAAGTTCAAGTGAAGACCAGAAAAACATTGTACCAAGAACTAAATTGTGTACATTTCCATACAGACCTCACTACAGCTTTATCTGGGTCAATATCTAAAAACCACTCATCTTCCATAAGTAATTGCATGATTGGATCATGCAATGCAGCTGTCAGGAAGATTTTGGCAGAAAATAACCCCTCATGGAACACAGCATACAAACGTGCAAGGGCACAGGACCCATGTCTAAGCATTCTATGAACAAGAGGGGAAAAGTAAAATGTTTGTTCAACAAAGGACATAGTAAAAAAAGGAATATGTATATTGTCAAAAAATACCTCCGTGGATTTTCAGAAGGTAACAGTTGTATTTGTGTCAAGTGCCGCAACAAACGTAAAACAAGGAGCTTGTCTTCAGGCAATAAACAAGATCCAAACAAACCACCATACAATGTATTGATTATTGCCGGCATTACATCTGGCATAAGCCTGTCACCAGCAGCTAGACAAGCTGCTAGTAGGTGAGGTGAAGTGCGCAATGTTTGCATGAATTCTCCAAAAAGTACACAATCCTGCATAAGAAAAGGGTCAATGAATGAAAGAACCAATCAATGAATGGATGGATAAATGAATGAATGAATGAATGAATGAGTGAATGAATGCATGAATGAATCGTGTGCACATATTTGACAAGAGTTCCCACTTGCATGAAAAAGGCAAAATTTCCAATATATGTTCCAAAATATTATACCTGGAAGGACAGCTCCTTATGACCATCAATAAACTGAGTTTCCTCAAGAGCAACAGCCCGCTGACAACATACTGATGGCGGACAGTCAGGTTTTGCAAGAATCAGCCGCTTGAGGTTTGTCCTCTGCTGTACCATGACCCAAGCCATACGTGCCAAACATGATGAAACTGATACTACCTGAGGATACATGAGAATTTTAAAATTAAAACACATTCAAATCAAATTTTGCTGCAATATATAACACAAAATATAAAGTACCTTTGCATTCAGCTCTTGCAAATGTTGTTGCTCTGCAGAAACAAACAGTCGTTCTTGGCGTAGATGGTCTGCCAAGTCCAGCATATCCCACTGAAGGGATGATTCTGGAGTATTATCATCCATGGTAACTAAAACAAAAGCAAGGGGAGCTAGCTGAGTATCATGGTTTTCAATTCACTGTAGTCTTTGATAATGATAATTATAATAGCTGTGAAAGAGCTGTGCAACAAGAGAATAAATGAAAGTCAATTTTAAAATTGATGTGATAACTTAAATACATGTCCAGACATAATAAAATATATTTAAAACTCTGTCCTGAGTAATCTTTCAAAAATTAGTAATTGAAGGCACAAAGGAATGGTACAATCAACTGGTGCAGATACACACACACATTGGTTAGTATGGTGCACATGGAAAAATCTTTAATTTTTTTCAGTTATTATTTTGAATCCTGACAAATATTAACGTACGATATTACTGCCATGAGGTACAGTTGTCCAGCTTAAATTTACTTCTGATGTCATTTATGCAGAAATTACTGGAAAATCTAGCAGAAGGTAACCGATGTTTCACTTCCAAAACAAATGTCATTCCTGGGTAAAAGGGAATAGTGGATTAGGGGTGAAGTATAAGACGATCAAAATTTGCTCAAACTAAGTGTCCTATCAATATTCACTTTTATAAGTGAAACTGGAATAACATCTAAGCAATAGAGCAATATAGAATATAGAATATCACATATTTTGGCAGAACAAATTGCATCGTGTAGGTTGATTTAGGCCTTCCAAACACACTTCACCAAACTCAATTAGAAAGACGTCAGCAGTGTGTGTAACAATGATTCAATATCACATCGATTGGAATTACCTCAGTACACAAACCAGTTGCCGTTAGACGGAATCTATCAATTAATTTCAATTTCCACATACAAAAGAACGTAAATCTAACCCATCACTGGAGTGTCTTTCCGCCATTAGGACATAGATGCGTGATTCCACCACCCACCGGGAGAGAGCGCCTGTCACGACTCTGGAAACAAAAATAAAACAACAACTAAAAGTCCGAAATAATTTTGCTGCTGGTTAAAGCGATTCTGATGAAATCCTTCAATAGTCACATTTATTACAGAAGACAACTGATGGTCATTAATCTTTGACAGTCAAGTGTGTTATTGTTTTGTTTTTTTGTTTCTTTCGAACCGTAGACTAATCATGTCGGCAATTCGACAAACGAGAGCAATTATTACCGTGTAGAAACGTGAGGGGGGTATGAGTGGACGAGTTAATCTAAATGATTAGTGCTAGAGGGAGGCGGATCAAAGTGAGAGGACATAGTGCGCATACTGAAGGGGAACTTCGAACGAACTCAGGAACATGATAAAACAAGGTTCAGGGATGGCCTTGTTCTTAAAATATGTATCAAACAAGGTCCCCTCCGTAGCTCCACTCATCATCAAAAGGTCTCGTGTTTCTGTATGCAACGAACCTTTAACGAAACGTTCCTTCACTTCGCCTTTAGCGCCAGAGGTAAATGATCTCACTCTTCAGATTGCATTTACTACCAATTCTCATTTATGGTATTTCATGTTAATAGTCCAGAACCACAGCCATAACCTCCATCAGTCAGTGCGACGGATATTTCTCTCAAATAAACAGCTATTTTGTCAATTCTGATATGCAGATGCACATAAATTACGTTTAACGAAAAGCCACAGCCACGAAATGTAGTTGTCATGTGGTGTCATTGCAGATTTTCAAGATTATAATGGGTTATGTTTTCATTGTGTCTTCTGCTGTGTGGGGGTTGTGTATGTGATCTAAAGTATATCTTGTATGATTTCTTTGACTGTATTAGCAATGTCAACTTGATTCCCCATTTCCTATCTTTATTTTGCAGTGTGAAGGCAACAATGAACCTTCCTCGTTAAAGTTGGTATCAGATTACTCTTCTACAAGAGATTTAAAAAATTGTGGAAAGGTCCTTTCACTGAAGTGCGACTCAGATGTCATTAGATATGTCTCCTATTTGATTTTTGAAAGTAATGATAGCCATACCAACCAACAAAATCAATATGCCTGTAATCGGTGCAGCGATAGCATGCTTGGAGTACCATACAGAGGAACAACCGATGATTTCAAGTTCAGAGATATCTGTGATATAAAAAAATCTTTGTTCTTACACGAATGTAAAGGGCATGAAGAATTAGCTTCACACTTCAGTGGTTTTGGAGTTCAAAATTCTGTCCCACATAAGCAAGAAGATTTCAGCCTTCTCAAAGTCGAAAACACAGAAAATAGCTCCCATCCGAAGGACCCCTTTCAGCCTCCCAGTGAAGAACAACTGACTCACATTCATAGAACACTGGCCAATGATGTATGTTTGTGCAATTTTTACTTTTCTCATTAGTCTGTCATTAATTATCGTTCACTTGGACACCATTTGGAACCCATACCGAGTCTGTTTCATTCCAGCTGCCACGTTTTTTCATAAAATCTTTGGATCTCAAGATATACCATCCTAATATAGTGTTTGAAGATAATATTCGAGGCAAAAAATATGTGTAGGTTGAAATATTATTTATGTCTCATCAAAAATAGTTGTATTTGGTGTATTTTAATATGCTGTCTTGTTTTCCAGTGGCCTGCCTCAGTATAACATGCAGGCAAAACTGCTCTTCATAACTGGTCATTTGAGATTCATGTATGTCAAGTTTGATGTCTTAAAAATGACTTCTCACCCAGAAGATGGAACTGTAAAAGTTCGCTGGATGATATCTGTTTTGAGAGTAAGTTGTTAGTAAATGCTACTCTATGGCTGTCATGGTTGAAGTTCACCTATTCCATCCTCCTTTCCAGCTTCGAAAATTATACCGTGTCAGACCAAAAAACTTATTCAAGTCATTGCTGAAAGCTAATGAAGCGTAAGATTTACTTCACAATTTCTCCACATATTAAAATAAGCTCTTAAGTGGAATGAGATGAGTAACAGATTCCCCTTTCTCAGGTGGATTCATGGCTTCTCTACTTACTATGTGATGGGTGATGGATTAGTACACAAACATGTTGCTGATAAGGTGATCATCCTACACATGTACATCTATGTTTCCTTATTCTCTATGGTGTTTCCTTATTCTCTACCATTATGGTTTCTTTTCAGGTGATTCCCGAAACTGATCAAAGTTTTAAGAAGTCTGAAACTCCCAAAGGTGTTGCTGTTCCTACTCCCCTTGCCTACACAAATCGAAGCAAAGTGTAGGTTGAGCACAACTTCTGAGCACTTCTAGCGTACTAAGCTTCTCACCTTGTGTAAGTTGGCCTGCAGTTTTGTGCAATAGAAAATTTCTTGGCATTCCAATTATGCTGGCAAGGAGTCAATAAATGATGCAGTCTTACATGTCTCTCATGATAATACATCCTTTATTAATGATAATCATCACAGAAAAACTGCAAATATAAATGAAAGTTATTATAGAAGCAGCATATGTACGTTGAAGCACTTGGAAAACAAAGAAATACATTTAGCATGATGTTAGACACTTTAAATCCAGAAAGTGGAACTGTTCAGTGTGTTCTGTGTAGTTGCCAGATGTTACACTAGGTTCTCTTTACCACCCAAAATTGAACGGGAGAATCGTTTAGGTGCTTCCTGTAAGAAAAGTAATTAAGTATGAAAAGGTTAAGGTTAGTTATGTGGAGAATAATCATTATAAGAAATCGAATACAAAACAGACTCCTACCACTTGATTGATTCTGCGTTTAGGTGACTTTCGGGCACCTGAGCAGGAGTTGATTTCTGCAAGAACCCTTGACTGACCTCCACTTTTGCAAGGGGAATTTTGACGATGAGGTCTTGGTGAACAAACTGGGGGCATGCTTCTATCCTTCACGGCATCGAGCCTTCGCTTGAGATTCACAGGCTCATGAAGGACCCCTGAAGCTCTTCGGGGAGATGGCAATCTTGATGGTAATTTGCTTCCTGGAGTAGACAGATTAGGAAGAGATCCACTTAAGGCACGGCTGGGTGACTGTGGCAACCTCGAATAAACTCTAAAATAGACAAAGAGATGGTTGCAATTAATCTCAATTGATTTAAAATAGATCTTACTCCTGACAAACCGTTTCTTATGATATTTCAGTAACATCAACAGTGTTTTCAGATGAAAAATGAAAAGAGGAAATAAAGAGCTTGGCTCACCGAGTATTTTCACTTGCTACTGGTTTGGTGCATGTCTCCTAAAATGAAAATAGTGAAAGAAAAGCATGAGAAGTAAGGAAATCCAATTGTAACTAGAAAAAGCTAATGATTAAAAGATCCTTACCTTTAATACTGATTTACCAGTCACTGAGGTAGATGAGTTTCTGGCTTCACATTTGGGAGCAATACCAACTGACACTGAAGATTTGAAAAGCATGTAAGGAATATTCTCAGAGGAAGGCACCGTCAAACCCTTGTCAAATCCAATACTTACATTTTGACCTGGTCATGTTCTGTATGGGAGCTGTGGCCTTCATGGGAGCCATCTTGGGTTGAGTTTTGGATGGAACAGCAGGTTTGCGTAGAGTTAACTTGGCTTGCTTGGGAAGCTTTTCTTGATTTGAACTTAATGATGCAGTTGTATCTTGAACACCTCCTAAATCTGCAATCAAAACAGTATTGGATGTTGACAAAAGTCAAAAAGAAAAATTTGAAGCAAAGAATAGAAAGTGCTACTCTCTTACAATGTTTTTTTTTGTTCAACGAGCTGCTTGGACCAGGAGAATATTTTGAACACAGGCTCAAGTTCCTAACAGCATCCTCACACAGAGGGAGAGGACGGAGAACTGGTGAAGTGGGTGATGACATCTCCACAGAAGATGGCTTTGTCTGGTCACAATTTGAGGTGGTGGTCTTCACACTTTTTCCCTCTTGAGAAACTTGATGTAGTGGGGATAAGGCAGCCAAATCTACCATGAGCATTTCCTGTATCAAACATTTTTTAAATTTTAAATGAAGCCTAAAACTCTTCAACACTGATGAGTCTTTAATTACAGGTTGTGGAGTGTGCAATAAAATTACCTCTGAGCTTATAATAGCTTTGTTGGCAAAAAGTCTCATTTCTTCTTTATAAAGTTCAGGAAAGTGGACAGATGAAGAAGCTAAATAGGAAAAAATAGAGTTTCAGACATCCTATATCAGTTATTAGCTAAAGAAATTTAACAATAACCATTAACACACCTTTTACTTTTGGGGCAGAGTCAGGTAGAATCAGGTCAAGTTTCCTCAGTTCATTCTCTGACCATTTTTGAAAAGACCATGAAGTTTCTTCACTTGATTTTGGCAAGGAATCTCTGTTTTTTCTAGGAGTACATAGAGCCAATATTTCCTGATTTGGCTTACTCATGGTGTCAATCGAAAGTCTTTTATGAAGAATGGAATTCTGAATATCACTTCTAACTTCTAATTCTGCTTTACTAATGATGTTCTCTATTTTTCTCTGGGCTAGTAGTTTAAGTTCATCTTCAGATTTGTGGGTGGCTTTTTGACAATCATTTATACTGAGATTTTCTAAGTCAGAAGACATACTACAAGCCTTCATTCTTAATATGTCAGAAGATGAACTGTGCTTCATAGGGGTCATTTGCGGACTGTTAGTGGATAGTGTGTCATCAAGGAAACTTGTTATATCCATAGTTGCATTTAATAATGAATCAGGTGGTGTGATGTCGTCCAAGCAACTCCACTCAGCACTATCCTGATTACTGCTTTGAAAATTGTCATCTCCATTAAAACATTTTGGGGGTGAAAATTGACTTTTTGAGTTTTGATTAGCAAAACTACTCTGGGTGATAGTATCTGCACACTGTCTTAGGTCTGGCAGTGACATAGATCTCCTGAAATTCTGATCTAAAGATTTGGGAGAAGCACAAGCTAAAGTCAACTTGTTGACTGCTATTTCTTCTTTGCTCTCCCAATCGTGGCGCTTCATAGCATCATTCAGGACCATTTCAAAAGGATCATTCTCATCAGCAGTATTCGCATCAACTTGACCAACTAAGAGATCAAAGGGATTACTTTCTTCTCCAGCGACAGAGTAAGTAACACTGTTTGGGATGAGTGAAGAACCATTCAGAAATTGGGGTATTAAAAGGGTATCTCCCCTCCTCAGCTTTGGACTGTCAAAGTCGATCAGAAAATCTGGAAAGAAAAAGAGAGGATACAAAAATTCGCCAATTAAAATCTTGCTGCTGTAACAGGCTTTTAGCATCAAGCCAAGTTTTGCTCATGATAGCATACAGGCGAAAAAATCAACAGGCTTATAGATTATTTACGTATCAACGAAAGTTGAAATCCAAAGAACTACACGAAACTTACTGTCCATAGTAGAGAATGTCGCCGAAACAATTGTCTCAAATCTCAAATCAACACACCAATGCGAGTCTCCTACAATGTCAGGCGGTGCAGTATCGTCTCAAAACTTAACGAACATGTGCAGATTGTTTTTATTGGAAACGGATTCCCACATTCATTATTCTGCATTCTCTCTTAAGATCACGAGTTTCATACAGTTTTGACCTGTCAAAGTTCACTAATAAACTATAGACGATTCCGGCTTTCTACCCTTCAACCGTCAACGGAAAAACAAAACAACGGTTTTTAAACATTGGCGTTCGCGTCCGAAGTAAGTGGTCCGACCGAAGGTGGTCCGAAGGCAAAGCTCAAACTGAAGGGTTGAGAAAAAAATGTTGAAGGGTTGATTGTTTGGTGGGTTTGCTATGAAGGAGAGGATTGAAATAAATTAATGCAACAGTATCTGCAAATGTTTATTTAAAAAAATTGCACAGTATTTAGACATATCTCCCCGCTTAATGTTATGCCAACAAAGAATAGATTTGATTTTGATTTCATTTATTTTCTTAAGGGCTTACGGGTCGTCCACATATTACGTAACGCCGTTGGGGATGCAATAGACCTGTTATCCAAACCGCTGCGTCCTCTTTGACTATGGGTACATTTTCGTAAGGCAGGCTCGGCAGGCTCGCCTGGAGCTTTCAGCTAGGGGAATGAGTGAAAATTATTGCTAACATTTAATACGGTAATAAATATGTCTATTTCTTTAAATTTAATTGCTCTTACAAGTGTTTTTCCAAAAAAAAAAAATCCAAGCTGAAACTCCAGGCGAGCCTGACGAGCCTGCCGTACGAAAGTACGAAAGTGTACCTTATGTGGTTTAGGCACGAGGAAACTCTGGTGACATGCAAAATTTCTAAAATCTGACAACGCTATTCCCTTCTACACAATTTTCTACATGGAACCAGGTTTTCAAAATTTTGCAAGTGTAAAAAGTTAACTGATGCCAAAGATGCAGGTGCATGCTGTATCTTCTTGCAAATGCACAACGTTAACCACAAC
This sequence comes from Odontothrips loti, assembly GCA_038380765.1. NCBI lineage: Eukaryota > Metazoa > Arthropoda > Insecta > Thysanoptera > Thripidae > Odontothrips > Odontothrips loti. The sequence continues at coordinate 9,517,622 of CM076258.1, forward strand.
GACTTATGAGGCAATAGCGTCCTCAGCGAGACCATTACACATACCAAACACCCCATACACACAACCCTCTATCATTTTTCCCAACCCTTAGTTTTTTCCCCTCTTCAATCAATTTCGGGCCTACCTAGTGGAATTGAACCTCGGTGATACCGACTCTGAAGCATCTGAAGCCAGCCAGAGCACTGAGAGATGTCACCTCTTGTTTGGCACCACAGCACAAAGTGCTTACCGAGCACCCATAATTTTTCATACTTGCTCGAGCTAGTCTCGCAGCAAGGTCCCTCCGAAAATTTCAAACTGCAATAGCAATGGAAATAGCAATAGCTATGGCAATATCAAACCGCAATGTGCTATCGCAATGGAAATTCAACGAGCCAGCTCAGCGCGCTCTACTAGCCTGGTGGCCAGTTTCAGAACTACAATAGATGATGGCCATTAACCTCAAACTGTGTCAACTTTCTATTTATGGCATGTCAGTAATATTTCGGTGTAAAAATTAACGTTCGAAGGCTTATAGTTTTGCACCGTGTTTTTAGAAGTCTGTTATTCGCCATAAAAGCTCTTTTCAACAGGCGAAAAATGGTATTACAGATATCGCAGGATTATAGTTCCCAAACCAACCGCCACACAAAACCAGAGTGCGCTTTTGCCTTCAGATGAATGGAGATGAAAAATTGGCCGAAACAGCATTGTGTTGGCCGGGAAAACATTGTCCTTGGTCCTTTGGTTGGAAATCATTGGGATTAAATCATCAACGATCCAGAATTAATCACAGAGTTAAAGAAACGTCAAAGGGTGTCCTGAAATCGTCGCATAGAGGGTTCAAGAAATCGTGTGAAACTTGAGCCTCGCGACAGGGCCTCTCTCGAATCTGATGACAAATGCAATGGCAACTCAGCTGTGCCATCGAAGTTAAGCATTAGTAGACATTTGCACCGGATAAATTTGATAAATTTAAGCAGTCTCAAAAATGATGCGTACATCATACAAATCATTAGGCAGAAGACTGCATCCTCGGTTAAATGGTGTGTTTATTCATGATTAAATCATCATTCTTGTAAACCTTCAGTTATGTATTCCTTCTATGCTCTTGGACAAGGGTATCTTGTCAGAATTCTCAGAGTATTTCAAAAAATTGTGAGAAGGTGTCTACTTACGGTTTAATACTGCCCTGTACAGCAACATTGCTTATTCTATTTGTGTATTGTAGTGTCTCTCTGCATTAAACGTGTTTATTGTCATTGATGTGTATTAACGAAGTCTTCTGCAATATCCTTAGATGTGTCGCAGTTTTCAAAACCATGCTCCACTAAAGCCACTGCTCAACAAGTCACTAAAGGAACCACCCCTACCCCTCGCCTCTTTGGACAACCTACACATCTTAGCCATCCCCATATCATAAAAGAGGGAGAGGTATTGTTATCATTCTAACATTACTTTTTACCCTTTTAATTTTTCTCTTTGTTAAAACTTGACAATTTTCACCATGCACAGCTGATGCCAGGCATAACATTGTCTGAATTTCGGGATCGGCGTTCTTCATTTGCAACATCCCTTCTGTATCAGTCTGCACAGTTTTTTAAGGACTCTGATAATCATCTTGTGGTCATCCCAGCTGCCCCTCAAGCTTACATGTCTCAAAAAGTGCCTTATGTTTATCGTCAGAATTCTGATTTTCTTTATCTAACTGGGTGTTTAGAGCCTGACAGTGTTCTGGTAATGAGTTTGTCTCAAAACTCCTCTAACTATCGAGCTATAATGTTTATGAGGGAGAGGAATGCCCACTCTGAATTGTGGGATGGTCCACGAACAGGTGTGTTTATTAATAATGCATATATGTATATATGCATATATATATATATACCTTACTAATATATTATTTTCTGCTACTTGTACTTTAAGGCGTGGATGAAGCTCCAAAATTATTCGAAGTAGATGAAGCATTACCTATTGAGCATCTAAACCAGTATTTGGCAGCATATGCCAAAACGTGTCCTAATTTCATGCTGTGGTATGACTTTTGGCAGCCCATTGATCATAAAGTCCATAATATTCTCAGCGCAATGGTTCCAAATGTTACAACTTCTTGTGGCAAGGTATTTTGAATGTAGAGGCAAATATCTTAATGAGACATCATTCTTTAATTGTTGAATTATGGGAATTCTAAAACATTGTTTTTTCAGTCATGGATCTCTCCAAGAAAACTAGTTCATGAATTGAGGATAATTAAATCTCCAGCAGAACAAGCACTGATGCGTAAGTCATGTCAAATAGCATCAAAAGCGATTGAAACAACTATAGCAACTTCATACCCAGGAGTTTCTGAACATGAACTTTTTGCTACTGTTGACTACCACAGCCGAATGAATGGTGCGGAATACCTCGCCTATTTACCGGTTGTTGCCGGAGGAGAACGTGCAAATATAATTCACTACATTAATAATTCTCAAATTGTCAAGGATGGCGAGTTAGTTCTGATGGATGCTGGTGAGTGGTTACAGACGTAGGCTGTGTGCTGTAGCTACTATAATTGCTATGAACTAAATTTTAAAATGACATTTAAAAAATTTTCTTTAGGTTGTGAATACCATAGCTATTCAAGTGATATTACTCGGACATGGCCTGTATCAGGACATTTCTCACCAAAGCAACGAGAAGTGTATGAAGCCTTGCTGTCCGTTCAAGTGCAGCTTATTTCCATGTTGTCCGAGCATCCTTCTCTGGATTCCTTATTTTCCTCCATGTGCCAATTGCTAGCTATGAGATTAAAAGAAATTGGTCTTATTTCAAACAAGGCCACTTCCAAACAGGAATTATATCAGGTTTGTGAGATTTCTTTCACCTCATTGGAAGCAAACCAATATTGTCATGAAGCTGAAAGTATTTTCCCTGTTCAACAGGCGGCATACGCTTACTGCCCACATCATGTGAGTCACTATCTAGGTATGGATGTTCATGATACAGAACTCATTGATCGGAGGGCGAGAGTTCAACCTGGAATGGTGGTAACGGTGGAACCAGGCAAGTACCATGTATCTGTTTATGATTGAATATTTTATTGAAGTGATTGCAATTTGTTATCTGGAGTATTTTGTATTACAGGAGTGTATATAGCCAAGGATAATAAGTTAGTTAGCCCAGAAGTTCGTGGAATGGGTATAAGAATAGAAGATGATATTCTCATTACGGAGGCTGGTATTGAAAATTTGACTGCTATGTGTGCCAAGCACCCTGATGATATTGAGAATCTTTTCAAATCTGATCCCATTTCCAAAGCATAGAGGTTTTTGCAGTGAACTAACTGGTGGGACTTAAGATTTGTCAGTCCATACTGTTTACAGTTTATGTACCTGATACAGTAAGTGAGATTTTGGATGTTTTTGAATGTTTATTGGACGCTTTATGACAGTAAAAATATTTAAAGACAGGTACATAGTTTAACATTTCTTGGCACAGCATATAAAAATTTAATTTTAAAAATTGGGAGTGTAATAAGATGATAGGACGGCACTTCATGTGAGTAGAAATTGTGAACTTAACAGAAGGCATTGTATCCTTTTTACAAAACGAGTTCACGCATTTTCTTGTCTGCCAATTTCAAAGACACAAAATTATTGAGTTGCTTCACTCGGAGACGTGACCAGATAACTATGTCATGCAAAGCATGAATCTGGGCAGCTGCAAGGGCTGCAGCTTCCGGGTAAACAACAGTTGTGCATCCCAAGCCTGAAAATAAATGCAGGGGGTAAATACCACAGGTCACAGAAATGGGCATGGCATAAGTCAAATAGAGTTATTTATACCTGATGGGACATTGAGAGATGACCACACATCCTGAGTGACATTATCAGCTCGGACAGGGGGACAGTTGATAACAGGGTAGGTGGTGTTACCAGATAACACTGGTCCTAAACCATTGCTTCGCCCAGCAACAGCAATGAAGACAACTTTGGCACCACTTCCTGTAAACAAACAAGATTCCATCAGTAAAGTGTCTGGGTACTGTACATGTTGACACCATCCAACATGTGATGAAACAAACCCTCGTAATCAGCAACAATACTGAGAGTTTCTTCTGTTCCCTTGTGGGCTGATGTAACACGCAATTGGCAGGGCACACCAAGATCCTTGCAGCATTTTGCAATTTTTTTGCAATGCTCATCATCAGAGGGGGAACCCATGAGTACAACCACCTGAACCAGACAATGGCAAGGAAAAATGAACATCCAATTTGAACACCATACAATCTGCGTGATCTACAAGATCATTTAGTGAAATACTGATAACTTACAAGGCAGTTGGGAGTGGGAGCAAGGTGCTCAAGCTGCTCAGCCACCCACTCAAAGTTGCGCTTCACGGCGTCCAAATCAGCTTGGGTGACAGTGGCAAGGTTGCGGTACACCTGCTTGTCCTTCATCAGACGCTTGTCGCCAGAGGGCCAAAGGCGCCATGAATCACTGTCAATGATGTCAGAAACCAAAATTTCACCTGTGGGAAAAAAATATTGTAGGGACTTAGACTGTAAAACACATCCAATTTTAAATAAAATTACTCATTTATACCATTTGAGTCAACACCAAACTCAATCTTCATATCAATGAGGGCACACCCCCTGGCAGCCCAGGCCTTCTCCAAGACTTCAAACACAACCAGCGTCATTCTTCGCATGATGTCAACCTCATCTTGTCCAATGGTCAGACCATTTAGCTTAAATTTGGCAGCAATAATTTGCGCCTCAGACCACTGAGGGTCATGGTTGGCATCATCCTGAGGAAGGGACAACCAAAATGTTTGTCAAGAACCCATTAATAAGGTGCCTCTACTTGAGGCGCTGCTGATAAGAACACAAACATGAACTCTGACCCTCAAAGATCACACAGGCCATGTCAGCATGCAGCGTGGCAACAAGTTTCATAACTGTCCCACAAACAAATTGTAAAGGGGAAGGCCAGGGCTAATCTATTTCATCAGCCCTTGGCGTAACTCACAAACACTCAGTAGTGCAGGATTGCATCATCAAGAGAAAAAGACCACAATTTTGTAGTCACCACGGCAAAAAACCCTGATAAGAAACAAAGAAGAGAAAACTGACGCTACCTTGAAGAAAGTCTCTTGGCAGGGAGGATTGAAACGGTATCCCTCTTCCACGCCTGGGTGCCTCTTGAGGAAAGATCCAGTTGCCAGTCTTCGAGTTACCCACTCAATGGGAACCATTTCACACTTACGAGCAATGAAGGCAGTTTCACCAGCCAGTTTCACAAATGCGGTTTTCAAACCTAAGTTTAATGTCAATTTTAAATTAAAAAATCTGACTTTTTAAAAGTGACATGAGAAATAAAAGAAAAATTACTAACCAGCAGCATTTAGGATCTCAAATACTTTGGCATTGGTTCGGTTTGAAATGGCTGCTTTCCCAGCAAGGTCATGGGCCTTCACACCATCTCCAGCAGTAATCCTGTCTTTGCTCTGGAGCAGAGCAAATCCAGGGTTTTCAGGGAGGTCATACACTTGTTTAGTCTTTCCCTCGATGATGAGCTTTCCAAGCTTGTACCCCGCTCCTGCACAATAATAATAAAAACAATTAATACGTTCCCTCAGTTCAGCAATGTTAAAAGCATGTCTAACACACCTAAACTTTTCAACTGGGGGAGGAGGGAAGGAATACAAATTTAAACCCATTTCGAAGTATTTAAAATGACTACTGGGACTTCCACCCGGCCCAAATTAGTCATGCACCGGTCCGCAGCCGTCATGACGGGCTACTCAGGCCACCGAAAGACCCCGACGCGACGCGAGATTGGTTCCTTCTCCCAGCTAATTATCGTACCGCACACGACATCGACACTGTAGCGGCAGCGAGCCAGACGGTGCCATGTCCGTCATCCCTAACTTGGCAAATCGTGGTCTGGGCTCGGGGTTGTACCCGGCTTGGAGCTCGGCCCCGGCCCTACCTCAACACTCAACAGGTGCCTCGTGCCCGCAGCCACAACCGCAGCGCCGCACACCACGCGGTGCGCGGCCGCGGCGTTGCGCCGAAGACGCCGCCTGGTCGTCTTTTCGCATCACATCAGATCAGATCACCGGCACAGCGAGGTTATACAGTCGGGCCCGGCCTGGCTGCGCGTTATGGTTATGCAACGAGGGGTAACACGAAGAGACGCGGACGACAACTCTTGATAATGGCAAAGCCTACTCGCCTGTGGTGGCCGACATGGTGGCGACGGCAGAGGACAAGGACCAGCACCGTGGAGCAGAGAAGTGCAGAGCGCTGCCGTGCTAGCCGGCGACTGGGGACCGCTGTGCAGACGCCGCTCGCAGCTGAGCTGACTTGTTGTGCTCCGCAGCTGGCCTGTCCCCCAGCTGCGCGACCTCATGCCGTCTCTGTCGGCCGGCGGCAGACACGGAAGAGCGACGGAGAGGGAAGACGTGGGCCGCGTTCGGACGCGTCCTTCCCCCGCCGCTCGACCAATCACGGCAGAGGTTGCGGCAACCGCCTACGTCCCCCGCCTCCGCGTACCGACCGGCGTGCGGCAGCGGGGGTAGCGGCAGCGGGGGTGGGGGCGGGGGTCCTGGGGGCACCGGCACATCAGAAGCACACGTTTGATCTGGGACACTCACTAGGGGTGAAGGGTCATCTCCATCCACCCCGCCCCCGGCAGCCCCCGCAGCCCCACCCGAGCCGACCGAGCTCAGCGGGCTGGCCGGCCACTGCCGGGCCCCGTAGAGGCGGCATCCGCATGGCCATCTCAGTTCCTCGCCGAGCTTGGACGCATAATCGCGCGTTGTGTTGAGTTTATTTGCCACGAAGGCCGTCACAGGGAACTTGACGGGGCACGTCAGGCTGAGGTCCAGGATCTGAACAGGATCACGTACTCGACGCAGTAAGTCTCGATGGTCTTAACGCCGGCCGCCGTGGAGGCGTCCAGCAGGCCGAGGCCTTCTCCTCGACCGGCATCTGCACCTGCAGGACGGCGCGGTGGGCCTCGGCGCCGGCAGGCCGCAGCCCTCCCCTCGGAGTGCACGGGGAAGGACCAAGGACCGCCCAGAAGGGTGCTAGTGTGGACGGCGTGGACTCGCGCGGCCCTATCCCCGGCCCGGGGGCGCCTAGGGAGCTCAACGCACGTGTCGACCTTGGCCACACAACTGCTAGGCTCGTCGACGGCATCCTGGTCCGGGTTGGCTCCTTCCCCTCGCGCTGGTGACCGACTTAAGGGCGCGGAAGGACGCATGTGCAGCGGAACACGCAGCCCCCGCAGGTCTTGTTCTTGTCACCCTTCGTTCTCCCCGGATGGCCGCCCCCGCCGCCGCCCCCGCCCCCGCCCCGAGCCTCCACGGGACTTCCCTCGCGCACATCGATCCCTTCCAGCGCCCCACCCGAGGCGAAGCGGGTTTGATGACAAAATTTTGTAGAATTCTCGATCTGATCGCGGTCAGAGGTTCGACTCCCAGCCGGGTGCGATTCACCCCTCCCCCTTTCCGATCGAAGCTTCGCATAGGACGCGGTGGGGCGAAGACTTGTTTACGTTTCGGCTGCGTCCATATTGCCGTCCCACACGTGAAATTTAATCTTGATTTTCTGGTCATCATTCCCCCCCCCCCTCCCTCCTTTTCTCTTCCTCAAGCGCTTGTGTAGAGTTTGAGGCGCCAAGAGGGCGAGAAAGGAAAAGTACGTTACCGACCGCGTCCAGCGCGGGGTCCTGCCGCGGCTGCTGTTCTGCCCCCTTATCACTCCGTTATCAGCAGTGCGGGCGCAGATAACGATCTCCTTGAGAGCTCTTATCTCCCGCATTTGTGAAAACCGTTTACGCACATGCGGCACCACCCCGGCTCTCGTCAGTTTGTCAGCGGCTGGCTGTCGGCGGTCAGCGCGGTCAGCTGTCACCGCTGACAGGCTGTTGCGAAAATGTCCCGCGCCGATCGGCGCTCAGAGTCTGGGGCCCCGACAGGCTGATGCAACGGCGTTTGAAAAATAAGAGGGAACACGCGTATCTCGCCTTTTGTGTTGCCAACATAGAAAACAAGAATCTTTCCTGTGCGATCGCCATCATCTCGTGGTGGTCGTGAAGGACGACGCCATGATGGGGGCCGATCTGATAGTGAGGAGCTGAGCGCGTGTGCTCGCAGCGTGCGACTCTGACTGCTGCCAGAGACGTTACTCATTATCATACGCGCAACGTGTTTTACGTTATGTGCTGCGCTCTCATTCGATGGCGTTAATATGAGCCGCTAATCAGACCCCCCCCCCCCCCCCCTCCTCCTCTGTTTTCTCCACATTCCTAGGGAACATTAGAGGCCTCTCCAGATAAAATTTTACGTAACGGAACAGTGTTGAGTAAACATGGTGGGGTATCGGCCAGAATGCTTCTACACAGGGGGGCGTCCATAAGTACGCCGCACAGCGTATCTCCTCGGGAATGCTTATTTCGGCCTTGTCGGAAGACCAAGTGGGTGCACTGTTTCTGGGTTTGCATCGTAGCGTTGCAAAAAAAAAAAAAAAAAAAAAAAACAGTGATGGTCGCCACAAAATTTTATGATGTTAGTCACAAATTTTTGAGACGATCGGTACATACCGTTGTCATTTAGTGATGATCGTTACACAAACTTGTTTATGGGCGTTGCAAAATTTGTGACGACCATCGCTGTTTTTTTTTTTAATTATTAGTATTATTTGATCATTTTGCAAAATTTTGTGGTGAACATTTGCAAACACAGTTGTCTGACGCCTAGCTGACGCGCCCGTGCCACCCATCGGTTAGACTTCCGTGGTTTGCGAACGGGCCCGTGGTTTCCGGACGCCATGGCGGCGAAGTAGCTGGAGGCCCCGAAGGACAGCTGGGCCGCGAGGCTGGTCGCGAAGCGAGGTCAGCTCGTTGGGCTCAGGAAGTCCGGAATTAAGTCGAGGAAAAAGTACCGATAAATCAAAGGCGGACACTTTAGACGCGTAAACAGAAAGCGCCGCCAGTGACGCACTGTTTGTCGACGCGTCGCCGGCAAGGCCGAAAGGGCCGAACCCGTATTATTTTGCTGACCCAGACCGCAGGGATTCAAAATACCTCTGTGTCCTCTTAAATCGACAATAATTAAAGATTTTTTTAGAAACCCGGACTGCGATGGCAGGGCTTGGGGGGGGGGGGGGGCTGACTCGACGGGGATAAACAGGCGGGCGCATTTTGACGGGAGTTGACGTTACACCGCCTCGCCTCCCTTCGCTTCCCGGTTTGCCGGCGTGTTTACTCCAAAGGGAAGGGACTGCATGAAGGGAGGCTGCCCATGAAGCCAAAGCCCGCGCGGCCCCCGCGTCCCCCGCGGCCCCCGAGCCCCGCCGTGTTTTCCCACCGCCCAGTATAAATAATAGTTACGCCACACACAAGACGTCCGCGCGATAATCACAAAATAACAATACCAACGAAACAACAACACTGCATCGATATGTGGGCGGGATTTTAAAAGAGTTGCGATATATGCTCGGCGATGCCCAGCCCACGTCCAGAAAATTGTCGCAATCAGCCGTCGTTGGTCATCGCGTACAATCGCCCCCACTGCCCCCCCCCCCCCCCCCCCCCGCTCGGCTACGTGCTGATAAGCGGGATGGCAACAAACACCCCCTTTACGCCTTTCTTCTCGCTTCCCCAAATTCCCCAATCGTTTTTAGGCGCCTGGCTAGGTCCAGTGCTGGATACGCAAGTTGCAGTCGACGCCAGGGGAGGTAAAGGGTTGATTTCTGTACTCCTCTCCCGTGTTCTGTGCAGCCAGCAGGTTTTCCCCCACTCATATGATGCAACGCTTTGCAGGGGAACTTCCCTCTGCTTGAGTACGTCGAGCTCGAAACCAATTTGGCCAGCCTGAGTGGTCTGAGTGGCACAGCGGGCGCCTGCTGGGTAGGCAACCACGACTTGTACATGCACCCGTGTCGTGCGAGCCGGCCTACCCCAGCGCTCGCAGGCGCTCGGCACACGCAGTAGGTGGCCGGTCAGGTTCCCCCCTGTCGTTCTCTTTATTGGCTACGGTTTTTGACCTTTTTGCGAACGCTTGTTGCAGGAACATGGCAGACACTGGGGCAGACCAGGTGGTGGCTGCCAGGGTGGAGTTGGCACCCTCGGACTCTAGCCAGGTGGAGTCCAAGGGCGCGACCAGGGGCCAGGTGCAGAGCGGGCTGACCCACGAGTGCGGCGTGTTCGGCTGCATCGCGACGGGTGCGTGGCCAACGCAGATCGATGTCGCCCAAGTCGTCTGTCTGGGCCTGGTGGCGCTGCAGCACAGGTTCACTCAGTTCCCCTTGCCTCTCTATCCCTCCATCATTTTCACACTCTCAATAACTTGACTCTTAAATCTTCCAGAGGACAAGAAAGTGCGGGCATTGTGACCAGTCTAGGTAATAGTACCAAGCACTTCAACGTGCACAAGGGCATGGGCATGATCTCAACCATTTTCAGTGATGACGCCATGAAAAAGCTGAAAGGTAAATTTCTGCTCATGAGAGAAATTTTCACATACTGTGACCTGATTATCATTACAAGCAGTATATACTACCCAAACAATATCTTCCTACAGGAAATCTGGGTATTGGCCACACAAGGTATTCCACATCTGCTGCTTCCGAGGAGGTCAACTGTCAACCCTTTGTTGTTCACACTGCGCACGGTGCTCTAGCAGTAGCTCACAATGGAGAGCTTGTAAATTGTGAAAAGCTACGCCGCAAGGTACTCTTCCTCTTCATTTAGAATGAAAATTTATCAATAGATAATGGGGTGTATTTGATGCTTGCAATATTAAGTCATACTCACTCCTTCTGTTGCCAGGTCTTAAGTCGAGGTGTTGGCCTGTCAACCCATTCAGACAGTGAATTGATTACACAGGCCCTCTGCCTGAGCCCCCCAGAGGGCGAGGGTGACACCCCAGACTGGCCGGCCCGCATCAAGCACCTCATGGCTCTAACACCATTATCCTATTCCCTTGTCATCATGGAGAAAGATAGAATTTACGGAGTCCGTGATCCTTATGGCAATCGACCCTTGTGTTTAGGAAAAATTGTTCCAGTAGTAAAAACCAAAGATGGCAAGTATACGAGAAACAATTATTTCTGAAACGTATTTCATGGTCTTTTTGGTGGAATTTACTTAATTGTATACTCAACAGATGAAAATGATCAAGAGCCAGAGGGATGGGTTATATCATCTGAGTCATGTGGATTTTTATCAATTGGTGCACGCTATGTTAGAGAGGTTTTACCAGGGGAGATTGTAGAATTGACTCGAAAAGGAGTGAAGACAATTAGCATTGTAGAGAGACCTGACAATAAGCCTCAGGCATTCTGTATATTTGAATATGTCTACTTTGCTCGTTCAGACAGCATCTTTGAAGGTAAATCCAATTTTGACAAGTACCATTGGAATTCATGATTGACATGAAAATGTAAGCTTTTTTCTAAAAACCTCTTAGGTCAAATGGTTTATTCTGTTCGAATGCAATGTGGGCGTATGCTGGCAAAGGAGTCAGTAATAGATGCTGATATTGTCAGCTCAGTGCCAGAATCTGGAACAGCTGCAGCACATGGATTTGCCAGAGAAGTGAGTATACCAAACAATTATCAACCTACAGCATCTGCGAATTTCTCTAGCACACACATATTTCTGCAACTATTTGTATCTTCGTTTATAGTCAGGTATTCAGTTTGCTGAAGTTCTCTGCAAGAATCGCTATGTTGGTCGCACATTCATTCAGCCAAACACCAGGCTGCGTCAGCTGGGAGTGGCCAAGAAATTTGGAGCTATATCAGAAAATGTGATGGGAAAGAAGATAATCTTGATTGATGATTCAATAGTCCGAGGAAACACAATTGGCCCAATTATTAAACTACTTCGAGATGCAGGTGCCAAGGAAGTTCATATCAGAGTTGCTTCTCCTCCACTCAAATATCCTTGCTACATGGGAATCAATATTCCAACAAGAGAGGAACTGATAGCAAACAAGCTGGATCCAGTCAAATTAGCCAAATATGTTGGTAAGTGATAATTAACATCAATAAAAATGCGATGCTTTCATATCTGAAGTACTGGGGCTAATTATGTTTTTGTGCAAATGTCTACAGGAGCAAATAGCTTGGAGTATTTATCAGTTGAAGGCCTTGTGAAAGCTGTTCACCATGGGATAAAAGTTAAGGATGAAAGTCAAATAGGGCATTGCACAGCTTGTCTCACAGGAGAATACCCTGAGAGTATTGACTGGTAGCTGACTGATCAAAATATTTACATGTGTAAATATGTAAGATAGATTTAAGATAGAAACTTTTAAATCTCACTTAATAAGAAAAAATTAAGTATTTTAAGTGAAATGTGAAACATTTTAAGAGTTTTAGTACAAATTTTGTTGTGTTGTGGAGTTAATTTTAAGTTTCTTCAGATATAAGTTCAAGCTCAAACATAGTGAAATAAATATGTTAAGCAAACTTGTCTACCTAAAATTAATTTAATTGGAAAGAATATTTGTTACCACAGAAAATAATCACAAAACTTCTCAAGGAGCAACCTCAACAACGGCCATAGGTACCATAGGTGAATCAGCCTGGAAAAGGAAGTAAGAGAGAAAAGAAATATGTAAATATGTTATTTGACAAATGAGTACTACATTCATGCACTGACAGCACATTTAATACTCACATCATTTTCCTCTTTGGGCCTGACAAAGATGCGAGACATGACAAGAGTCTTCTGAGTTTTACTGTGGTAATTTAATGTTGAAGGTGGACTTTTCATGAAGACTGGATCACCAGGAGATGGACTAGGATTTTCTTCAAAAAAAACGGCAGTTCCAACAGTATCATTCCAATTCCCTTCAAATACCTGGAAAAAAAGGAAAAAGCAAAAATAAAAGAATTGAACACAACACATCCATATTCATTACTTCAAGTACATTTGTTATTACCTGATTTCCTAGCTGAAGAACAGGCTTTTCAGAATCAACCCCAATAATTTTGAATGGTGTGTGAGGCTGAAGGAGGTCACTATCAAGTTTTGAATCAAACTGCATGTACACAAGTATTTCTTCTTCCTCTACATCTTCATCTTCATCCTCCTCTTCATCATCATCATCAGAACGGCTAGCATCAGAAGACGGACTACCTTCTGATTGAGAACCATAGTTAAAGAACGACCTCAAAGCTGCATTGAGAGCAGGTGTGGGTAACATTGTCTGGGTGGTGAGTTGTTTAGAACTCGGAGCTGAAAAATTAGGAGACCCTGTTGTGGTGCCATCTAGACTTGAGTCTACAATGACAGGTGCTGTTGGGGCTAGCCTGTCAACAACCGATGCTTTTGCAAAGGAAGCGATTTTGAGGGCTGCATTTTTCTTTGATGATAACACAGACTTCTGATTCTCAGATGCTGATTCACTCTTTACAACTTTCGTTGCAGAACTTTTAGCTTTGCCTAATGACGAAGAAGTTTTAGAGGAAATTGTACTTCGGGGTGGTGGAGTCTTAAATTCAAATGTTTCGGCACGTTCTGTTGATTGGGCTTCTCGAATTTCGTTAACAGGATGAACAACTGCAGAGATGCCATCCCTAAAAGTGCTATATTGAGACGGGCCAGGTGTTGTTGAGGACGAAGGTCTGTGGGTAAACTGGGGGTCAGCAGCAGCTGCGTTACCGAACACATTTTCCAATTTCACTTGCATTCTTCCAGAGCTCCCTCCAGATTGCATGTTGGAGTCTTTTTCCATTGTCGACATGCAGCTGGTTTTTAAACTCTGCGACAAATAGAAACACAATCAGAGTCTCTCATCGGCATCAGTTAACCTCCCCACAGGATACGGTGCTCTATAAGTGGAGTGGCATAAAAGAGGCACAAAGAAAAGGGGGACGCTGAAAACTAAATTAAATATATGCACAAACAAGTACTCACTTTACCGTCATTCTGGCAGGCTAAAACGTAAACAACCCGAGAACAACAGACAACTCTCTCCGCCTGCCATTCATCTCGAGCTCGAGCGCGATCCTCGAGCCGCTCGAGCCCTCGAGTGAACTTCGAGGGCCCCCCCCGCGGCCCCCCTTTTCGTGTCCCTTTTTTATTTTCCGTTTGGGTCGCGAAGACAGGTTAGGGGGTTCTGTAGATTAGATTTGTGTAATTATATTCCCACTAAAAGGTGGATTCCTTTCAAAATTTTGAGTGTTGCAGCATGTTATCACATCTCTAATGGTTACAACTTCAGCGCACGATGGGAACCGTGCAAGCTAAGGTATTCTTAATAAAATTTGTGTTTCGGAACGGACATCATCTTGACATCATTTGCCCTCCAAGTCCAATATATCGGTTGTAATTTTCTTATTAATTGTTGTCATTTCCTACTGAAAAGCATTGTTCATTCTATATTGCTATTAGTATTTTGTTTGTTTACTTACTAGTCTGTCTTTTGAATATAGTTGTTGTAAGCTCATGTTGAACCACAGTTTCAGAGTGTATATTTGCAGCTACCACTAATTTTGTGACATTACATTTCTTTAACTGTCAGATTGTTCTGAGTATTAGTACTTTTGTGTTCCTCTGTATCTTCCTAGTTTATGCGAATGACAAATGCATTGTACACAGGAAGCACCTAGAAGACCTATGGAAACAGGAATGTCTTATGGCGAAAGACCCCAAAATGCTTCCAAAGGCAGTCAGAAGCGAAGCGCGCAGTCAAAGGTATGCCTATGCTTTCAGATCTACTGCAGTTTTGTATTCCATTGACTTACACATATTTATCATTTAAAGGCAAACCCTGCTGAACTAGCAAACAAATTCAACTCGATCAAGGTACAATTGCCAAATGAATTCTTACTCTTCCAGTCTGGTATGAAATTTGTTGCTTTAGAGAAGTTCTTAGTTATTCATATCAAATATGATGTTTTGCAGGCTAGAGTAGACAAAGTAAATGTTGAAGGACTCGGACGAACGAAAGATGACATTATCATTGACAGTATTCAACCACTTTTTACTGCAAGAAATATTGTTGAGGTAAAGTATTAACTCTTATTGCTTTCAAGTAATTGAGTCGATCTATTTTATTTTTTCATATCTTATCTTTAGTGCCATTAGATACTTAAAACTTTTCTGTAATAATGTTTTTGAAAAGGTCCTTAAACAAGCTCATGACATTCGAGAGAGATTGGTGGGTCTAGGATGTTTCAACAATGTTAGTATTTTTATTGACACCAGTTCTGGTAAATCTGCTACTCCAGATGGACTTGAGGTATTATTATACTATTCTTATAAAATTTACTGAATTCCTGAAAAAAAGTATTTTGTTTTCATTGATGTTTATATGATATTGTATTGTATGTACAGGTTACTTTTCATGTGAATGAATTGAGGAGATTGACTGGTGCTATTAACACCCTGTTTGGTAGTAACAATGAAGGATCTGTTGCACTCAGTATGCGGCTTCCAAATATAATGGGAAGGGGTGAACGCATCCAGGCTGAGTGCAGTTATGGTAGTCGCCGTACCTCCAATTACAATTTTGGTTTTGTGAAACCATTAAGAGGCCGAGCAAATGCTTTGTAAGATTATTATCTAAGTTGCCATTATTATCTTTTAGTAATAGTCAATAGGAAGATAATTTAAAAGTTGATCTAATCTTTTTCGGTAGTTTTACCTCATCGGTCTTTCAACATTTCACGGAGCAGCCAGCATCTGGATACAAACAGATAGATCGGGGAATTCTTTTCGATCTTGCTTTTACATCAGCTCCCTTGGTAAATATCTTAGCACTGAGTGATGTATTTACCAAATGTCTGAAATATGTTTTAATTTTTGAATGACGCTGATGGTTGTATTTTGTGCAGGTTCGACACAACTTGCAGTGGGATACGACGTGGAGGGATCTGTCGGTTCTTAATCGAACCACTGCTTTTGAGATTCGAGAAATGTCAGGACCGAGCCTGAAGGGAGCACTACGTCATATCCTTTCTGTTGATCGCAGAGATCAACCAATATTTCCTCGAAGTGGAACATTATTGCGTATTACTTCAGAGTATGCTGGCATTGGAGGAAATGTCAACTTCTTTAAAAATGAAGCACAATTCCAGGCTAACATTCCTCTGTCGAATGATCTGGTAAGAGAGCCAGAGACAATGTTTAAGAAGTTTCTAATTAGTGATTTATTTGGTTCACTGACCTTAATCTTCCTTATGACAAGGTATTCCAAACAACTCTTCACTGCGGTCTGTTAAAACCCATTGGAAACAGTAAGCCTCCAAGCCTCTGTGACCATTTCTTTTTGGGTGGACCTATATCACTTCGGGGTTTTGAGACAAGAGGAGTAGGTCCTCAGGCCGGTCGCAATGCAATTGGAGCCAATGTATGTTATTTACTTCTAAACTTTGCATGTATCCTATAGCAGCAGCTTTGTAATTTGATTGTGTTTTCTTCTAGACATATTGGGCTGGAGGCCTTCATTTGTTCTCACCTCTACCTTTTATCAAGCCTGGTGGCTTTGGAGATATGTTCCGGACTCATGTGTTTCTTAATGCAGGAAATATTGGAAACTTTGAATTCTGTAAGTACTCGTTTAAAGATATTGAATTATTTTTAACTTTAAAAAAAAAAAAAAAAAAAAAAAACCACTGTGTAATGTGCAATATTTGTTTCATGCAGCTGATGACTACAATCATAATTTGGAAGTACTCACACAGAACATGCGTGTGGCTTATGGTCTTGGTATTGCCATGAAATTAGGTGATGTTGCAAAAGTAGAATTGAATTATTGTTTACCATATTCTTACCAGAGGACAGATGCCATAAACAAAGGCCTTCAGTTTGGTATTGGATTTGATTTCCTGTGAAGGATTTAAATCCTTATTTGTAGCTAGTCATTCATTTGGCAAAGCATACCAGAAATATCTGCTTGCCTTTCGAAAGGTGATGTGAGGTTCCTTTACTCCAATTTTTAAAGCAATCAGTTTCACCCCAGTTCAAGGTCATTTTGTCAGATTTGAATTATGGACTCTTGTAGATAAATCGGCAGGACACAAATGTTAATAGAAATTGATTGTGCGGCTTACATTGTTGGAATGTGACACAATGTAGTCGGAGATTGGATGAAATAAAGCATATACCTCCCAGTGTCTTACTCTAGCACTTAGCTTTTATTTATTCAATTAAAATTATCAGAATTATTTTCCTGGGCTCTCGGTCTGTGTTGGCAGAATAAAAGTTTGAGTTACTCAACTCTTCAGTTCAGGGTCAGGCAATGTAATAACCTACAATTGAACCTCAAAGAAATGAGTCAAAGCACCTTAAACATGAGGAGCCTCAATATGATTCTATGTACTACATTTAACAGGTCACTTTGCAGGTTCACATTAATCAAGAAAAACAATTGAGAGCAGGAAGGGAGAACTAAAGATTCACTGGCTTGTAGAGAAAGATAAAATGGTAAAAACTTAATTACAAATCAAATTATGTACAAAAGATGCACCACTAACATTCTTATTAATACACAGCAACAAGAAGTGGTTTCTGTCCATGTCACTGACAAATCTGTACATTTCAGAGGCAGCATGAAATATTGAGTACATGATAGCTAACAACTATAATAACACAAGAAGGTTTGCCTGACTAAAAGATAATAGAACTCACTAATATTTGAGAACAGATATTTAGAGACTACATCTTAATGCTTGAAAATGCTCTTGGCAAAGAAATAAGATGGGAATCTCTACCTACACAAAATTTATAATACATTTAAATAAGATCACAAGTGTTTGTGTATGTGTGTGTGTGAACTATTGCTGTTTTAATCAGTCTCGAGGGGGTAAGCTCACAACAAACAGTTGATAGATGGGAAGAGCAGAACAAGAGTCAAGAAAATTATTTAAAAAGAAAAAAAAAAAAAAAACAACAACAAGGGCCACAGATTTTCACTGATGGTTTAAGTATCACTTTTCCACAGCTTGATTGTTTTATCGCCTTCCAATGCTGCGGATGCAATTATGTTTTCTGTTGGGTGGCAAGCAGTGCACAACACAGTATCTGTAACATGAGGATCCTTACAATAAAACACAGCACAAAGACACAACTTCAACATGACTAAATATCAAGATGACAATAGGGTGCATCACTAACCAGTATGGCCTTGCAGCTTTTGAACTACTTCCTTTGTTTGAAGATTCCATATATACACCATACTATCTTCTGAACCAGAAACAATCCACTGTAACAGATGATGACAAGCTTTTATCAACTACACACTCAAAACCACACCTTGAGTACAGCCACCCAAACAAAAAATTTACAAACCTTTCCTCCTGTGACTGAAAAATTAGCGAATATGCAATATTTCTCATTTCGGTGCCCGGTGTATGTTTTGAGGCATTTTCCTTTTGAATAATCCCAAAGTTTCAGTGTATTATCAAGTGTAGCTGCCAGAATGTATTTTCCATTTGGAGAGAATTTAACAAATGAAACTGGTGGATTATCATCATCTATCAAGGTTTTAAGACATTGCCCTGAAGCTGTGTCCCATATCCGGCTGAATGACATGAAAATAATACATGAAAAACAATAAAAATGTACAATGTATACGAAGTTCAATGCATTTGTGTCAGATATGAGGGGAGTTGAAGTTTTTGTTCTCACCAAAGTCCATCGTAACTGCTAGAGACAATTAATGAACCATCTCGGTTGAAATGGACAGCACTAACAGGATCAGAGTGGGCCGGAAGAGTCTTCAAACATTTTCCTGTTCTTACATCCCATATCCGCACACTTTCATCAAACTAGAAATATAATTGCCTTGTTAATATTACAGGCCACAACATTAGCTTTTAACAGCGGGAAGGAATAAAAATCCAGAGACAACTCATACTTACAGATCCAGACACTATTAGATTTGATTGAGGGTTGAAATTGCAACAGAAAACATAGTTGCTATGGCCCTTTAATGTTTTAAGGCATTTGGACTGAAATCAGAGAAATGAACATGTAATTTTCAAAGAAGAGATAAAAAATATATGATGACAACAATTAAGTGTGATCATTTACCGAACTGAGCTCCCAAATCTTTAAAGTTTTGTCATCAGATGCACTGACTAGTAATCTACTATCATTTGACCATGCAACATCTGAAAGCCCAAGTTTGTGACCTGATATTGACTTTTCAAATTTACCATCATATGCACCCCAAATCTTGATCAATTTATCAGCAGCTGGAAAGCAAACCACCTTGTAATCAATTAAGCCACAAAATTAAGTCTGATAGAAGGGAAAGGTAACTACTTACATGAGCTGGCCAACCATTCTCCATTGGGACTGAATTTGACTGATGACACAGCTTTAGTATGACCAGCAAGTGTAAATTTTAGAGTGTAATTAGGTTTCTGAAAATCACACAGAAAACTAGTTACAGATAAAGTTGAGGAAAGCCTTATGTTAAGGTAATTAATGGAAGTACACCACTTACAATACTAGCACTAGAAGATTTAGCAGATCCTGCAGTAGCTGAGGAAGGAGGTTGTGGCGCAGGATGGTTTGAGACTGGTCCTAGAGGAACCATGGTCAATTGTTTAACCTGCAAGGTATAGACACAATTAGTGGGCTCATGCCTTTTGCAAAAATAAGTAAAACTCATAAAAACCCAAAGAGCTCGGGCAAAAATAAGGAAAATAAATACACATGAAAGTAAGTAGCAAAGAAAATGCAAAAATTTCTTCCTAAATGGGTGCTGACAATTCATTCAGAGAAACCCCTTTGAGACCCAATACAAGAAACATCTTCCCCATTTCAACATATGATTCCCAGTAACCATTCCATTACATTCTGACGTCCACACAACTTCAAAACTTCAATGACAAGTGCAAACAGCGCATAAAATACACAAAACAAGCATGTCGTTAGCCGGCTAGGTTATGCTACACACAAACATACGAGATATCACAGTAACTGACAAAGAGTCAAACTGCGGCATCAACGGCGACGCCAAGAAATGTATCTATGATAATGTAAAAACAATAAGTAGCGGAAAAATTGCGAATTGTGAATGTTATAAGTCAGAGAAAAAAAGAGGCGGCCCGTGGAGCATGAAGCAACAACACCGCACAATATCAACCTGCCAAAGAACTTGACACTAGTCCCACAGACACTCAGCGACTGCAACTTACACTAAAATTTCCGGATCACTGTAATTTGGTTGTTACTCGTCGAAGACACCAGTATACTAAATAAACGTTAGAAATGAGACAAGCTTTGTGTTGATTTCAATGTTGACGGTGCTCATAGCCTTGTTGTGAGAGTAGCGTCTTCTAGCAACACAGCAGCGCTCTCCTGGCCTCCGAAGAGCGGTAGCGGCAGCGGAGCCGATTTACCGAACTTGACGAGATAGTTTACTAGATTACTTGGCATTCGTACCCCAAAGAAAATATGTGCTAGCCAATAACTCGAGGACACTACATAAATCGCACTTGATATCAATCCATTCTGTTTTTGATGAAATACACATTTTACCCGCCCAGTCCCAGTAACGCTACCCAGAATGCATCTGTGCACTTCAAATGACTCACGATCGCTTGGTGGCTGACGCCACTGGACGCTGTGTTCATATTATGTTTGAAACGCACATTTTTGGCTACTTATAGGATTTGTTAGGTGTTATTTCAATACAAGAATTGTACATATATCGCTGAAACACATTTAAATGCAGAAATAATCTAAAACTTCCACGAAATTGACGAAAACATTATCTGGGAGGTGTCACGTGACCCGCCTCGACCAATCAGAGGCTCGGAAATTTCAAAGGATTTTCGCTTCCAACCACCTCGAACAGGCCGTTGGAGTAGCTGCGTAGCCATTGCAGAAGTGCGAGAGAAAGATCGTTGTTTTTTAAAAATCCGAAATCATCATGTGTAAATGTAACCATCCGTCATTTCGGAGGCATTAGCTGAATGCAGCAAACTTCATATCAGGGTACTGAAATGCTATTTTCCCTGAATATAAAGGATATATGATGTTATGTGAATATTTTCCCCGAGGACGACTACCTAGCGCCAGAAGACGGCGAATGAAGCAAGGGAAAGCTTTACACTGTGATTATAGGCACGAATCCGCCGAAAACACGCCTACCACCAATGTATGTCGTGATTTGTGATTTGTAGTGTCATTTAGTGATAAAATCAGTTTCGGAACACCCTATGGAGATGAAAATGCTAAGTGTGAAGTTTCGGTGCCTAAGTTTCGGAGCTCTGTTCCTAAGCCCGCCCGCCATGTTGAAGGCCTGAGGAGCTGAGTGGTTAAAAAATATTAAATTTAAGTGGATGGAGCTCTTAGATTCCGAATTTTTGTGTGAATTTTGCAAGTGTTGGTCTCAATCCGTCGCTGCAAGTATTAGTTATGGTGTAGCTGGTGTCTATCACTCTATCTTCGCCCTATCCTGATTTCTACGGGCTTTGGCCCTTTGGCCCGAGTACCTGGCTGGCTTTCTACTCGACGGGTCTCAGTTTGGCGTCAGGTGCTGAAAGGACTTTGTTGAATGTGCCCGGTTATTTTTCGTGAGTATTAATTCGCTCCAACATACCGTTAGTGAATGCTAGCAGTGGTTATATGTCAAAGGTGGTGTGTTAATCATTACTGCTAATGGGAGGACATTTCCTCAGCAGTGAAGCTTTCTCCTTGCTCGTTTGCCGTTTCGTTACTCATTTCATGCGTCCCTTTACCAAATTCCAAAGTTATTTCTAAGTTTGGTTAGATTTTGTTTGTAGGTCAATTTTCGCGGGTAAACAAACATCTATCAGACTTCAATTGAATGTGATGTAATTATGATGCAATAGTAACATTTACAACGTTTATCGTATTTATACTGACGTGTGGTTCTCGAAATATCCTGAAAGTGTGTATGGAATTCTGACATATCCAGGTTGTCATATCTAAGAGATCTATGGTTGTAATTACCTTTCTAGTTTGTGAGGTTAGGGTCCCTTTCCCCGACCGGCGTGTTTCCCCGCGTTTCGACAAATTTCGCGTTAATTTTGGTAAATCCGTCAAAATCCGTGCTTGATACCCTACTTATCATCTTCTGAGGGCAGAATAGTTACTTATTCTGTTCAATTCTTCCTCACTGAATGTCACTAAATGCAATGTCAAATTTATGGGGAGTCCATAAATGTTCATTTCAGTTTTGTCCCAAACACTTTCATGTCATCAACTTTGAATTGTCAACTTGCGAGAAGTGCCATTATTAAATAAATATACGTGTGTGTCCATATGTTGTTTCCAAATCATTTTATTCCGTTGTTAGGTCCAAAGACCTTTATCCTGAGCCCGAACTTATCAAGGATTATCCTCTGGAGCTGCTGTTGTTTACAAACAACCTCAGTTGGGGATGTCCACAGATGTCTGAACCTCACATGTACTTCCTTGGATGTACACAGTCATCCAGTGTACCTTTGAATATATACATAAATAAATCTCAGTTCCATCCCAACAATGCAGTTTTTACTCCCTAAGTAATACTGATGATTAGCTTTTTATTGGATCACAACCAGTTGTGTTACATGGTTGGTTGAGGTTAAGTCGAGGCCTGTATGAGAGGCAGTACTCATATCTGTGAACTAGCCTCGTTACTTAGTTTGTCTTATGGTTATTGAGACCATCTTGTGTCAACCTCCTCATAGTTAATGTTTTTTAGAAACATGCCATCAGGTGTTAATAGGATGAGAACCACAGTATAGGTGTTGAGAAATCTTAGAAGGTCTTCACTGCAATGCTTTGTTGTTGTGTGCTCATCAAGGCAGTCTCATTTGAAGTCTGATACATGTTTCATGGTTTCAACAACCAATTTATGTTGAATCCTCTGTGTGTTGCAGATTGAGACTCGTCACCACACATGATGAATGTCTGTGGTGCTGAGTTTCTTCTGTGTAAACTGGAACCGTGAGGTCTAACCCAACCTACTCCTTCTCAATTATAACAGTTCTCTTCAGGTAGGATTTATAAATGCTGCTTCATAACTTTTCTATTATGAATATCTCCTCTTCTAGTAACTAATTTGAAAATCTGTATGATCTTGTGTTATGACAGGGCATCACCATGCAGGAGGTAGATGGCATACCCCAGAATAACACCGTAAGTGTACTTTGTGTGTGCTTCTTTTCTGATATTTATGGCTTTTTCTGCATTTGTGTCTACTGCATGCCATGCTCTGAGTCTGTGCACACTTCTTAAAGTCATTGCTTTGCATTTATGTTTGACTGTTTGGAGGGCATGGACTCACTCCATTTGATTGTTTGCCCACTATAAATTGCATATTGTAAATATTAATTTAACTTGCCTCTTGGGGAGGTTCTGGTGAGCAAAAATGTCCTGAAGTGCATATGCAATTTTGTATGGGGTATTCATAGTAATCCACTGATGGATCGGTTGTGATGCAAGTGGTCTAAAGTCTAAAATTGGAGTTTTTGATTCATAAACTACAGTCATTTAAACAGTGATGTGTTCTTTTGTTCTTTTCCCAACCACCAACTCTTTCTGATCGTTCTCTTCAATTAGTTAATTTTTCTGATAAATTCAGTTTGAATAATGTTATCTAACCAATAGCTTGATTGGTACATTCCTGTGCAATATCCTACTCATGGGCTCTTGGCTATCTGCAAGTGCATGCTGGCGCGGTCTCTTGGTTAATTCCAGCTTTTCTTTCTTTTCAGTCTGTCAGTAAAGATAGAGAGATGCGTATTTGCACCATGGGCAAGGTAAGTTGGGCATGGTGGCCAAGTAACCAATATGCTATGTGCTGTGACAATACTTTTTCAGTACAGCTGGCTTTTGTAAATATTGTGGTCTCTGCTGAAGCTGTTGTCTCTTTGTCATCCCTCTCATTTAGATTTAATGTTTACCGTACATATTGTACAGTATTTAAATTTGGTAGATTTCTCTTATTTTAATTAATGCAATACCTTTCTAATGATAGTTGTCATGTTTTTGCTTTGCTTGATAGGAACCTGGACCTAGGCCAGAGGTGCAGGAACCGCCACCCAGAGAAGAAGTAGAAATAGAACCAATCAATGGGGTAGTTCAGCCCCCTGTTATTCCACCACCTCATCGGCCTGGCCGTGTCACAAATCAACTTCAGTTCTTACAAAAAATTGTTTTGAAGGCCCTTCTTAAACACCAGTTTGCGTGGCCATTCCATCAACCAGTGGACGCCAAAAAATTAAATCTTCCTGTGAGTAGATTAAATGTGTTCCTAGGTGGGTCGAGGAGTTAGTGGCCAAGTGTTTTCTTGAATTTGTTGATGCTTTCTTCTAGGACTATCACAAAATAATCAAGAGACCTATGGACCTGGGTACGATCAAGAAACGGTTGGAGAATAACTATTATTGGAAGGGCAAGGAATGCGTTGAGGACATATCAGTCATGTTCTCTAATTGCTACCGCTATAACAAACCGGGGGAAGATGTTGTCATTATGGCACAGAGCCTTGAAAAGCTCTTCCTCACCAAAATGGCAGCCATGCCCAAGGATGAGGTTGAACTGGATGCCCCAGCTCCCAAGAATGCGAAGGGCAAGAAAACAACCGCCCCTCGACCTCCTGGTGCTCCTATACCTCCGGCTGTCACGGCACCAGCTGCCGTCCCGCCACCTGTGGCAGCTGCTGTTCCTCCCAATATGGTTCCACCAAAAAGGCCAATGCCTCCAGTAACAAGTTCCATGCCCCCTGCACCGCCGGTTGTCAATTCCATGCACAAGAGCAGCCTCCCTGTCCCTCCAATAACCAGCACGGCTCCGCCCACCAGGCTTCCAATCGGCGCGGGTGCTCCGTCTCCAATTCCAGGAAGCACAGCCACCACAACAGTCCCAACCGCTCTTCCTCCTGGCACGCACAACTCCCTGCCAAAGCAGGTAGCGCCACCGCAGACAAGCACATACCATGCCCAACCTGCTGTCGGCAACCCAGCAATGGCTGTTGGGAGTCCACAAGTCCTTCCTGGGAAAGGTGTTGCTGCTCCTCAAGTCATACCTCCGGCACAGCCTGCCAAAGTTAAAAAGGGCGTTAAAAGAAAGGCTGATACTACAACTCCAACCACATCGGTTTTAGACCCTATGTTTGCACCCATTGATGCTAAAACAGCTAAAATTAATTCAAGAAGAGAATCAGGCAGACAAATTAAAAAGGTAAGAATTGGTGTATTTAAAAAATTTAAAGCAGCCCTACAAGATACCAATAGTTGTGCTTTGTGTGTTGTTTCATTTTAGCCACAAAGAACTTCAGAAGATGGCCTCCCTTTTCCACAAGGTTCATTACCACCCATGCCTCATGTTCCAGGCCAGGTATGTCTTATTAATGACTTTGAAACAACTGCTTTTAATTTTCTCTCTCCAGTTTTTGTTAATGCTTTTGTTTGTTCTGTGTACAGGGTGGGGTAACAGCCATGGGTAACAAATTAAAAGAAAAAATGTCTGAAGGATTAAGACAATGCAATGACATTTTAAAAGAACTGTTTGCCAAGAAACACTCTGTAAGTGTCCACAATTGAGGCCCCTCATTACTTAACACTTCAGAAGGCATAAAGTTTACACATTTTGCAACTGTTTTCCAGGGTTATGCTTGGCCATTTTACCAACCGGTCAACGCTGAATTATTGGGGCTCCATGACTACCATGACATCATTAAAAAGCCTATGGATCTGGGCACAGTCAAAGTATGGCTCCATCCATTCATTTATATATGTATATTTTGTGTAGGTGGAGGTCTTTTATTGTGTGAATTTCACTTTTTTCCAGGTTAAAATGGATAACCGGGAGTATAGAACACCAACCGAGTTTGCCACTGATGTGCGGTTAATTTTCAATAATTGCTACAAGTATAACCCACCTGATCATGATGTTGTTGCCATGGCCAAGAAACTTCAAGATGTGTTTGAGACAAGGTAAGTTTATGTCTAGCTTTTGAACCTGATGTGTTCTGTGCCTCAGTTTCCTGGTATTTAATTATTTGTATTTGACTTGATTTACAGATACGCCAGGATACCTGCTGAAGCACGAGGTGCAATTCAACCCTCTATGGACAATCAGTCATCTAGTGAGTCCGAAAGTGGATCAGAGTCAGATTCATCTAGTGGAGAGGATTCTGATTCAGAACGGGCCAGGAAAGTTTTACTGTTGCAGGAGCAGGTGATTAATTTAGCTCATGTTCTTTAATTTGGTGTAGTTTGAATGAATGATGTTCCATTTTGTTCCTTCACTTCATGCCTTTGTTAAAATGTTAGTGAGTCCAGATCATTGTGTTACTATTGTACTGGTATGCTTTCAGCTCCTGGCAATGCAAGAACAGATGAGGAAGCTTGTAGAGGAAACAGTTCCCAAAAAGAAAAAGAAGAAAGAAAAGAAAGAGAAGAAGAAAGACAAAAAAATACACATGTTAGGTGATGTTAAGGGTATTGGCATGGGAGCATATGCCACTGATACAATGAGTGCAAGTATTGCAAATGTTGCATTAGGGGCAGGTGATGTCAAACCTCCAATGGACATGAAGTCTGTTGTCAATCGAATGCCTGGTGCTCCTCCAGTAGTTCCCCCAGCCAAAGCTCAGAAAGCCAAGGGTGCTGGAAGAGCTCCGAAGGTTGCTGGGGCAAATGCTCAAGGTGCTAAGAGACCCAAAGGAAACGCACGTTCTGCCAATTCTAAGAAGAAGAGTGGTGCTGTTCCGCCCAACTTCGATTCAGAAGATGAGGACAATGCCAAACCTATGTCTTATGATGAGAAACGGCAGCTAAGTTTAGATATCAATAAACTTCCAGGTGGGTGTACTTCACCATAATGCAAAGAAGTTCAAGTTATTTTGTCACTTTCTTTCAAATATCATTTCATATACATATATTAAATTTCTAGGTGACAAGCTGGGGCGTGTGGTCCATATTATTCAATCTCGAGAACCTTCACTGCGGGACTCAAATCCAGATGAAATTGAAATAGACTTTGAAACCCTCAAACCTTCAACTCTGCGGGAATTGGAGGCCTACGTTGCATCTTGTCTTAGGAAAAAGCCACGTAAGGCATACTGTAAGTTTCATTAACAACACCAACCATTGCCCCACCAGTCTGAAAATTTTCATGAGGTATATGTTTCTAAAGCAATTAACTGAAGATGTGCAATTGCAGTTTTGAGTTTTTGATAAATCTAACTTTGAATCCTGCTGCATTCTACTACTGTCAATCTAAACGTTTTGTCAGTCGCATGAGTTTGTTTGCTATTAGATTTAGCTCTGTTATTTTAATATTCATTTACAACCTAATTAGTGATTTTAACAAACATCTGCGAAGTATATAGTAATTTTAGTCAGATTTCAGCCTTAAAGGTGCAACTGTTTGACCACTATGTATTACAACTGCATGCTGGAAACATATTTTACTAACCAGCATTTTGATTAGGGAATAAGCGTTTACGTAGAAGGCAATTTCAATCTTTTAAAATCAGTCGAGTCAGCAGATTCTGATATACCAGTGCACATCTCCCTTTTCTCACATAAAGTGTTGTAAGTTGCTGATCAATAAGCGACTTAGCAGTGAAACTTTTCAGTTTTATTTCAGAATGTTCTCAGTTCGCTCTTGCATAGAAAGGTAACACTTTTATACAGACTGGAGGCTGGTTGGTGTGGTGTCTGGGCTGAATGCATGGAAAGTCTCGAGTGCGTTGCTTGATTAGACAATTAGCTGCCAAAGTGGCTGATGTATGTTGATGGAAATTTTGCGTCAATGAATTTTACCTCAGGATAGATGTTTTCTGCTCGCAGGGTTGTAAATTTGCTCATGCCCTCTGCACCATCTTGTCTAGTAATTACTAATTAATATTATTCTGCATAGTGTAGGATACAGAATAAGTTTAATTACGAAGAGAAATAGTAACGTACGTAACATTTTCAGAGTAACATAAGTATGCTGTACCATGCTGATAACCTTAAACAGGATTGTCTAACTTTGGCAGTTATTGTCTAACGTTTCATGCATGCTAAATGCTCCGCCTCGAGAGTGTTCATGGTGACGCATTTCAATCCTAAATTTCTCTAATAGAGTACATTGAACATCAAGAAAGCTAATATGATTGGTAATCAGACCTTCAACTCTATGAAGTGCCTCACCATGCTGCCCAGACACTGTTGGTGGTGGGATTTTGTTCTTAGTATTATTAAGTGATGTTCAACTTTTCCACACTATGTAAGCAACACTTATTTTCTTCACACATACACAAAGAATTTTCCTGTGATATGTGTTTTTTTCTTCTTTTCTTCTTCTTTTTAAAATTTGCATTTGAATTGTGAGTAATATGCGTGTCATGGAATCAGCTAGTTTTTTAAGTTTTGTATGGCTTTTCATGGGATGCTAGGGATTTTTAGGAACTATACTGTAGGAACATATTTTGGTTTTGATGTTGCAGACAAAAAAGTTTCTGGGAAATCAAAAGATGAGCAGATGGCAGAAAAGAAACAAGAATTGGAAAAGCGGTTACAAGATGTTACAGGACAATTGGGACATGTAAAGAAGGCAATGAAGAAAGGTAAGACATAAATTAGAGTTTAATGTGGTATTTTAGTTGCCTTGATGTGTTACTTCTAACCTTATGTGTTTTGATTGTTCCAGAAGACAATAAATCAGCTGACGGAGCGGGTCCCTCAAGGCTCTCCGCAAGTAGTTCGAGCAGTTCAGACACGGATAGTTCAAGCTCCAGCGGCTCGAGCAGTTCATCTGAATCGAGCGACTCGGAAGCAGGTTAGCTTAGCTTCAGTATTATGATCCCGTCATCACCCTACCACCATCCCCAGTATCCCTTATCGGGCCTCATGTACAAGTCTAGGATGGTTTGGGTCAGGCTTTTCATTGTTTTCTTTTTTTCCCTGTTTGTTAACATTACTCTGTAATGAGATTTTTTATTTTATTTTTTAACTTTTTTTTTCGTCCTTTCTGTGTGATTGGTACTTGTGTAAATGTGTGGGATTAGTGTGCAATGTTTGTCTAAGACAAACGTGGGGGAATCTTGAGGAAGTGGACCAACACAAAAATTAGGGACGGCGGGGTTAGAGTAAATATGACCTAAAATGTCGTTCATGACTGCTAAACAATGCAACTAACCATTTGGGAGCAACATTTACTATTTGTTTCATGCAAATGAAACATTTCTTTTAAATCCCTTCCATCCCAAAACCATACTCTACTGCTCTTTTCTCTCCCCCTCCCCCTTCTCCCTCCTTAATTTTCCTTTGCGGTTGTGAAAGATAGGATCATGTGTAAGTGGTAATTTGGCTAATTAAATTTCTGTTATTATTGGCCAAGAGTGCAGAATGTGTGATTTGGGGTCAGCCAGTCATATCATTTGTCCTTCGGTTATAGAATTGTGTTGCAATTTTTCTTTCCCATTACTTTTTGTCATGTTCTTTGTCCTGGTTTTCACTCGTAGAGCAATACAAGGCTTGCAGGCGTAGTGTTGATTTGAGGTGGTTGGAAAATGCTGGTCAGTCAGGTAAAGAGGGAACTTCAATCCACAGCAATGGAATGTTGAAGATAAAATGAACAAGTGAGCGAGCAAGGTAAAAATCTTGCAAAGTCAGTGCTGCACCTGAAATGCTGCAGACAATGTGAATGGTGGCTGGATTGTATGGGTGTTTGGCAAGCCATTTCTCATCCAAGTATTCAACTTCTGAAGATCTAAAAAAAAATTAAAAAAGAATGCAGTGGCATGCCTCTACTTTGGCTCAAACTAGTTCTTTTTATGAATTTGTGTGTTTTGGTTTTGCTGGACACCCCAATCGCTGCATACATCAGGCTGTAAACATTTAAGCTGGGGTGTGTGAAAGAGTAATCGCTGGATAGACTTGCTGGCCTCCAAGCACATTGTTTGCACTCCCTGGCGTGGCGTTGCCATGTTAGTTTATACATGTACATATTTTAAAGATGGACATAATAATATCTATTATGAAAGGTAACTTTTATTATGAGTTGTTGAAAGTTTTCTATGTTTATAACTTGGTCTCTCTCCATGATTGAAGGAGTTAATAACCTTCCTTATCATTACATTACCTTGTCATACTTATTGTATACCTTAATGTAGAGACTTGATCTCTTTGAAATGAAAGTTTGTTGTTTTTTCTTGTTTGTTTTTGTTTTGTTTTTTCTATCGCCCAGGAGTCAAATAATGTTGGTTTGTGCTCCATATGCTTTCATACGTTGTCAGCAATCTGGCTAGTTTTCAATCTTTTCAAATATGACTTATTTCACTTGTCTCGTCTTGTGAAATATTTTAAAAGTTGCTAATCTCGGCAGTGACCAAACTGCGTCTATTTGTTACATATTTTTCAGACATGACTATAAGCACTTAATTCTTAAATGTACTCTGGTTCCTTTTTAAGCTTTTCACAGTAGATGCGTTAAATTTTGATCAAGTGGTTTGGCTAAATATATTTTAGAATGCAGGTATTCTAAATATTTTTTAGAATGCAGGTATTATACTCCACTCTGAAAGCTGTAAATATTGCAGATATTGTTTGCATTTTTATTATTCAGAATTTCTGTGAAAGTTTTGAATTTGCCAAAATGGACCAAACTGGATGACTCTGGGTGTGATAATTAGAGTGTCATACCTATATTTGTTTTGACTTGAACATTCATTTTGGCCCCTCTATCTTTATTGTACTATGGACTAGTCTAAAATGTGAAGTTTAAGGGGTTATTTACATATGAAGTTAACCAGAAAACTCAGTATGTTATTACAAAGTAGTGTAAGTCCATTGCTCGCTCACTTGTATAAATATCCTAATAGTTAAAGCTGTGTGCAAAAAATCTTCAAGCACAAACTGACTGGAAATCTCTCATGAGTTGTGATAAACGTTTTAACACTGCCCAAAGGCATGTTGTTCTGCTGCATCTGCTTCCAATTGGGTCGTTGGATCTCTCTCAGGTTTTCTCTGCTACCCATTTCAGAGAAATATCCCTGACTTAGAATGATACCCCGTTATTGTTATGGCACCCCAGCATTTTTCAACATGTCTCTTTGTATATAAAAGTTATTTTATAGTTGATTGTATGTAAAACTTTATACAAAAAGCAGAATTTGAGAAACTTGTGCTAGTGTAAAACCTTTTAATTGAATGTAGATGTTAGTTCATTCTCTGTGTACAATTTTATTAATTTAAAAGAATCAGGTTAAATCCAAGAAAGAAAATGAAACTTGTTGTTTGTATACAGTGATAATGATAAATTTAAACGAAATAAAAAGATATAGAATGATTGTACTCTACATGTTTTCTTTTGAGTATGCTGGCTCCTGACTGACCAAATCACCTATCTGCACTTAGGGTGTGTGTGTGTGTATGTTGTTGTGTGTGCGTGTGACTGCCTTAGATTCTGTAAAAGTCATGGAATTGTTAAGTGGTCCGTGTTTATTTTTTCTCTTTCTTTTTGCCCCATTGCCTCCTCTCTCAAATGAAAATAATTACAAAACTTTTGCTCTAATTTGTTTGTAATGCTTGTTGTATTAAGTCACCATCTTGGCATCACTTTCAATGGCTAGTCAATAGCTTTAGTCAGCTACGCCGGAAATTCTCGTGGATTTCTGTTATTTTCACTGAGTGTTTTCGTCACTGTTTAGATTTTAAAAGCCTTCTGAAGTGATGCATAGATATCATATATATTTAAGATATTGGGATGAAGGTGGAGGGACGATCGTCTTAATTTTTTTTTCTCTAGCTTTACTTGCTACTTAATTTTTGATTCTGTTGCCTGTAATGACAGTGACTATGTAAGATTATTCTAGCCTCTTGTAGTACAGTTCCACTTTGCTAACCTAAGTTTGTACTCCAGGGACCCCACATTTACTAGGATTTTTGGTAGTGGTACTTTCTCAAAAAAAGAAAGAAAAGATAAGGGGAAACAAGATTTTGTAATACTTTTTAGCTTGTTGTGGGCATGAACAAACTTGGTTCACTGATTAAAATACTTTGTGTGTAACCAGTATCTAATGCAAGGCATCTTCAAATATGTTTATGGAGGAAGCACGCACACATTCCATACACTTTTAAGACCAAACTATTTTTGAGTAAAGCCAGGTGAGAGAGAGCGACAGAGAGCCCCTTCCTTAGATCTCTTATTAGGTTAGATAATGATTCCATTTGGTCCTCTTTGACGAGTATAGAGATATTTGTTTACAGGGAAGTGGGGCATACTGAACACACTTTTTTCCCCGCCCCATTCGTGAACATCAGTCTACAACACATAGAGGGTGGCAGCTCTTGAATAGGTTATTTGCAAGGCTCAGACAATTTTATTGACATGAGATTAACTCAAGCAGAGATATATGATTCATTATATCTGGTCCAATTTTTGTGACAACACAATAGTTTCTGACCCTTAATACATTAGAAGGTTAAAGAAGAACAAGTAAACAGACCAAGAATTATTAATGTTACAGGAGACTCAAGAAAACGGAAGAAGAAGAAAAGCCGTTCTGGGGGAAATGATGAGGTTGGTTAAATCCACAAATGCTTCTTCGGTTGGTACCATCTACAAGCTAGAAGCCCAAAGCAATAACTAGTGTTCCATAACATTTCAGCAGAACACAACACCTTTAACCGCATCAACAGGTCCTGTTCCTCCTCTGACAATGACTTCATCAGGAACAATTGTCAACAAAAATCAGCCACCTGCCTCTACTCCCTCAGGTGAGAGAACATCTTGTGTTAAGTGGCATCAAGCAATTTTCTCAAAGATCAGGAGTGAAGAAGCACTTATCCTCCACAGCTGCTGTCCCCTCCACGCCTGCGACTTCTACCAGCGCTGCACCTGTCACTCCAGCAATAGTGCCGTCTCAACCTCCTGTGTCAACACCTCAGCCTCAGCAAATGGTTCCAAACCAATCACAACCTCAATCTCAAATTTTACCACCACAGCATCCATCTCAGGGCGCTCCTCAGCCTGTTCAACACATGTTCAACTCAACCCAAAACCCACAGCAACTTCATGGAATGAATAAAGGTGAGTCTAGCATGCCGAATAAACGATTGTGATATCAGTTGGTCTCTAATGTTGGTAGTTTGCATGTAAAGGACATTCCTTTAAATCTCATCTTCCTTGTTTGGTTTTCATTTTTCCTATTGAAGTGTTTGTGATGTTTTTGCTCTTAAGTGGGATAAACTTGGTGTGCAAGGGCCACTAATAGTAATGATTATGTGTTATGTCTTGGTTCATACTTAGTGTTAATGTGTCCATTCTGATTTTTTGTATTTCCTTCCCTGTGCTTTATTAAGTGTGAATCTCATCATTTTTTCCCAGTAGTTTTGAAGTCAAAAGTTCTCATTATATTTCAGCTTAAATAGATTTTATTGAGAGTACATAGTAGTGTTCTGATGCCTTTAATATTTTGGCAACCAAAACCATCTTACGGTTCACTTCATGCCAGTGAATAGGAAATGCCGCTGCCCATAAAATCATTTTCACACTTTCCTCTCACAAATATCCACGCCAATTTTAGCTGTCCTTTGAACTGCTTAGCAAGCTGGTTTGCGCACGGCTGAGGCGCACTTGTAAGAGATTGTTCTTCTAATGAGGGGCTGTCGAGTCGCTACTTTTGGTGCAAACTATGAGAGCACCGCGCACCCTGCCCTACCCGTGGTTTCAGGGAAGGGCAGGGCAGTGCAAGACAGGACGGGAAGGGACGGGCGCTGATGTTTGAGGTTGTCTGCCTCAGGCTCGCTGCCTACCCAGCCACGGCCCGCCCCCGCCCCTGGCTCCGCCCATGGCTCCGCCCCCGGCCCTGGCTCGGCCCCGGCTGCCGCTGCCGCTGCCCCTGCGTCTGGCAGGCGCGCCCCACAGCGCGGCCCGTCAGCGGCTGCAGGCGCCGGCGCCAGTGGCGCTAGTGGCGGTGCTAGCGCAGCCCCTAGCACAGGCCCAGCGGCTGGTGCAGCCGGGCAGGGGACGCCAGCGCTGCCAGCCCTGGCCCCGCAAGGCTCACAAGGACCTTCAGCCTCAGCGGGCCCTCAAGGCGGCGCTTCAGTGCCACAAGGTCCTCAGGGGCCTCAACAGCCCCGCCACAACCCTCAGCCACACCAAGCTGGTCCCCAGGGACAGGGCCCCGCAGGCCCCGCCCAGGTCCTCAAGGGCAGCATCTTTCAACCCACCGTAGATGCTGGTACGTGGCTAAGATCAGCCACCGGTGTCCTGTAGGGATTTTGTTTCTGCATTTATCTTGCCCTGGGCACATGATTCCTTGGTGAATGCTCAAGTTTGACTTACTTGGATGTCTTATTTTGTGCTGAAGTAACTCCATACCCTGAGTCCTATACATTTGAGTTTTAGTCTTTTAACTTTGCATGCACCTGCTCCAGAGATGCTGGTGTCATTATTCAGTGTCATATTGAGTGGTGCCGGAGATGGGCAGTTCATTTTAATGTCGTTCTATACGTTCTCGAGAAAGTCATATCACTTGCCAAGGTTTCATCCCCCATGAGGCAATTTAAAGAATTTTAACATTTAAACAACTTAAACATTTTAAAACATCTTCCTGAATCTCCTCATCAAGCTTAAATCCACCTCATGCCTCACTTCTTTATGTGCCACTAACATCTACTTAGTGGAGTCACACCCTGCCTTCCTGACTAAAGCACTTAATTTGTTCCTTTTAACTGCTGCTGCTTTTAATTTTGAAACTGGACACACAGAAGTGTAGGCCTGTTTTTTCCCCATGATATTTAGACTTTTCTTCTTCTGGTTGTGGGATTCCACACTCAAGGACATGCATGTGGAGGAGATGCTTTTACCCATCTCGATGTGTGTGTGAAATGGGACTGTAGTATTATTTGTCTCTCTGACTCTGTCTTTACTCTCTCTGGGAATGCTATTTAGCAGCCATGTTTGAAATGGGTGAAGTGGTGTGGTGTGAATGTGTTGGTGTGGTCTTTCTGTGCAAAGTTGGTGAATTTTTGTTTTCCCTTGTCTTCTTTTTCTTTCTTTATTTACTAACCTTTAGGAGTATGTCGTGTACACCAAAACTAAAGTCAAAATTAAGCTGAAATGAAACCTCATATTCTTCTCTATGGGCAAATCATTTCCCCTGTTCATTTTTTAAAATATCTCCCCCCCCCCCCCCCCCCCAATTATATGATGTCAGTTGAACCTCATGAAACTAACTACTTTCAGATAATGTTGCTTTCCATACTTTTTTTTCTCTAGCCCTTGTGTTGTTTTGTCACATGCAGAGCATGACACAGAGTACTGAATACTATTGAATTTATTTGTCATTGACTTACTTATTATTTTCTATATCTTGCTTTATTATTAATCTTGTTATATTAAAAAAAAACTTAACATTGGGATCACCATTATTTTCCAGTAATGTTCTTTACCGCCCATCAATTCCGAAGCCAATCATTTTTTATTTTTTTTCAACACAGAAGGTGAACGATTTGTGCTTACTTTGATTGTAGCCCGTTTTAATCAAGCTTTCCAGGAAAGTTCAGATGTATCTGCAGTTCTGTATTCTGATCATTGCTCTTTCAGTTATGGTTCTGAGAACAATTTACCTGAGAGATCTCAGAGTATAAATTGAATTACATGCTTATCACTTTAGAATGTTAAAACATGTTGGATATTGTTTTCTTTTGTTTTCCGTACTGGACTCAAAAGATAGGTATGTATTCCTTGGAACTCTTCTGTGTGATGATAGATTCCCTTGTTTAGCTTGATACAAGGGGTCTGTGTCACAATTTTTCACAATGAGAGTAGTTATATGTTCATAAGTCAATTGTAAGCACTTTTCTGTTTGTTGACTCTGGATGCAAGGATTTCTATTGATTTATTCACATGACTATGCAGATCACTTATCTCACTTACATTTCAACCAAGGCTTTAAGACATGCATGCTGTTGTAATGTGAACTTCAGTACTGTCGTTGAAGTTCAACAAGTCCACATCTTTTAAAATGATAATTTTCACATTTTTCACAAACTCACTGAATTGTTTGGAATTTGATGTGTGCTATGCTTTCCTTCTCACTTCACAATACGTAACCGTACTCAAAATTCTTAACCCCTTTTAGGATTTTGGCTAGTGAGTGATGAAATCATGGAAACTCCTGCTTCAGTGTTCAATTTTATTTGATTTCTTATCATTATTATGGTTCGTGAAACACAAACTGGAGGGGAACATCAAGTACCATAATTTTGTCATAAATTTACGTCATGCTTTTTGCTGGACAATGCATCTATTATTTTCCAATTATTCGTGTTGTAGATATTTGGCACTAATCTAAAATTGAGAATAGTGTTCCATTCCATTCTTTTCAATTTAGTTATGAAAGCTGCTTCAGAAATGCCTGTTGGATGTTGGAACCATTGTAACATCGTAAATGCCCATCAATGCCTGAATTCCAATTTTAATATAACATGAATGGTCCTTACACGTCTGACCTGATGACATTTGCACTTCAAGGTATCTCATCATAACTTTCTCCTCTAACAATTTATAAGATTGATACATCATGAGTGGTAATCTAACACTTTAGACCCCAAATAAACGGGCGTTTCAAGTTTAACTGTTTACCTGTACCCTGTCATGTGTATCGTTGTTAAAAAATGGATTTTATTTTGTGTGATACCTCTTATTTGTTATCACTGGAAGTATTCTAGTATTGTATTGCTGAATACAAGTCTGAACTTGATTGCCAGTTTGGTATTTTGGGATCGTAATTAAAAACAGTCACTGCCGTTTTGCCTCTTTCTGCAAGGAGTTGTGAGAGGTGGAAATGTCACTTGGAGCATTCATATTTTTTTTTCTGCTATGAAATGTTTGGCTTTATCCATTATTTTGATTAGTACACCTTAAATAGACCTATTATCGGCAATTGTTTCAATGCATGCCTCAGTGCAGTCCCTTATTGAGCAATCAATCATACTTGACCTGTATGTGCACATTTTCACTTGTGTTCTAAAAACTTAAACTTCACAAGAACATATTTGCTTTCCTTTCGTTGGTAAAAGAATCGCCAGTGTTCTTTCATTTTGAAGTGGGAAAGGTATTATCAGTTCTATTAGGTTTCTTTGTGTTGGTTGGTTTCACCCATCGTGTGGATTAATGTCAGTGTGTATGTTCTGCTGCTGGGGTGAAAATATTGTTTTGGTTAATTCAGTTATGCAAAATTGTTTCACGTGTGCTCTGGGGAATGACTGGAAAGAGAATTTTGTTGCCCATTGCTTCTTAACCCTTTCAGACATGGTGTGCTGTAGCATGACTACTAAACCAATGCTTCCTCTGTTCCTCCTCTCTCTCTCAATCTCTCTCTCTCCCTCTCTCTTTTTCTTTCATCTTGCTCTTCTGTCTTTTTTCTTTTCGGGTGATGGTGTGAAGTCTTGTACAGATTGTGATGTTGTTAGTTTGCTTGAGCTAGTCTGTGTTCTAGGATGTAGCTCAGGGAGTTTCAAATACCTATTCACAGTTTTGCTTTCCCTTTGAAATGTATTTGAAAGATATTGAAGGATTTTCAGAGAGGATGGACTATCAGTACTGCATCCCTGACAAATTATGCATTCATTTTAAATTCTGAAAATTAGAAGTTGATTAAAAACTTCTGTCCATTTGTTCAATACTGCTTAATGGACTAACACTCTCTAATCAACCCACCAAGGTCGAGGGACTGTTCAGACAAGCAGCTAGATTTCTTTGTTTCTTGATGCACATCTCTCTTCTGAATTATGGCTAAGGTGTTGAATGTTGGGTCATGTATTTGTAGAAATTCATGTTTGGGTTTGTGTTATGCAGGAGCGTTACTGGGGCTGAACAACGACCTCCAATCCTCAAAGAGCGATCCTGAGACAGCGCTCGCGGCCGCCCCCACGCTGCCGCCCGCTCAGCCCAGTTTACCTCACTCCCACCCCCACTCCCACCCCCATTCCCACTCCCACAACAACCCCCACCCACACTCCCACCCGCAGCAGCAACAGCAGCAACAGCAGCAGCAACAACAGCAGCAACAGCAGCAGCAACAGCAGCAGCAGCAGCAGCAACAGCAGCAGCAGCAGCAGCACTCCCACCCTCTCATCTCGCCCATGAACCCGATGGGCGCGGGTCTGGGACCCATGGGTTTGGGCCCCATGTCGAGCGTGAACCTGAACGTGCCGCCCAGCTCCAACAACATGATGAACTCCAGCATGGCGACGAGTATGGCCCCCGTCAACTCCGGCTCAACCTCCGTCTCAACCCCAACTCCGTCTCCCGCGGTCACGGCGCCGGGCCCCATGCCCCAGGGCCCCCCTGGGGGCCATCAGTCCCACCAGACTGGCCTGGGTCCTGCAGGGTCACTTCCCCTCCCCCTCGGCATGGGCATGGGCCACGGCCAGAATCACGGCCAGGGTCATGGCCAGGGTCATGGCCAGGGTCATGGCCAGGGTCACCCGCACGGCCAGGGGCACAGTCAGGGACAGGGTTCCATGGGCCCGTCGCACAATCACAGCAATGGCTACTCGCCCATGACCCTTCCGGGACCACCTCCCGGGACGACCAAACCGGGCCCTGGTTCCAGCTCCCCTTCTCCTCACACCAGCAACGGCAACAACATGGCCAACATGCCAGCGGTGCAGCCCTCCGTCTTCGACCCTCCCAGCCCGGACATGCTGCATCATGGAGTGCCTCCTCAAATGAAAAATCTTGACAGTAAGCATTTGTGTTTCCCCATGCTCCTCTAGTTCTGTGCCTTGCTGGGACCCTTTTCCTTACTAAACTAACATGTGGGTAGTCTCCTTTTTGTTTTGCTTGTGTACATTTATACATATGGTGTTCCTTTGGTGGTGACCTTAAACAGTGTGCATATTTTGGACGATGTGAGGAGAGATGGATATGTCTGTGGTGTGTATGTCCGGTTACCGATGCAGCAGTCCACCTATCTCTCGTTGTCTTAAATGTGCACAAAGTTTAAAGACTCAAAATTTAATGTGAATTGGTAGCGCTCACTATACCCATGAATACACAGTGTCCCAAGCCACACCGAATGACTACAATCATAATGTTTTCCAATTCTTATTGCTAATTGTTTTTTAAGATAATTTAACTCCTATTTTTCTTTTCTTTTTTGTTCCAGACATGAACCACAATTCATTACCTTATATGGAAAGAACTATTACACCACCTGACATGTCCAATGCAAAGCCACCAGCTGCAGCCAACTTTGCTTCAGCATTCAAGAAAGACATAAAGAATGTCAGTTCGTGGTCTTCCCTTGCTCAATCTTCATCTCCCCAGAATTCGAACTACCCTAATAACCGGTCAGCAGCAATTGACAGTTTTCAGGCTTTCAAAAAACAGGCCAAACAGCAGGCAGATAGGGTATACTTCTTGTTTTGTCTAAATTTTATGTTTTACTGATTTCTTTGAGATAATGTTTACTCATAGATTTTATAATTCTTGCAGCAAAGAGCCATGCAAGAGCAGCAGGAAATTCGTAGGCAACAAAAAGAATTGGCTGAAAAGGAACGTGTTCGCCAGGAAAATGAACGGCGTCGCGGGAGGGAGGAAGAAGAGGCCCTTGAGAAGGCTAGAAAAGGTGCTGCCGAACAGCAGCATATGCTCAATCAGTCTGCCTTGAGTACTCCTGCGCCTCCTGTTGGCATGTCAGTACAACCTCACACACCTCCCACACGAGTTGATGAAGTGAAAATGAGCAACGATGGAATGGGCTTATCTCCTGCCCACCCTCCTTTCATTGATAATGCAGCAGCAGAAAGAGAAAGGCAGCGGAAGAGGGAACAGGAAAGGAGAAGGAGAGAAGCGGTAAGTGATACTGATAATGTCAACTTACTTTTCATTCGGCTCATTTGCTTTGGCATCCTAACAAGTGTGATTTTATGTTTCAGATGGCAGGGCAGATTGACATGAATAAGCAGAGTGAATTAATGGCTGCCTTTGAAGAATCCCTTTAATAAAGACTGCAAATAGGAAAAAAAATATATGGAAAAGCTGGTGTGTTAGAAGATGTGATTTCATGTGATGTGATGAATTGATGTGATTTTGTGTTGGTATGTAACTCTTGATCACAAATACAGTTGTTATCTACTGTCTTGAAATAATCAACAATTCTGCTCATAGATATACCACATATCTATGCATCTGTGAAGTGTAGTGTTGTTTACAGTGGTATCAAGAGTTTTCTTCTAGATATTAGACTGTGTGCACTAGTACAATGAAAATGTTGATATCTTAGGAATTATTCACAAAAGTAAACTTGAGTGCAAAAGTTTATAAGAACTGACATGACTAGTTCTCCCAAATGGGAATTGTTTGTATCATTGTAATCTATATTTTGTACATAGTCACCATTTGAAATGTAAGTTATTGTAGTAAATCAATCCTTCCTATCTCTCTCCATACAGCCTTATCCTCAATGTTAATAAAATATAGTTATCTTTTTGTCAAAGGCTCTAAATTGAGGTTCATCCCCTTTTATGTAATAAAAATGAAAATGTTTTAAAAATATTTTTTATCAATTGTGCTAGGATATTATGTAGTAGTTCACATTTCATTGGTTAAGCAATATTTGATAGCATGTGACATAAACTGTTTGATGGTTAAACCCTGTTCTTGCTAATCGTGTATATTAGCCGAAATAGGGAGTTACCATCACCATAATGCAGCCTTGTTCTCTCTGACGCAAGGAAATGTTTAAAAAAATGTATTCAAAAACTAGTAAAATACACATTTACCTTAACATTTCTATTCCCATTTCTAGTTACATTCATTTGCGTATTATATACTCATGTTTATAACTAGATATGTTTGTTCTGTATGATTAGAGAATGTGTCTATGGAGTGTTTGATAGCAGGAACTTATTGTTGCAGTTATTGAGAGTTTGGGAGGTATGGAAATTGAACCTATCCTATTGATTACAAAATTTATAAAAAAGCAAATAATTCGTATCAATTTTAAAAAAGTATGTAAGTAGTAAGAAGATGAAATTAAAATGTGAAATGTATGCTACAAGTATTTGTTACTCAGTGTTGTCAACTTGAGCTTGTTCAAGAAGTAAATGCCATGTGTAATTCTAACTAAATTTAAAGTGCACATTCTCACTTATTAATTTAAATCAACTAATTTGTCCAATATCCTTCTTGTAATTTTTGTCACCTTTTTGAGGTTAAATTAATTGTTTTTGACAAGTCTCTGTGACTTTTTACTTATTAACATTGCATTGCCCTTCCTATCATGCTTCGGCACAGGACTGATATATGTAACAAGACGGGAGAGCTTCCTTGCTGCATTAGAGATGACAGGCTCGCTCCATGGTATACCTATGGTTTTGAGTGACATGCATTAGTATTGGTACCCACATGTATGATGTGTTTCTTGAGTCATTTGTGTTAGTAAAGCTTTGATTTCTGCTTGATGTCCTGTAAATTATGTGAATTTAAGGAATTGCTACATGCTCTGGATATTGAAGTTGAATCTTAGTGTACTGTTGAGCTGACTTGATGCACACTTTTATGTTCTCAATCAAAATTAATTTAGTTGTTAGATGAGATGTGTAGGCTGCCTCATTTTGAGAAATCAACCATTTACAATGCAAGGCAGGTCTATGATCTCTTTATTACTATTTGGAACCGCATTGCTATTTATTTGGTTGATCAGTGATCAGTTGATGGGAGTTTTGTGGCTTTGATCACAATTGTTATATTTCTGGTCACAGTCTTGTTTTATTGTTCTGTATAGAAAAACATTGTACAATTTTTCTTTGTTTTATAGAAACAAATGATAAATCTAGTTTTGTATTCTACTTGTTTGTTTTTGTATGAACGTTTTATGTTAGCGCATCTTGTGCTTATTGGGCAAGCTTCTAGCGTGCCAGAGTAAAGATCACTTTAAAGAATTATGTGCTGCTTGTTTTCTTTTCGTTTCAGTTTGAGGTACATTTTTTTTAATTAAGAAAAGAAATTGCTCTTTCTGAAAGGTATCATCCCTAAAGAACCATTATTAAACAATTTACTTGATGGAAATAAGCATGTCTCCTTACTTGCTATATCCCAAACCTCTCGTTTACACAACCAGATTACACCCACACATGGTGAATCAGACTTGCATGATCTAAATTTGAATAGCAACG
Source organism: Odontothrips loti (assembly GCA_038380765.1). Classification (NCBI taxonomy): domain Eukaryota; kingdom Metazoa; phylum Arthropoda; class Insecta; order Thysanoptera; family Thripidae; genus Odontothrips; species Odontothrips loti. The sequence continues at coordinate 9,559,707 of CM076258.1, forward strand.
ATGGCAACCAGCTCAGTGAGCCCAGTGGAAAAGGGTAGAAACGCTTCAGCAGTGCACACAAATTTTTCATCCAAAAACGCACTTCAGAGAAAACAAAGTAAACAACAAACAAAAACAACCACCTGTATGTAGGTCCGTGTAGGGCTTCTGCAGAGCAAGTGCCGTTCGTTGAGTTGGTTGAGTGTTGTTTCTTATATTGCTGACATTTCTTTGAGAAGATAGAATAATCAATTTGAGCATCGCTGACGACTCTGACACTTTTGTCTGTGTGGACAGGCCAGATGCTATGATGTAATGGAATGGATCTCTTTTTAACCTGCAAACTATTTTGTTTGACGAAATCTTAAATATTTTATTATAAGGCTTTCTTAGTATATTACATATACTATGGCAAGTGAGGCTGACCATTTAAAATGCAGTATTCGTTGGGCTTTTAATACTGAAACATGGAATCCTACAGAGGAAGAATGGATGTTTGCTGCCAGATGTATACCACTAGAGGAGAAGGCCCGTATCCAAAGTTTCTTTTTAAGGCGGATGCGAAGTCTAGTATGGCTGGTTGCCTCATGATACGGAAGTTTGTTCATCTAGCTACAGGTCAGCCTTACATTAAAAACAACATTGTTCGTGACCAAGGTGGACGTCCAGTCTGTAAAGATGCACCTTTTATAGACTTTAATATTTCGCACCAGGGTAACTACACCGTTCTTGCTGGTGAAGTAGGCAACGCCATGAGGGTGGGGATTGATATTATGAGCTTTCCAAAGAAAACAAACCATGAACTGTCTGAGTTATTTCGTCTCACCAAAAAGGTCTTTACTAGTCATGAGTGGAGCACCATTTTGGCTTCTGAATCAATGGAAGAACAGTCTTCTATGTTTTTTAGGCACTGGTGCTTGAAAGAGAGTTATACTAAAGCAATAGGTGTAGGAATATGCACAGATCTTCAACAGATTTCTTTCAATGTAAAATCTAAATGTCTTCATCTTAATGAGCCATGTGCTGACACTTCTGTATATATACAAGGTGCAGAGGACCCTTACTTCCTGTTCCATGAGTGGCTGCTGGATTCTGAGCACTGTGTATCTGTTGCTCTTTTCTCTCGATTCAATGTCCTTGCTTCTCTGCTGCAACCCATACCAATTGTACCCTTCTCTATGCTTTCTTGGGAAGATCTTACCAAAGAGGCAGAACCTATGTTACCACCAGATGTCAATTATTGCAAAGAGTTTATGAGTAAGGAAGAAAAGTCAAAAGTTCATGTCTAGTTTCTGATCTTATTCTACCTTGTGGCCACTGAGGCTGATTTTACCCTTATATTTTGAACTCAATTCATTCACTATAAATGAAATGCTGACCTGAACAAGGTTGGCTTCTGTATCATGAAAGGATTACAGGGGGAAAAGGCTATTAAATGAAATGTGAATAAATTCATAATTTATTAATTTAAAACAAATATATTACTGACTAATTATTTACAAGAGAAACCCTAATGTAAATTTTAAAACAAAATATACAATATTCAACTTTGGAGAACTACATTCATTTCAAACAATCTATGACACAGCCATTTCTAAAGCAGCATTTAGAGATGTTGGTAGCCAGGCACCTCCAGGTCCACTTACAAAGATAACACTTCTGTCAATATAGATTTGTTGACTTCCCAATCTGTAGATCTGTTTGCCTTCTCGCCAACGGTTGACCAAGGGCACAAACATGATACCCCGTTCTTCACAGCGTTTTTGGAGAAGTTCTTTGAAACCTTGAGGAATTTGAGCAGCAAGTTTTACAGCTTCAGCCATGGCCTGTAATACAAAAATACATGTAAGCATTTGTTAAGAACAAGTATAATTCTTTATAAAAAATATACATAGGAGCAAGATTCTTTACCTCGTATCTTTGTTGATGAAGAGCAGCTTGGGGCTCCTTGTAGGCAGCTTCTTGCATAGGTTGTGGAGGATTCAGCTGCTGCCCTGGGTTTGAAACAGCTCTGTTCATAAGATCCAAAGCCTTCCGAAAATGTTCTGTGAAGAAAAACCACAAGCTTTATGAAGCAGTCATGTACGTTACATCCACTTTATGACCTATTGTTAAAAGATGTTGATGACAAGACAAAAGAGAAAGACAGTTTTACTACCTTTTATAACAGGCTGTTGTAGTAAAGTCTCTGAAAACTTAGACTTCCATCCTGAGTACCACTTAGAAACTTGCTCATAATCAGGAGAGTGGTTTAACCACACAGTAAGAACTTGCAGCCACTTGGGAAAGAACAGCTTATCCAAAAGTGAAGCCAAGGAGAGAACTGGCATCATATCTTCCCAATCCATTACCCAATTCCAATTATCTGTAAACAGAAGAATGTCATACATTAGGTATTCTATGAACAGCATACAGTTTTCTCATTTGCATGCCAATGAATTCTTAGTAGGTAACAATTTTTTTTTCATTTTTATTTTATAGTTTCATAAATGGCTCGACTGTTTTTCAGAAATTTTAACACACCTAGATGCTGCTGATGTGGATTAATAATGAGCTCAGACATAGCTAATTGCAATTTTGGTAGAATGTTCTTGATAAGGAAAGCATCCATGTCTCCTTTGTCAAAGGCTTTGCTCCAAGGCTGCATCATCAGATGTGCTGACTGGTCTGAGGGATGCCAACTCAACAGGGCTGTACTTAATTTGTGCCTTATTATGGGGAAAATAGAAACATGTAATCGATGACCTGCAAGGAAAAACAAATGACATATTTTCTTTAAAAAATTTCTTTAGCACTTTGTGACACTTGTCAGGTAAAGTAAACTTACCAAGCAAAGGAAGCCAAGGATGTGTCCAGGTGTGAATGGGTACAGTGTCTGTGAGGGGGTTCCATTCCTCAACAGCGAGTGTCAGGCGTGGTAGAATTTGCTGATCCAAGATATGTTCCATTATCCAACCAGGCAACAGAGGCATCCATTCCTCCAGTAGGGAAATAAGTGCTATACAGTCTCGGCAGTTCCAAGAGCTAAAAAGAAAACATTGCATAAAACAATATATAATCTGTTGAAATCTTATGAAAACATTAAACTGATACAGTACACATACATATATAGAAAGGAAAACTTACTTGATGCATTGACGTACAATAGGCATCCATACTTCCCATACAAGACGATGGTATGGATCTCTTATGGCAATTGATGCACTGTAGGCAGTAGTGTTATCTCCTTCTAAAATACGCTTCCATCGTTTAAACATTGATAAGAAGCTAGTCGGCTGAAGTGTTGGATTCCATTCTTTCATTTCCTCCTTGAATAAAGGTTTCAAAATATCTGGTGCCAGATCTCCAAGGTCATACATGCAATATGCTTCATAATGGTGATCCTTCAAAAGAAAGAGAATTTTTAATGCTCAATGTTTTCAAATGTTGCCAGTCTATACTAACAATAATGATAGATTACCTGAAGTTCTTTGAAAGCTTGAGCACACTGTTCCAGGTTTAATTCCTTGTTTTCAAGCTGATTAACAATTTTTGAGAGAGTCTCCAAGGCGTAAATTTGCTTTTTTCATGTTCTATCTTTTGGCTAAGAACTTGTTCTTCCTGCTCTAATGAGACTACTCTATCCCTTGATTGTCTTAGTTTACGGTCATTTGCTATTATATCCTGCAAAAATAAAGATTAAGACTATACATTTTTGTTTACTCCAAACCCAAAGACTACCTGGCTTCCCAGGTTCTTAACATTCTTACCTGTTCACACATATCCACTAATAGATTGAGATTGTGTTGTAATTCAGGAAGAGCAAAATTGGTAAACTTTTTCTCCTTTCGAGTTTCCCATTCATCTGCAGGCCTCTGAGGGCCTGATATAGCATGATACCCTGACAAGACTCTTTGCTGAGGTCCTGTCATGTCAATGACTTTCACTTTGGAGAGCTGGCTATAAATTGGAAGACAAAAGAGATAGGTCAGAGTAAGTTGCAACTCTAGAATTAAAAACCACTAATTTTTTTAATTTTTTTTTTTTAATTCTTTTTAATATCTTACTTGAATTCTCTTTTGTAGACTTTTCCTCTGTCTTGATCTTCTAAAACCTCATCTACACTCTTGTAAACATACTTCACCTTTGCACTTTTACTACCCTCTTTCCTCCATTGTGTCAACTTTCCTTCACCTTGGTCTGCGTCTTCCTCTTCGTCTACCTTGTCTTTACTTAGCTCTGGACGAAGGTCTACCATTTTGGTAACCTTTTCTGGACCATAAGCGCCTGGAGAAATAAAGAGTAAGATTTTGAATAGGTAACTTTCTCATTCACTAAAACGGATTTAAAAAAACAACAACAAAAAAACACGGTCACTCACCAATAGCACCTCGGCCTTTCCTCAAATGTGCTTCAACTGGGGCTGATATTCCTTGGAGTTCTTTTCCTAAACCTTTTCCAGGTTGATAACCCATCTACATGAAAAGAAAAAACCAAATGAATAGAAATAATGTACTTGTTGGTATACCGGTAATAAGTGGTATACACCAAAAGTTCAAGGCAACCAAAATGATTTTTAGTTATAGTATTGTAAATCAAATATTTAACGAAAGCTTAGAATTGAGCAACATACCTGTAATAAAAGTTTTGCACCAATACCTTTTGTATGCTTTTCCCAGTTGCCAACTCCTTTATTGATCAAGGTGGTGCTTTTCTGGAAATTTCTCTTCCGTAATCCAGCTATGTCTCCATCGATATCAGTGGTATTAGACTTACTACCAAATCCTTGCCTTCCATCATCATCACTATCACTGTAAAACAAAGGAAAAATACAGTAAGTCATATAGCTTAGAAATTTAGGAATAGTGCGAGTCAAATTTTATTCAAACGATCATACAAACCTTGAGCTCCCACCAAACCTCCTTCTCTGTTGATCGTCCTCATCCTCCTCTTCATCATCTTCAGTCTCTTTTTTCTTTTCTTCATCCTTCTTCCCCTTTTTACCAGCTTGCTGAACACCACCAGCAATAAAACTTATTGGTGCACTGGTGTCAAATTTCTTGCGGCTTCTTGGCCTTGATGAGCCAAAGCCTCCCTTATGTCCACTGGGCTCACCCTCATCTCCACTATCATCTGCCCAAATGCCTACATAAAAAAAGGAATGTTTTTAAGGATATCAAACAAATAAGAAGTTTTGACTTTCAAGAAAAGCAATGAAAGTAATATTAATACCATAAATCTGTTGGTTTTTCGACTGTTTCCTTCGAGGTCTATTGATATTAAATTCATTATCTAAATCATAGTCAGTCACCTCAAACCTCTCCACTTCTTCATCGGACATTGTAGTGAATCTATTTTAACTGTGGTTAAGGGAAGGTTATGTTTTCATTACGCTTACAGAAACCTTAAGCGATCAATGAAAACAAATATCAGCCAATAGAATACGGAATAAATTTCAGTTAATGTTTTGGTCGTAATAAATGTTTTATGGTAGACGAAAATGATCGTGATAAGTATTTATTTTTTAATATTTTTTTTAAACGTCTCTGTAGCGCTCTGCTTGTAAAACATACATGCAGCTTTGTTGTAGAACCAGAAGCAATCTTTTCAAGAATAATTCAACATCATCACCTCCGTCACGTAAAGGCAATGAGATAACGATAACAACTTTCAACAAATCAAAGGCACACTTATACATACAAACATAAACAGCATTAACATCGCCACCACTGTGCTTGCTTCACGTCAAGCTCCATGCACGCAATGGTTCTCATACTGTTCCCCCCCGGCCTGCTGCTGTTTGCTTATGCTTGCTATGTTTGCTGCTTCTGCTCGTGGACCTTCAACGACATAATACCAATTCCGAAAATAGCGGAGCACGATTCATCAAAAATATTTCAGGTGACAGCAGCCCAAAAATACTTTTTTTTTCCTTTTAGGAATAACCATATTATCTTCTTTTCCTGCATTCGTCAAACTCATTCATGGTTGCCACAGACCCATGTGCGTTCCGAGCTGCTCTTTGAATTCTTCAGAAGTTCCACTTCGGTCCTGGATATTTTGCCTAGTTTTCGGTCTCATTATAAACACTATAGCGTACTTGAATTAAATTTGACGATTCTTTTGAAATGCACCAAAGCTGTGTGGCACCTTGAAGCGATCAAGTACGGCTAACCTCTGTTTTCGATTACCTTTACCTTTTGCATTCTGCGTTTTAATTAATTATTCTTGTTTTTATGATCGTATTGCAGGCGATTGAATGTTCCTCCGAAATCCGTGCGGATTTTAACTTTTGTGACTGACCAAGATGGACGACTCAGGATCTAAAACCGGAGCAATGACATCAAATGGATCTGCAAGATCTCCAGGACGTGGTGGATCCAGGGGTAGAGGTGGTGGTTTCAGGGGTGACAGAGGCGGCAGGGGTAGGGACAATTTTAGGGGTGGTAGGAGAGGAAGGGGGAATTTCAGAGGTGGAGACCGAAGTGGTTCAAGAGGGAGAGGAAAATTTTCCAGTGACAGTAGAGGATCGGTGAGAGGAAGTTTCCAAGGAAATGAGAGTGGATCTGTAAGTTTCAGGGGCGGTGATAGTAGTTCAGTCGGAGAAAGGGGAGGTTTCAGAGGCGGTGACAGAAATTCATTCAGGGGAAGGGGAAATTTCAGGGGTGGTGATAAAAGTCCATTTAGGGGAAGGGGAAATTTCAGGGGTGGTGATAAAGGCCCATTTAGAGGAAGGGGAAGGGGAAGAGGAAATTTTAGAGGTGGTGATCGGGGGCCGAAGGGCAGAGGAGGTTTCACACAGAGGAAAAGTAAATTATCAGAATCGGAGCAAGAAGGCACAGATTCTGAGCAAGAAGATGCAAATTCTGAGCAAGGAGGCACTGCAAACCAAAACACTGTTGAAGTGAGTCTTGTGTGTATGCTATTAGATGTAGTCCTGAAACATTTTCTGCACTTGTGTTTATATTTTTACTTTATTTCAGATAACAAATGGTGATTCTGTGATCAACAGGGAAGGCTCTGTGGTAAAACCTAAAAGTCCTAAAAAGGCTAATAAGAAAAAACCTGCTAAGGAAAAAGAAGAGAGAATTCTTCTTCCACATCTCCAGTTGCTTCCTGGGCAAGCAAAAAAAGCTGTGCAATTTTCAAACCTTCCTTCACTTTTTAACCAATTAGATGTAGAATTGAAGAAGCTTGCAGAAACTGTGGGACCAGTTGAGCTTCTCACATATAATAGGTATACCCATCCAAAAGGTTGCTTCATCACTGCTATTTGTGTGTTTGAGGATAAGGAACATGTATCCAAGGCTATTGAAAAGCTCCATGGACATGAATTTTGGGGCAATCACCTTCTTCTTGAGCGTCCATCCCCTAAAAACAGCATACGACTGGATAAAAAGAGTGTTTGCGTTTCCAATTTATCAGAGAATACCACTGAAGAAGACCTATGGAAGTTCTTTAAGGACTGTGGTAGTATCCGCATGATTGAGATTAGAAGGGAATGTACTAGCTTGGTTCCAGAGACTCCAGGCCTTGCTAGAATCTATTTTCAAGATTCTGATAGCATCGCTCGGGCCACAGCCCTCAGTAACAGTCAACTCTTAGGTTCTACTATTAAAGTATTTGCTCTGAGCTGTGATTTGGTTGTATATGTCAAAAACTTTGCTCTGCAGACCAAGTACAAAACTATTAAAGATTTTATGACTGCTGTCAATGCAGTTTATTACTGTTTTGTGTATTTGAAATCACGTCATATGAAAGAAAAACTGAAAGGCCTTTTCATCTATTTTCCGGTGAGTGTGCCACTGGTGAATTTACAAACTTTTCATTGCTTAATAGGTTTTTTCTTCAATTTTATTTACTGCTATATATCTGTTTTTCAGGATCAAGAGAATTACAATAAGGTAGTCTCAATGGAAAATTTTGAAGAAATCCCTGCGAAAATGCAGAAATTGATGGGATGCACTGGATGTTTAAGTTTCGGTAAGAAACAAATTTTTAAGAATGCCAGTGAAAATAATCTGAAGGCAACAGGAGAGGAGGAATGCCTAGACGGGGATGATAGTGACGCCGCTGTTGAGAAGGCAGAGGTTGTCCAGGACACTAAAAAGAAATCCAAGAAAAAGCAAAAACTAACAAAAGTTTTGTCCAATGGTGCTGATCAGGATGATGAGGATTCTATGAAAGCACAACAGATAACTATGAAAAAGAGAAAAATAGTAGAGGTAAGAAATGTAAATGTGTGCTATTGAAATAGGATACATTGTGTGTGCCTTACATGTTTTTGTGACCTTTTATACTACTACTGTCATTGAAGTATATGGAGGACCAACCTGCAATCCCATGTTTAATTCCAATTGACTCTTACAGGATCTCAAGACTACCAAGAAAAGGAAAGGAAGTGAGAGGAGTAACAATAGCCCAATTAAGAAGAACAAGAATGCTGTATAGGAGCAGAATTGAGTGTTGGATTTGGTTTTAAGTATTGAAATTCGAATGAGATTTCTGGACTTTGGTTATCTTAATTTATAGTTCAATTAAATTTCGTTGAATGTGAAATATGGCCTTCAATTTATCACTGCCCTACTTTCTATGTAAATGATCAATGAAAGTACTAGGATTTGGTTTAGAATTTTTATTTATTTTCCAAATAATGGTTCAAAAGTATTTAAGCACAAATTCAGGAGCAACAAAATTTTACAATTATGAAGTTGAATTGTTGAATCATTACATGTAGGCCTATGGGAGTACATGACATATTCATATAGAGCTTAAAATAAATTAACCTTTATGCCAAAGAAGGTTCTCTACATATTAATTTCAAAAAGATATGCTTGACCACTAAAAGATCTTTTTTTTTATTTTATACCAATTTATGTTGCTAGAATAATAAATATGCAACTGCTTACAGCAGACCAATAACAACCGTCGGGTATACAAGTGCCATACACGTAACCCTTCCCTGAAGTCAAGACCCATGCACTTCTTTCAAAAATGCTTTCCACAATTCAGAAAGAAATGATCTCAGTACAATAGCCACTAAATACTGTGGTAAATTAATCTGTGCCATCTATTTAGAGGAAGTACACAGAATGTAACTTAACATTATGTTGATCTCTAAAATAAAGCTAGTACAATCTTCTGCACTACATAAAATGAAGAACATATAAATGAATCTTACACTGGGGTACACTAACCATCATTAATTAACACTATGTCCACTCATGAATGTTCAAGTGATTCAGTCTAAACACAGCATCAAACTCAACAAGAAACGTTCATAGTAATTCTGACTTTTTGTTCATCATGCTCTGTAGCAAAGCTTCTCGCAGCTTCTTTACTAGATTTTCCATCTCGTCCACTTTCACCTTGAGAACTCTGTTCTCTTTGGTCAACACTTCTGCTTGCTTTGACAGTTCTTGCTCCCTTGCCTTCCTTGTGAGGCGCGATTTTCTTGAAGCCTCATTGTTCCTGTCCCGAAGCTCTCTGTAACGGTCCGAATCTGATGAAGTGGAAACAGTTCTTTCTCCACGCTTAACTGTGGAAGCTGCTCTTGGCCTTTTTGCCTTCACAACTTCTTCTTCATCTTCAGTGACTGTGACAGACTTCTTGCGTGATTTCCTCACAGGTAGAGTGAACTCCTCATCTGAATCATATTTTGATGAATTTCTTCTTTTTCCCCTTGATGACCTTGGTTTTTCTTCACTATTAGATGGAGACAGCTCAAACTCTTCCTCAGAGTATTTCCTCTTCCTAGAGCTCCTTGATGGACGGGGTGAAATCTGCATTTCCTTCTCTGCAAAACTTTTCTGTGCTACAATTTCCACTTCCCTCTGAGGACTCAACCTCTTCATTTTCTTCCTCTACACCAGAAAGTGCACTAGGCATCAACTGAGGTTTTACCTCTACCACAACTGCTGAATCTTCACCAGCTTTCTCACTTGTTTCGTTGTCTTTCTTCGTCCACTGATGAGTCAGAGGTTTCACTACCATGACATTGGGTTTGAGCTCGGGGGTAGAAGTTGATGTGCTCGGAGTGCTGTACCTTGTAGCTGGCTGCGGGAAGTGGAAAGGGTTGTTGTCCAAACTTACTGGTGGTGTGTTCAATTTATCCTGCAACACACACGAGAAGAAAGGATGAGAATCAAGGAACACAAACTACAAAACAGTACAGGAAAAAAAATGCTACCAATTATTAGAGACTTCAAAGGGATCAGTGCAGAAAAATTATGCCAGAGCAAAAATTGTCTGCTAATTATTTGTAACTTTGAACAATGTAAAAAGTTCAAAATTGAGGAGATAATTTATCCCCTGGAAGATTCCCCCTCCCACACACACACTGACCCTCTATTTGAGTTCCTAATTTTCAATTTCAACTTACATCAAAGAGGTACGAGACAAGGTCAAAGCTCTCTGGGTCTGGTGTCTCAACCAAGGGCTTCAGAACCTCTGGAGTGCTCATGGCTTGCACTTTATTGCCACCAGCAATAACTCCTGGACTCCCAAAAAAGTTTTCAAAATTAAGATCCATTTCCGGTAGGCGTGGAGGCGGCAATTGGATAGTGAGGCCACTCTTGACAGGTGCAGCATGATGAGGGTTGCCCAAACTAGGAGCATTTGACATTTGGTTTGTAGAGGGGAAATTCTGTGGTGGAGCTGTAAAGTGCTGATGGTTTTGCTGATGTTTAGGCTGATTCAGCAGCTGCTGGGGCTTAGATGCACCTCTCATGATTTCATGGTGTGCCTGAAAGAACAGATCAGAGCCACGACCAACACCACCGGTAATGGTGCTGCCCTGTGCCACAGATCTTGCTGCATTTGAATGATAAGTATCAGCACCACTTGAAGGGGCAGTGACAACAATTTCAGGGAACTGCTGATGAGAATCGGTGCTCACAGCTGGCATTTGGAACTCAATCCCTGCTTGTGTTTGGTCAGGCACAGTGAACAGACCTTCAAATGGATCTGACTGGAAAATGTCGCCAGTGGCCCCAGACATTATGGGGGCTGCTGCCTGAACAGGATGTGACTCTACAGTGCTCGTGCTAGGCATGCACTGTGACGCTTGCACCTTGGAGTAGTTGTGCAAATCACAGACAGCAGCAGGACTCCGATACCTCTTCTTGTTATAAACAGCAATCTGATCCTGTACAATCTTCATAAGGTCAGCCGCTTTGGCCCTGTTGTTCCCTCCAGGATGAGAGAGGCTGGCTATTCTCTCACATCTTCTTTGCAATTCTGCCATCTTGGCTGTGTCTGCCAAGAATATCTGTGGCGTCACAAGTGGATTCATGTTTTCTTTGGCTTCTATCGCCTCTTCTTTCACTGCAACAGTGGTGGTTGAATTATGGTTGTGATGGTTCTTGATAGGTGAGGCCTGAGACCTGGATGACTCAAGCTCCGTCACAGCTCCTCCCTCCTCAACCTCAGACCACCAGCAGTCCTTTAACAACACACTGTCAGACCTCTCTACAGCGGTTTCAGCTAAAACTGATGGGGGAGGAGAGGAAGATACCCCACTCCTGGAGCCCCACAAGTTGAAGCTGTTGTCTTCTTCCAGAGGGATAGAAGCTATCTGTTCACTTTTCCTCAGGTCGAAGTCAATCTCTCCTTGGAATTCTGGAATAATGACAAAATAGGAACCAAATTAAAAAAATTAAATGGCTATAATAGGCATAAATAATGAAATAAAATATTTAAAAAAAGGAAAGAGAATCTGGTTTCAAACAAGGTGGCCATGTACTTACCAATATCACTGACAACACCTTCATCTATAACTGGCGATTGGCAAGTTGCCCGCGAGCTGGCCGAGATAGCGCTGCACCAGGAGCTGAGATCCTGGTAGCTCTCCACCCAGTTCTCCGAATGGCAATGTATCATTGCAGCATCCATGTGTGCAGGTGGTTCGGTTTTGATCAAACTAGAACAAATTCAGACTGTTAAATCTCATTCGACAGATGGGCAAACACAGCCAGGTAGTGGATTAAATAAATAGTCCACTTGAAACACACCTCATATGCAACACTGGCACTGGTAGGCAGCTTGACCCAGAAGGAGTGTGAGTCTGCTTTGATATTGTGGCAGAAACCGGCAGAACCCGGTTCGAACCCATCTCGTCTACCCGCTTCTCGCCAAGAGAAGCAAGCGATTTCCTGGGCAGCAGACCACATCTTCCTCGGGTCTGTTCACATCGTGTGGGGACAAAAATGAGAAAATTAGACAATTCACACCAAAATTACCTTCATAAAAAAAAGGAACACTATTTATGAGTGAGTCTTACATTAAGTAGGCTTTTTCTCTCAAAAGAAATGTTGACCTCTTGAAGTCACGTATCAGATGGAAAGTTGTGCAGACAACCTGTAATGCAAAAAAGAGGCACACATGAATTTCAAGAAACTGAAGTTGAGGCTACCAGCGTTATTAGGGATGCATAGCATTTTTAAAACGCTCAGCCATCAAATATGAGAACAACCAAGTTGTATGTGACCCCAAGTTAATAAGCCCCCACACAAAAGCGGGTTCGAACCCGGAATAAACAAGGAGCTGGTACGATTTAACTCAACTAATAAATATTCCGCTGAGAAAAATAACAATTTGGAGAAGAGCGGCCGGGAGCGTAGGCCACACGCTGCGCACGCCTGCGAGCGTGTTGCCTAGCGTCCGAACCGCAGGGGTTCTTGACCCCAGGGAACGCCAACGCCGTCGGGCCGGGCCGAGACCGCGGCAAGTGCGGGGGGCGGGGGGCGGGGGGGGGGGGGGGCGGGGGGGGGGGGGGGGGGGGGGCGGGCAGCCGAGCGGGGACTCCCCGGCAAGCGGGACGGAACGAGACAGCTGAGGTCCAGGACAGGGTACCTCAGATCGATCTGACAAGACTTGAACAGCGCCTTAGCAGTTGTTGGAACAACTAGAGCGGCTGACACGCCCGGCTGCAGGCACTTCCCCCACTCGCTGCCTAATTTGGGGGTTCGGCGAATTCGCGCAGCCGCCGTCCGCGTCGGGCTTCAGGCTTCTCTGGCCGGCCGGCGGCCTCGGCGGCCCCCCACCCCTCCGCGATGACGTACGCCGACCGTCGGCACCGCGGGGGGGCCCCGATGGGGGAGTCCGGCCTCCGCAGCCAGCCGGGGGCGGCCGGGGGCGGCCGGGGGTAGTGTTGGTAAACACAGCCACCCCCAGCCCGGCCCGGGGGGCGGGGCGGGGGGCGGCTGGCGTCACCGGTCGGTTTTCCCTCACAATCCACACATAATTTCAGCGCCGATAGTCACTCTGCCTCAGTCGCACGCGGGGCTCCGGCCGGAGCACATCTAGCACACTGACAACACAGGTCAGGCACTCTACTCACCCTCCGTATCCAGATTACGAGACTGCGGGCACTCAGTCACTGGCGGTTGACAGGGGCAGCTGACAGGTGTCAGCGCACTTGACGCTTCTCGCGTACAGCGCGCTAGGCCGGGGCCGCGGGGTCGCCTGTACTCGGCTGTGCTGGGGGCGCTGGGGGCGCTGGGGGCGCTAGGCGCTGGGCGCTGCCAGAGGACACGGTGCGACGCGGCGCGGGATCGCTGCTGGGCTTGGCTTCGCACGGAACTTCACTCGCGATGCGTGTTCACGACCAGGCAGTTTGACGTCCGAGAACCTTCTGAGCGAGCGGCGGCGGCGACTTTCCTTGAACCGCCAGCCGCCGCGAGCCCGAGCCCCCCCACCACAGGCCGCATGTGACCGGACCCGCAGCCAATGGGGGCGCGCTGATGTCACCGCGGGCCAATGGCAGTCGCGGACGGGCCGCAGTGGTGGCCTGGAGGGGGCGGCGGCGGCGCGGGGGGCGGGGGGCGCGCGGTGAGGAGGGGGCCCCTATTCCGCGCGCGCGTCCCGCCGCCCCCACGCTGCCCCAGCCCAGCTGTGCAAGTTCAGACCTGTCGGGATCGGCTCCTGCCTGCCCTGTCTTGGAACTACTTATTTACCTTCCCGCACACAGAACAGGCCGTACCCCAGGCTCAGCACTAGAGTTCTAGTGTCTAGCGGCAGCTCAGGGAACAGGTCCGACCACCTTATCCCAAATAGCACGGGCCCGGCCACACGGCGGCACTGTGTCGGCATCACTGTCCAGCCGCGGGGGAAAGGCCAGTGATAAGGTTTATGCCAGTCATTCTCTTCTCTGCCAGACGCTAGGGCCGCAAGCGGCAGCGGGGCAGCTGTGAGGAGCGGGCCTCGTCCGGCCTAGCCTCGCACCGTCCCCCAGCGATCCTCTCCTCTCTGACAGCAGCCCAGCCCTACCAACCCTATCTGCCCGTGTCCTAGTGTGACGGCGGCTGGTCGCCCGCACGATGGATTTCGCACTTATCGCGAGCAGAGAGATATCACCGAATCACTGTCCGCGCTGCTTCCTCCTCAACGTTTTCGGACCAATACGCCGCATCAGACGGAACTCCCCGCAACGTGACGGGTTTTTATTCGGATGCGGTCCCGAAACCGTTCTGGAAGTGATAAAACATCGGCCCAGCGGGACCTACGCGTCTACGTCATGGGGTGCTGATTGGGCGAAGGGGGAGGGGGAGGAGGGTCACGGAGTGCGCCGACCTTGCCCTTCGGGCATTCACACTCTCCCTCTCTCTCTCTCTCTCTCTCTCTCTCTCTCTCTCTCTCTCTCTCTCTCTCTCTCTCTCTCTCTCTCTCTCTCTCTCTCTCTCTCTCTCTCTCTCTCTCTCACTTTCACTCTCTTGCGCGCTTTCCCGCCTCTCCCCTCCCCTCTCCTCTCCTCCATTCACAACACGGCGGCGTTCCGGGGCCCGGATAGGGTTCGCAGAGGAAGCGGGAGGGAAACAAAGGGATGGCCGCTGGAGAGAGACAGAGAGAACAAAACACAACGCAGAGGGTTTGCTGACTACGCCGCGCCGCGCCGGGTAGGCAACCTGCTAACCTCCACGAGCGTCCCCGGGTACGCCGCACGCTGCAGGGTGCAACGGCCAGGCTGGCGTTGAGTTCGATCCCAGGTACCGGCACCCGCAACTGCGTAGTGCGACTAGGGGGTGTTGTGGGAGAGGGGGAAGGGCGTCGGAGCCAACGGCCGCCTACAGCGCACCACAACCGGGGCCCCCCACGGCCACACCGACCCGGGCCCCCCAAGAGGGCCGGGGAGCTCAATGACTATTCTCGGTGGTCCTCAACCTCTCCGCGTCGGGTCGCAGAGGCAGAGGGCAGAGGCACCGTAGCGCGCAGTACTGGCTCCCGAAACAGAGGTTTCCAACGAGACTTGGAAACGGAAGTTGAAGAACAAAAACACATCCAGATCAGACCATCTGTCCAGACCAGATACTCTCGAGGGCAGGTATGAGAAACTTGAATGGCGTTTTGAACAGATTTCGAGTTACAGCCCCATATTTGGCGCGGCGCTTGTGCATCACGATTTTTCGCACCTGCTCTCGAGAGTTTCCGGTCTGGAAGTGGTTTTGTTCTTCTGCTTCCGCTTCCGAGCCTTGCTGGAACCCTCTATTAATTTGACGACTCGTCGTCGAATTTGCTGCGATATTTCCGTGGTCGATTTTCATCTCGTTTTTCTCGTGACATCTCCTCCGTGTCGAGATAAAGAGTCAGAAGCTGGGTATGCGCGAGTCCTCGGTCGGTCCTCGGTCCTGCTTGGGTGCTTGAGGACATGAGGTCCCGTGCCGTGAGGTTCCTCCCGCGGCCTGCCGGCCTGCTGTGCACGCCGAGGACGCATGGATCGGCTGCGATAGGTGCGAGAGCGTCGCTATCCCTGATAAAGTGATAAAGGGACTCGAGTTTGAGTTGTTTTTCGCTGGCCACGCATGGCGGGCGACCGTGTCTATTTCCGGGCGTTATCGCGAATTACTTCACCGCCGCGTACCGCGGGCTTCGGGCCGGGGGCGGGCCGGGGGCGGAACGGGGGCGGGGCCGGGGGCGGCCGGGGGCGGCCGGGGGACGGACGGGGGCGGGCCGCGGAGCCCGTGACGTCGCAGCAGGCGACAGGGGAGATGAGATAGGGCCTGTACAACGACACCGGCCGGGGCCTCCTGAAGAGGTGGCGGCGGTGGGTTTAGCATGCATCGTTGTTCTGATGGCGTTGTGCGTTTGCGCCTCCGCACGCACACCGCGCCGGCCGTGACTCTCTGTCTGTCTGTCTGTCTCTCTCTCTCTCTCTCTCTCTCTCTCTCTCTGTCTCTCTCTCTCTGTCTCTGTCTCTCTCTGTCTCTGTCTCTGTCTCTCTCTCTCTCTCTCTCTCTCTCTCTCTCTCTCTCTCTCTCTCTCTCTCTCTCTCTCTCGCACGGCCGCAGACGGCGGTGTCCAGCCGCTCCCTAGCTTTCTCCAGGACTCACGGACATGCCGACGGCAGCGGTGGCGGACGCGGGACCTTGGTCGGGCCGGCCGCCGAAACGTTTCGTAACCTCCTCGGGCTGCGCCGGGTTGCACCTTGGTTCTCGCCCCAGTGACCGTAACCCAGTGAGCGCAGCGCTGTCGGCCGAGGCGGGGCGGGGTGAGGTTGGACACCGTGACCAGGTCCGCGTAGACCCCATCCACAGGGTTCCCACTAATTCGTACAAAGCATTTCCCACGACTTTCCAGGCAAAAGTTTTAAAATTTCCATAATTTTTCTTTAAAAAAAAATATTAAAATTTTCACAGAGGCTCCGAGATTTTCAAAAAAACATTTTAGAATGTTGAGATTTTTCAACTTTTCCATGACTACCCAACGATTTATTTCCCCGTGACTTTTCATGACTTTCCCGGTTTTCCAGACCTGTATGGGCATGGGCATCCAGCCACCTGCGTCATGATACATATATTCCTGTGGGGGAGTCGATCAGGTTCAGCTTAGCTCAAGAGGCCTCTGTCGAGGAGCCGTTCACGTATACGACTCATCATTGGAGAAGGTCCTTCCTCAAGGTCACTGCAAGGGCACACACACGCACACACATACAGTTATCGGAGTACGGCCCTTACCAACCAGCAGCGCTAACCGCTGTCCGACACGCGAAAACGTTTCTATCTGCCCGAATAGACGACTCGGATTCTGCCGAGTCATGCGTGCCGGCGGCTTCTCCGTCTCCGCTCCTAACTACTTTGTTGTGGCGACAGAGCCGCGCCTCCTCTCACGCACGGGGGCTAGAGCTCTAGGGCCGCGGGGCCTGGCCGCCGCCACTTACATAACACACGAGCGAGCGGCGAGCGGACGACGAGCGGACGGACGCCAAAATGCATGGCACTGTACGGACAACAACACACATCTTCTGCGCCTGCAAGTGCCAGGGTAGGCCAGCCCGCACGACTGGCGTGCATGCCGGAGTCGATATTGCCTATCCAGCAAGGCGCCGTGCGCTCTGAGACAAGAGCTGCCAAAGAGCTCTCAACATTTCGGAGATGCGGGCTGAGGCCGACCCACGGCGCAGAGAGACACATTCCCCGCTGAGCGATTTCTCATAGTGGCCGTTTCCGGCCTCATACGGTTTCATATTGCGTTATTTATTATTTTTCCGTTCTGGGGACGCACTGAAAATGGCTGTAGCTCTGGGCAGAGAGAGAGAGAGAGAGAGAGAGAGAGAGAGAGAGAGAGAGAGAGAGAGAGAGAGAGAGAGAGAGAGAGAGAGAGAGAGAGAGAGAGAGAGAGAGAGAGAGAGAGAGAGAGATGTTTCGCGGCGTTAGCATGGCTCGTGTTCCTGTCTCAGACGGTAGCCGGGCGAATAGATTTGAGGGAGGAGGGGGGGGGGGGACTAGTGCTCACTGCTGCTTTGTTGCAGTGCAAAGATAGAATATCGCTGCTGTACAGGCCTGGTCAGGCCTGGCGCGTCGCCTGGGCGGCATGGCTGATCATGAGACCAGCGCAGTGTCCGAGTCAGCAGCAGAGACCAGAGGCCTCCGGTTCTGGGTTCGAGTCCAGGCAGCAGCAGCAGCAGCAGCAGCAGCAGCAGCGGCAGCAGCAGCAGCAGCAGCAGCCGCAGCAGCAGCAGCAGCAGCAGCAGCAGCAGCTCCGCCGGCCACGAGGGCGGTGGCGGCACGGCTCGGAGCGGGGCGTGGGCGTGGAGCACTGTGGGCACCACCGCCACCAGCCGCGCGCGACGGCGTCCTCGACCGTGACCTTGACAACGTTGTCCTTCACCTTGTCCGGGCTGGGGGCTGGCGAGGCGGCGGGGCAGGGCCGGGCCCCTGTGACCTCGGCCCCAACGCCCACCACCTCTGCTGTGCTCTGCTCGGCGCCCCGGCACTGGCCCCGGCCTTCCCTGTTCGGAGGGAAGCGACTGTCACAATGGCGAACCTATTTTGGCCTGGTCTCGGCGTCGGTCTAGCGCCTGCAGGGTAGGCAACCCCGACTTCTGCACGCGCCCGCGTCGTGCGGGCTGGCCTACCCTCATCATCGCAGGCGCCCGGCGCGTTCGCCGTTCGCAGTTTTGGCTTCGAGGCAATAGGGTACGCTCCAGAGAATCCCGTAACGGAGAAGAACGCTGAACAAAGTATGAGTTGTGAAGATGAGTTGAGTTTCGAAGAAGAGCGGGTCTCCGGAATCGCGATTCCTCTATTCGAATGTACCCTACTTCGTGTTCGCCGAGCGTTTCCGAACTGCCGATCGGGCTCGGGCGGGCGGCTCTCCCCGCTCATCGCCACATTCGCGGAAATTGCTCTGTTCGGCTCGCCTCGCCTCGCTTCACCGTTCCGTTCGCAAACATCACGTGGATGTACATCGCTGTACAGTACAGGGCAGGGGGCAGGGCGGGGGAGGGGACGGCGTCAGGACTCTGGCCAGACGTGTGGAACAGGATGCCTTCCTCCTGTTGGTTCGCCGAGACACGAGCAGTCGCGAGATTTGGGGAGGGGGGGGGGGGGGGGGGGGGCTGACGAGGCTCACGCGAAGGCGTTCAACGCCCGAACAATGTTCTGTCGAGCGCCAGGACGGCCGGGACAGCGGCAGCCGACGGTTTGCGCGCGGTTTGCGGCTCGCAACGGCCCGGCCGGCGAGGGGAACCCCTTTCGGGGCCCTCCGAGGGGGCCTCTCTCTCTCTTTCCCGCCATCCGCTAACCCCCCCCCCCCCCCTTTCCCCTTCGCGCCGCGACCGCCAGTGTTTGTTTTGGTGTCGGTGCCCCCCCCCCCCCGCGCAGGGCCCCAGGGCGTGAGCAGAGGGCCGTGACCGGCGGGAGAGCGACGCGGTGGTGCTCGAGCACGGGGTAACCTCGGGCGACACGGGTGCTCGAGCACGGGGTAGCCTCGGGAGACACGGGTGCTCGAGCACGGGGTAGCATCAGGAGACACCGGCGCTCTTCGCAGGGAAACAAAGCGAGAGCATAGTACATGAATACATGTTCGCTCAGGAATTGTCGAGCACGGTTTTTTCTCGAGACGAGACTAGACGTGCTCGAGCTGACATGTGACGTGGACGATCCCCTCGAGACGGGCTGCTGGCAGAGTGCCGCGGGCCGTGGCCGCCGTCTCCGAAAGATCTCGCCCCGTCTCTCTCTCTCTCGCCAGCTGCTAACGAGAGAGCAAGAGAAGGCGGGTGCGAAGAGGGAAGGGCCCGAAGGCCGAGTTACGGAAAATTTACGCGAAGGCTGTTTTGTCGCGCGCCTCCTGTTTTATGTAACCTTTTATTCGCGGACAGGCGGCACGGCACGGCACGACTCCGCGCTCAGCCCGTGGATCGAAGTACAAGTATAGGGGGACTGTCTGGAGAAGCCCGGAATAGGGCACTCCGGGATGGCCAGAAATGGAAGCTCAGATATAAATGAAAGGTTGTGGGTGTTGGACCTCTCTGGCTGAGTGCGCAGCTAGGCTTGTGCTCGGTTCACACAGCGCACAGCGAGGCGACAGGCCGAGTGAGCTTGGTGGCGCTACTGCCGCCGTGGGTCACTGGCCGAGCCGGGAGGGAGAGGGGAGTGGGGGCTGCGGTGGGAGGGGAGGGGAGGGAGAGGAGGGAGCATAGACGAGTCCGGTGCGCCCGTGTGGCCTTCTCAAGGTCACGGAAGGGTGAGGGGTGGCGTGTTCACCCCGCGGGGCCCTGCGGCCCTTCGGGGGCCCTGAGGGGGGGGGGGGGGGGGGGGGGGCTGCACACACTGTGGGGGCGCGGCAGGGGTGCGCAACGTTGTCCGAACCATTGTTCGGCTGGGAACCCCCGGTGTGTGGAGGCTGCATGGGGTTGGGTTGGCCTTCCCGGGGCGAACCCGCCAAGGTGGGGTAGCGGGGAATAACTTTTCGTTAACTTTCTAAGTTTCTCGCCCGAGTTCAGATCGAATTCAGTCAAGTTCTGCTGCTTCCCTTGTCCCGGCCTCGGAACGCGAAGCCCGATTTCCGGTGGCGGGGAAGGCCAGCGGCCAACGGCCAGCGGCCAGCGGCCAGCCCTCGTAAAACCAACCCCCGCCAACCCCCAGTACTGCTGCCGAGTCGCTGACGTGCCGTGCCGCCCTGGGGCTGCCTGGGGCGCACGCTAGGGCCCTCTCCTCCGTCGTGGCCGTGAGCACTGCCGCACCCCGGACGACTTACATTTTGATGTCGTGGTGGTCGTTAACGGGTACGGCGCCGGCAGCGGCCTTGTCTGGGGGTGTCCGTTGTCCGGCTCCTGTCTGTCTGGGGGCGGCAGGCTGGCGCCGGGGCTGGGGACTGGAGGGAGGCCGTCGGGGAAGCCGATCGTTGTGCTTGAGGGCCTTGAGGAGCTCCGCTAGAGGGCTGTCACTCGGACTGGCGCGCGCACTGCTCTGCTGTGGTGGTGCTCCTGACGGCGGCTGGTGGGTGACTAACACGGCCACCGCGCCAGCGGCCCGGCCAGCGCCAGCAGCAGCAGCAGCAGCAGCAGCAGCAGCAGTCTCCCACAACAACACACCTCGCCCACCTCGCCGCACCGACAACTGTGTTCTGCTGGCTCTGCCCGCGTGGCGCCCGCGGCGTGGACAGGGGCTGATGAAACGGCCCGCCGCGGTGCGTATGAGAAATTGAAGGGACGGCGGACTTCCCTTCCAGAGACAGAGATCCCGCTGGGACTTACACCCTACACCCCGTTCCTGGGACTCGGACCGCTGGGGGACTTCCCTCCCGGCGGGACTTGTCACTCCCGGGACAGTATTTGTCTCCGGCGTCATGTCCTCATGTCCTCGCATCTCACCGCGCACGCTGCTGCGCTCGGCTCGCCGCCGTCCTCGTATTGGGGCCGGGCGGGCAATTTGGACGCGGCCTCTAAGAGCCGAGCTCCGCACCGCAGCTCCGCACTCAGTACAGTGCATGATGGGCGGCTGCGAGACAGACTTCTCGCCCGTCTTTAGGGCTGGGCGCACGTCCTCAACGACGCCATGCTGCGTCGTGGTTCGGTTGGCAAGACTGCGCGACGCCGCAGGGCCGGGCCGGGGGGAGGGGGGGGGGAGCACTGAGCACCCCCATGGGCTGACGTGGCCGCGGCATCGCTGGCACCGCGGCGCTGGAGGCCGAGGCCCCCGGAGGAGTCTGGCCACCCCGCCCCGCCCCTGCTAGCCACGCCCGCTGCGGTGCGCGGGTGCGCCATACACCCTCACCGCCCTACGACGCAAATTCGGTCCACTCTACAACCACCGCGCGCCCGCCCCGCCAGCATGTGACATTTTACGTAAGACGTGCGCGTCTCAAAACAGAGAAAACAGAAACGGAGTAGGCCGGCTGGTTACATCCACATCCGCGGCACATGACCGACCAGCCCGGCTATGTATGTGGTGCCACTATGTGCCTGCTATGTGCCTGCCATGTGCCGGCTATGTGTGCCCGGCAGCAGCAGTTAGCGGGAATTAGATTCAGATTCAGAAGTTACAATAAACATAACAGACATCGTCCAATTCTCTAACATACAAACAATAAATCACATCTTGCACCACGAACGCCGTGGTCGCGTAACCGCGTGCGCGCAGGGGGTTATTTTGCTAGACCTTGTCTACTGCCTATTACACTGCCAATCTAAATCTAAAAGGAGAGAGGCACAGCGAAGTAGAGAAAGAGGGAGTGGAGAGAGAGAGAGAGAGAGAGAGAGAGAGAGAGAGAGAGAGAGAGAGAGAGAGAGAGAGAGAGAGAGAGAGAGAGAGAGAGAGAGAGAGAGAGAGAGAGAGAGAAAGACACACAGAGGCAAACAGAGAGAGAGAGAGAGGGGGGGGGGGGGAGACACACAGAGAAAGAGAGAGATGTAGCAAAGGGCCGGAACCTTTCTTCTTCCCTCAACGGAGGCCGGAAACAGCTCGGGGGTGGGGGAGACAACGTGACGGACAACGTGGCATATTCACGTGAGGCGTGGCCTGTCCACACATATACATATTGTACGATATACGTTACGAAGACCTCCGAAAAATCTCGTCCCGTCTCCATGTGTCGCTTCCGAGCGTAGTCTGTTAGGGGACGTCCGAAAGTAGTTTTCGGACATTTCCCGGACTCTTTTAAAAACGTGAGTGGAGGGGGGGGGGAGGGGGAGGCGGTGCTGGGAGCAAACTGTCATTGGCACGGCCCGGAGTCTCCGGACTCCAGGACTGGCGGGTTCGATTCCCGCAGGCGGCCCCCAACGCACCTCCCCAAGGACGACTTTTATTTTCTTTATTTCGGAATTGAATTGTTTGGTTTTGTGAACCGCCACCTGACCGCCACTAACAGGGCTGGTGGTGGTCGGTGCACGGCACCGGCTGGACGGAACGGGACGGAACGGGACGGGACTGTTTCGGGAAGCGGGCTCCGAGTTGCATCGTTGCATCAGCCGGCTAGGCAGTGCTCCCCCCCCCCCCCCCCCCCGGCTGACCCGGTAGCGGCGACCGAGGGGCCGCGGGTGGCGGGGGCTGGCGGGGGGCTCAGTGATGGGGGAGGGGCTCGGGGGCGTGGTTGTTCTACTGGGGGCTCGCCTGCTGCTGCAGCACACACGGCGCGGCGTGCGGTGCGTGATGGGTGAGGGGGCAGGAGGGGGAGAGAGAGAGAGAGAGAGGGATAGAGGGGGGGGGGGGGCTCGCGCCGTTCGTTCGCGCCCAGGCCAGAAGAGACAGATAACATGTCGAGTCACTCACTCACTCTCTCTCTCTCTCTCTCTCTCTCTCTCTCTCTCTCTCTCTCTCTCTCTCTCTCTCTCTCTCTCTCTCTCTCTCTCTCTCTCTCTCTCTCTCTCTCTCTCTCTCAGCTGCGATAGACACGACCACGGCCGCCCACAAGACATGCCACACCATGGCTCGCCTGGAGCGCAAGTCCTGTATACTATGGGGCTATTTTGGGCGCCGATCGCATTAAGGACCGGGTCCGTCAAAGGCCAACAGACGAAGCAGGGCGCGGAGGTCAACGAAGGTCACGCCTCTGAGACCGTTTGCAAACCACGGAACGTTTTGGGAACTTGCAGAACCATACGGCAGGAAACGGCAGGGCCCAGACACCGGCAGGTGCGATGACTTGTTATATCACCTACAGTTTTATCGTTACCGGTGAGGGGATTGGTCAGGTGGGCGATAAAGAGTGATCCTCGCACCTGAGGCGGGAGTCGAACTCACGCCCCGCCCGACTGACGTCATGCAGCGTGGGGACCGTTCGGCAGGGCAGGCCAAAGCCTTCCCACCCACCCCCACAGCATCAGCTGACTCACCGCGGGACACACGGACAGGAAGTGGTGTGTGTGTGTGTGTGTGTGTGTGTGTGTGTGTGTGTGTGCGCGCGCGCGCGCGCGTCCCCAACCTTGGCCCTGCTGGGTCTGTGACGTTAGCGACGCGCGTATCTGCGAGTGAGCTGGAGTAAGCTGGCCACGGAGCTGGGTATTTTCAAACCGCAATTTATGATTCCAATAAAATGACGGGCTCATGAATCTTTGACCGGGGGGACAAAACCTATGTCGTCCCGGCTTCCGCCAGGACCCCTGCCTTCAACTTCGGTGATCTTACGGGAACCGGTGCTTTACGGCTGCTAGTTGGCCCCGGGACACAGCACTAGAACCCGCTACCCGGCTTGCGCCGGACGGATCTCCCGGCAACCCCTAGCCCGCGCTACTGCGCGAGGCCCCCTCCGCTAACCACGGCCTCCGGGACTCCATCATACTGTAGTGCCCTTCAACCGCAGTCTGGTTTGGCCCCATAAACCATGGGAGTCCGCCCCTGCGAAGATTTGGAGGACATAGGTTCCCTTCGTACACGGCCGAAGCCGCTGTACTCTACTCGCTACGTACCGAGTAGCGGCATGTCCGCACCTGCCAGATTCAGAGAGAGGAAAACAGAAGCTTCGAACCCTAGAAGCTCCCGTACATCCCCCGAGTCTCCCCCCGGGATTGCTCCCGAGGCACAGAACGCCCCCCCGGGCGGGACCCTCGAATCTAGGGAATCGAACCCTAGACCCTCGGGACCGGGGGTTTGTGCCGGCGGCGCCTTAGCCCGCACGGTCGCTTGGACAGCCATACCGACGCCACGTTCGGAAGCATATTTTAGCCACTGCCCTCCGAGCTGTCACAAGAAAAAGTTGAGCGACCGGCAAGATTTGAACCCTGGACCCGTCGGTCGCCGGCCGGTCCGCTTACCCATGCGGCTACCGAGCCACGGTCTCACTCGCCGGTGTTGGCGGCCGTGCGCAGACACCTCTAAGTTGACCCATACCGCTACCGACGCCCCACATAATGAACACGTACCAACATGCGTGACGGTTTCGGCCAGAGGAGGGCCCGGCTGCTGGCCCGGCGTGGCGCACTGTGATTGGCCTATGCAGGGTCATGTGATCGTTAGCAGCTGCCGCACAGACGGACGGACAGACAGACAGAGCGCGTCGCCTCAAGCAAACAAATCGACCCACCATTATTTTGAGTGATGGAATGGGATTTAGAAGAGGGCGAGGGGGGGGGGGGCTGGAAGCTGACAGGGTGAGTCACTGGTGCGCCGGCGAAGGGGGGGGGGGGCTGGGGAAGGTAGAAGGGGGTCACTTGACCTTCCCCCCTCCTTCCTCGTCACTCCTCACCGGCCGGCGTGCAGGCAGACGTGTCCGGACCTGTTTGGCGCGGCGAGAAGAAAGGCTCGTGTTATTAAATTGAGGACCCGCGCCGCACCGGCGTATGCTGGCCGGCTACCTTTCGGCGTAAAGCAGCGCGCTTTTTCTCTTTTCCCAACAACAACAACAACAACAACAACAACAACAACAGAGATACTCAGTGGGGGTCGGCGGGGCCTGCCCACACACTGTGAGGCTTGTTGCATACCTCTCAGGGAGGCTGCCCGCACCCTGACCCTCTCCCGATGTTATACCGCCGTTTCCATTCATGGTGCTCCTTATCTGTCTAGAGGTGCCCTCGCCAGGGGGACGCTTCTCTAGATCCGCGCCCCGCCCGGCCGTGTGTAGCTAGAACTAGAAAAACACTTGAGGGACCACTGGGACGCGGCGGTGCGTGGGATGCACTGGCGGCTGGAAACGTGAGGGGATTACCCGCGGCAGAGAGAGAGAGAGAGAGAGAGAGAGAGAGAGAGAGAGAGAGAGAGAGAGAGAGAGAGAGAGAGAGAGAGAGAGAGAGAGAGAGAGAGAGAGAGAGAGAGAGAGAGAGAGACAGACAGACAGACAGACAGACAGACAGACAGACAGACAGACAGACAGACAGACAGACAGACAGAGACAGAGAGAGAAGGTGGCTCGGGGAACTGCGGGCGTGGGAGCTGTGAGAGAGATACAGCAGGCAGACAGAGAGGCCATTGGCTGCTCTGGTATGACTGGCAGCGCGCCCGAGTACGATGGGTTGCCTACCGCCAGGCGTACTGTGTGCCGGTGCGGTAGCTGCTGTACCATGAGCTGTACCGCCGTTCTGTTTGTTTTCCATGGCGCGTCTGTTATTTGTTGTTATTTTGCAAACAGGAAAATCGTCGGGCAGTGTTGATCACGTGGTAGATAGTCACCCCCATACCTCCTCCCCCCTACCCCTTTTCTGAAATCGGGACAACGGCCTAACGCCAGGCCTATCCCGGCTAGAGGAAACGTCTGTAAATATAGAAATTGCTCGTTGCGTAAGGGGAGAACAGCAGAGGGAGCCTGGCAGGGCAGGCAGGGCAGCAGGGCGATTCCGAATAACTCTGTGAACTCGGACCTCTCTCTCGCTCTCTTACGGAGCACCTCACGAGTGCGACAGAGACAGGCAGGTAGGGGCTGCGCGGAGGCAGGTGGACTGAGGCGGGCGCAGCAAGCGGTTAGGTCCTTACGTTACTTGGCTGCTGTTTGACCTGACGCCGAACTGCGACGAATGTGGCGCTGTTTGTGTGGACGTCAACATCGACGGGAAGGGGAGGGAAAGGAAGGACGCGGCCTGGACGCGGCCGTGTAGTCCGAACTGCGATTTACGATTTTCCTGGGGAAACGCGCGCTAGCTCTTCCTGCTGTCGGGCCTTCCACGACTTCACTCCGCGAATATCTCCGAGTGGCTCTGAGACCCGGCTACGGAGAAGTGCGCACAGTGTGTCGAGACCCCCTCGAGTGGCTGCCGGGGCAGGCCGGGGCAGGCCGGGGTACGGCCCTGCGACAAAATTGTAGCCCTACTCAACGGGTGAACGGTTAGCACTTGCTCTGCGGATGCCACCCCGAGACCGCCGAGACCGATACCTCGAGTGCCGAGACGGGAGATAACGGGCAAGGATTGGTGAGAGGGAGACAGAGGCCGGCATTGGCGGAAGTGGAAGTGAGACGGAAGGGTCAGGCGGACAGTGTGCCAGCGTCAGGATAACGCCCTCCGATTGGTCGGCGGTTCGGTCATCGGGCAGCAGCCGCGCCCCCATTGGCCGCACCCGCACTGCGTGTGCAGTTGTATGTCGTCCCGTCCGCATGCCAGTGTGGAAGAGGGAAAGAGAGAGGCGAAAGAGGAGAAGAGGGGAGAGAAAGAGAACATGTGAAGTCCCCCTAATGCAGAGGAGGGAGATGGATTCATGTTCCGAAAGTGAAACATGACGTCAAAGTTTCTCGGAAACTGGACCGTCCCTAAAGCGCGACACTCGGGTCGTTACGCCCGCCGCGTCCAGCGAAGACGAAGCTCCAGTATGTTGATGCGTTTGGGACGACGATAAACGGTCGTACCACCCTAAGGTGTGAAAAATAAAAACAAAACAAAAGAAAAACCTGCACCGCGAACGGCGAACGCCTGCGAGCGCCGGGGTAGGCCAGCCCGCACGACACGCGTGCACGCACATGGCGTCGTTGGCTACCCTGCAGGCACTCATTCGCTGCGCCCAGGCTGGCCAAATTGGGTTTTGCGTTTGCGACAACACGGTGAAGGGTCCCCAAGCGTAAGGCGAAGGCGTAAGGCGAGGGCGAATGGCGCCGGAGCGCTGGCAGAGTGGCCAGCCCCTGCGGGGTAGGCAGTCCCGCCACGCTCGCGTGTTCGCCGGGACAGCCTACGTCACCCGCGCGACGCCAGGCCCGCGCCCGGACCTCTCTCTCTCTCTCTCTTCCCTAGCGGCTGTACAATGCGCACCTGTTCCGTCTCCCTCTCTCCCGCGGGGCTCCCGATCGGGTGCGAGAAAGGCAGAGAGCGATTGACGTATTGCAGAGTCGGGCTGTGTTGTCGTGCTCCGTGACCATTGACCACCGCCAGGCCGGCATTCCGACTACCCCACTCCACCCTCTCCCTTCCTCTCACCCGGAGCGACTCTCTCTCTCTCTCTCTCTCTCTCTCTCTCTCTCTCTCTCTCTCTCTCTCTCTCTCTCTCTCTCTCTCTCTCTCACGGCCCAGAAAACAACCTGTCGTGTGAAATTCGGTACACGAAATGACGGACGGTAACAGCGGCCGAAAACGGGCTGTCCGGTCGGTGGAACTCCGTTGTGCGCTCGGTTCCATCGGCGCCGACCACAGACCAGACAGTCCACAGATAACACGACAAACGGTGACGCTCTCATGGCAGCGAGCGTAGAGCGCCCGCAGCGCTCCCAGCCGAACAGATACAAAACGAAGAGGGCGAGCAAAGAAGGGAGAGCGAGGCGACAAAAAAAGGAAAAGAAAAGAAAAACCCTGCGCTCGCGTCTATTCCCCTAAACGTTGCACCCGATATGAGATAACCGGGGTCTGTGTGACTCTTGTCACTCGGGCTCGAGTGCTAGCCCGGTGCTGCCCCCTGTTCTGTTCGCCGTGTACTTCCCGTGGGTGTAGTATGAGAAATACTGCGTCTGTGGTCCTTCCCCGATCCGATATACACTTATCTTTTCCTGTGGCAAAAAAAAAAAAAATCGCGCTACGTTTGCCGCATATAAAAGTTCCAGTGGGGGCTCGAACCCACGGCGGCCGGCCGCAGCCCTGTCGCCGCACCCTCTGACGGGGGCCTCTGACGGGGGCATCTGCCAGGACGCCGCCGAACGAGGGTCGATGTAGTCGCCGTGCGTTATTAACCAAGTGTCCGCGTGACGTCGCACCGGCCCCCGAGCACCCCCGGGGGCCTCCCCTCCGCACTCACCTGCCCGATGTCACGGTAGTCGCCTTGCCCTTGGTGGCGGCGGCGGCGTCCGCCCCGCCTCCCTCTGGCCCCCTCTCCGCGCGGACGGCCCCCGGACGACGCGGTGGCCTCGAGGACGGCGTCGTCAACGCCCCCGGTCCGTTTTGAACAGCTTCAGCGTCCACCGGGACAGCCCCCGGTGAAGGCCTCTGCCCCTCCACGGAAGGATCATCCTGGCGAGGTCCTGGCCGCTGTGCTGTGTCTCCGAGCGGAGGCCCCCGTCAGCGACCCCGTCAGCGACCCCCGCACCGCCCCGCCCCCCCGCCACAGGACTAGCACACGCCCACGACGACACGACAGCCCAATGCCTAATTCCGATCAGAACATCCCTCCAAACGCGCCTCGCTGACTGGCTGCTCTGACTGTCCGGCTGGCTGGCTGACTGGCTGGCTGACTGGCCACTGATTCACGACTGACTGAGAGCCCGACACGACCACGGTGTGTCCAACGCGAGCGAGGCTGCGGCTGTCTGCAGCTGGCCACAGGGAGGGGCTCCAAGGCCTTGTCTTTGCCTCCACCCTCCCCCTGTACTTTATCGCGGCCGCGGGCTGTCCCTGCGGGTGTGTGGGGTACGGCGTGTGTGTGTGTGTGTGTGTGTGTGTGTGTGTGTCTGTGTGTGTGCTTTCGCCTTATGTCGGACCTAATGCGAAGCGAGTTCCCTCCTCGTCGTACAGGGCCTAGAGGATTCGGCGTTTGTCTGCGCTCATCTCTGATTAGCGGTGCCAAATCCCGCCTAGCAAGTTGATAAAAGTCCCCCCCCCCCCCTCGCTCCCGGCGATGTCCTCAGAGCGTCTTGTTCTGTGAGGCTCATTCGTATCACCACCATCCAGCCATAAAGGTTTCCGGGCGTTTGAAGTACTTCTAAGGTACTTGCGGGTACTTGCGGTACTTCAACGGGTACTTGCGTTAACGACAGGGTTCGAGTTGTGGCAAGTCGGAGCCGCGTTGGAGCGTCGGGGGCCGCCACTCGCTCTGTGACTTAGATTTTAGTGTACTCTGAATATATTCATCACTTGAAAATTGAGGAATGTCGTGAATATTTGGGAATATCCTAAATAAGAATAAGTTATGATCTGGCGCCCCGCGCTCACACAACCGAGAAGTTAATGATACCCTTCCTCTCCCGGCCCTGGTTAGGGAATTCCACCGATTCCACCGCAAGGTTTGTGTCATCCGGGAGGCCACTGCCAACTTCAGTGGGCGAGAGCGTTTGTGCAACGCACTCCCCGCTGAAGGGAATGCCACTCAATGGTAACCGGTTGTTATGCCTTGTGGTCGACTGATAAGGTAGAATCCCGTCGTAGCCCCAGAAGGGGTACTGTCTCTCGCAAGCGAGAGGTGCTCACCTACGTCCCAGATTCACAGGACTTACGGTAAGCGGAAAGGTCGAACCCAAGTCCCAATGGTTCGACTCCGGGGAGCGCCGCGGTCCTGATCGCTGACGCGTTACTGTCCCACGGTTCTTTCGGAGTGCACACGTGTCGCCCGTTCTTTTGGTATATTTTAACCTCCGTCCTCAGTCGGCAGACTTTCAGAAAACTTCTGGTCAGCACCCCCGTTCCGTTCGCCGCTGTCTCTCGGGCAGCGCCGGAATTGCGTGCGGCGCGCTCCGTCTGCGCTCAGGGCCTGGTCAGCCCATTGGTCCCGATGTTCAGGGTTGCCCTTGTGCATGTGCACCGCGCTGCTAAGACCGCTCGCCGAGCGCTTGGTTGCCTACTCGCTCGGCGCTCTCCGCCCACCCCCAACCCCTGACCTTCGACGACTCTTCCAGAGAGTACCCGCCCTCCCGCGTCGCCCTCTGGCGCCAACCCCCTCCCTCCACCAGCATCTCGGGAGTCTGGCGGGGAAGCGACAGGGCGCAGGGGACTGGGAATCGATACCGGGGGGTGCGGGGCAGAGGAGGAAGAAAACAACGTAGTAGGCTAGCCGGCGTGCACAGGCACAGGGCCTGCCGTACTGTACAACACCATGAGAGAGAGAGAGAGAGAGAGAGAGAGAGAGAGAGAGAGAGAGAGAGAGAGAGAGAGAGAGAGAGAGAGAGAGAGAGAGAGAGAGAGAGAGAGAGAGAGAGAGAGAGAGAGAGAGTGTGTGTGTGTGTGTGTGTGTGTGTGTTGTGAGTGACTTTGACTGACAGGGAGGAAATAAAAAAAAGCTTGCAACACAAGAATAATTTTTTTTTCATTTCAAAAAATTTTAAATTTAATTTACCAACTTCTGAAGTATTACATCCACACCTCTCACCTCTCCAAATAACTTCAGCCAGTCTTCAGACATCGATCACATTCCAGATACAAGGAGGATACCAATTATATAGGGGTACAACCACCACATCACTTGGCAGGTGTATTTAAAAAAATATATATATTTGGTAATTTTTCATTGTATCTCAAATTCATAAATACTGAGAAATAGAAATTTTAGAAACATTCAAAAACTTTCAGACAAACAAACTAACGTTCTGAACAATATATAATCCGGTAACATATAACGAACAGTAAGACACATTTTTTGTTAAGATAAAACAACCCCTGGTTCATAACAGAAAGTGGATCAACACAAAAGAGAATACTCTTTCAAAATCCACACAATTTGAGACCATGATTTCTGTAGCAATACCAAGTGCACAACTTCATAAAAACAGAAAAACAAAATAACAGAACCTTTGTGAACACAGTAAAAATTCCATATATAGATTTGAGGCCTAATCTTGAGTACAATACAAAGTTATTTCTGATTGCTCATAAAGAATACCTATTAGATAATTTCAATGGTTTGGATAACACAGAAAACTTCACTTTACTGATTTTAAAAATAATATAAAATACATAGACACACACACAACAACAAAGAAAAGCGAGAAGGAAATAAAAAGGATAAGTGAACTTGTTGAATGCTTCAATTCTGAATGTCCTCCTCTATCATTAATCTGTACAACAGATCTTTATCACAGGCAGGAAGATTACAGCTGGATTAAAAATAATTGGTGCTCAAGAGCCAGTCCAGCTCGGCAGAGGAAGATAGCTACCCCAACCACTACCACTACTTGTTTGTGAGGCACCTGGAAATTAAAAGATATGAAAATAAGCATCACATAAAGCTTATAACTATTCTTTTTTGAATGAGTTTGATTGAAAATGAAATTTGAACCTTTGGCTGCAGTCTCAACCAAGCCTGCTTCCTCAGGGCTAAGTTTTAGAATAGTATTCAAAACAGGAACTAGACGTTGTCTTTCATCTCCACTTTGAAGAGTTATGAACTGCAAGTAAATAACAACTTTGATTAATATGTCCACATTAACTGTACCAAGTGCATTGCATCTAGAAAGAGAATAAGCACTGACCTTTACAACAATATTTTTTAAGTATTCTAAATTGTGGGCATGTTGAGCTCGCTCTTCACTGCGTTGTTGCCTTCTGATTTCCTCTTTAAGGACAGTATTCAGTTGGGACAGACGTGCAGCATCGCTCTCTGCTTCACTCAGCAGGGCAGTTAAATGAGCTGCTCTTGACTCACATGCACTTAGTTTAGAATGTAGCAAATCTACATTCAAGTCTGACGAATTGGCTCTGGGAACATCTTTGGAAAGAATGAGGGATGGAAGGAATGAGTTCATTTTTTTCTACAGATTACTCTAAACACAATGAAAACCAGATGAATGTAAAGAAAATATTAAAGTAACAAAAACCTCTAGCATCATCCTCAGGGTAGGTAGGGGAGGAAAGAAGCTTGTCAAGAGGCACAAGCTCATGTCTTCTATCCTGACTCGTAACCGAAATACGGCGGGAAGGGAAAGAATCAACACTCTCAGATCCCTGCAAAAAGGATAAAAATCTAAGTTCCTACCCTAAAGTATATTCCACACTGGACACAGAATACATGAAAATCTTCAGTATTAATAGCAGATAATTAGATTTTGGTGCTAACTTCTCCTTCTTCCCGATGCAAAGAAGATAAACGCATCGCAAGGTCAGGGTCAGAATGAGCAGCACTTGGTAACTGAACTGTCCAATCAGTGACTGGTGATGGCCCACTCTGGATACTAGAAGAACGATCATTCTCTCCATGACCAGTGACGGAGTTTGTAATAGATGCCTGTAGGGTCTCTAGTTGTTCTGTTAAACCTACAATTTTCTTCTGCTGTGTTGCTTTTAGATCTTCAAGTTGTTGCTGTAAAAAGAATAAAATTAATATTTATGCACCCTCATACCAAAAAGGAAGTAGATTTCAGGAGAAACATACTTTATAGCACTGGACAAGCATGTCGGACTGAAGTTTAGCTTGCTTGGATTCTTCAAGTACAACTAAGAGTCTTTCCTCAGCAGCATGTTGGCGTTCCACTGCTTGAGCACAAGATTCCTTGCTGATTTGAACTTGTTTCATGGCACGTAACTTCTCTTCACGTTCAATATTGGCTTCTTGCACAGCAGCTTGAAGCTGGGATCTTGTAGTTCAATCCAAGAGAGGTAGGCAAAGTTAGATGCTCAAAGTTTGAAGAGAATTTTTTTTTTGTGGTAAATGTGCAATACTTACGTAGTTTGTTGAAGGTTTGCTTTCAATGTGCTAATATTGACACGTAATCTTTCTACTTCAACCTCAAGCTCTTCCACATTATGAAACGTGCCAGACGAGGGGGCACGTTCCTCTTGCTTTGCAGACTGGCGCAGCACACTTTGAGCACGTACTTTGTAGTTCTCAAACTCAGTCCGTACTGAAGCTAGTTCATCCTCTAGAGCCTTGTGGGAATCTTTAAATGTAGAGCACTGCTCTTCTAATTGGAATATCTGTTAAAAACATTAGAAATAGAACCAGACCCTGTGCAGATACAATATTTTTTCTGTTGAATCTTACCTGCCGGCTCAGTTTTTCAACCTGAATTCTTGCACTTTCTTTAGTTTGAACCTGTTTTGCAGCAAGATCAGAACACTGGATATTCAGTTCCTCAGTAAGGGCTTGCTGCCTTTCAAGTTGAATTCTGAGTTGCTCAATAGCTAATTCCTTGTCTTTGCATTTTTTCAGCACCCTGTCTAAATCTTCTTTGGTTCCTGTTAATGAATCCTTCAGCTCCTGGCAAGCCCTTTCTTTTTCACTGAGTTTACCCTCTACATCTTCAAATTTATTGTTCAGAGATATAAAGGAAGAGTGTTCATCTTCTAATTCCTGTCTAGCCTTTCTTAAGAGGTCACGTTCAGAGGATAGCTCAGAGGTAAGTTTGGACACAGATTTCTGAAAAGAACAAGTTCCATTGAAACACACACACACACACAACACAACATGATTCCCATTCTAATTAAGGAATTTCTAAATACCGACTTCCATATCAGCCATTTCCAAACTTAATACACTTTTCTTTTTGGCATCAGCACAGGTCTCATCTAATTGTTCTGCCAATTTCTGCTTTTCCTCTTTGAAGTTTTCCATCAAAACATCTTTTTCTTTCAGCTCTTTCTGAAGTTTATCAAGTTCAGCACGAAGAACATCAGAGTCAGCCGAAGAGGACTCCAGGCTTGACATGGACTTCTCTAGGCTGAGAAGGTGGAACAACCGACAGGAGTCATTACATACAATTTATCACTTTTCATTTTTCCACATAGGAGATCTCATAAACTTACTTTTTCTTTTCATTTGTTACACGCAGGAGATCTTCCTGCACAGAGGCAAGCTCAAACTTTTTGGATGCAGACTCCTGAACAGCAGCTTCAAGTAATTTGGTAAGCTGCTGTTGGTCCTTTTTCTGTTCTTCAAGCATATCTTGTAAACGATCAACCTCAGACTGCAAAGTCTACAATTTAGAAATCAAATGAGAACTTATAAGCATAGGCTGCACACGACTAAAAACATCCAGTCACAAATGGACTGACAAGTACCTGAACTGTCTTAGCATGAGATGCTAAACTGTTAAGTTTAGCCTGGAGCTCTGACTTCTCAGCTACACTTTTAGAGCGTTCCCCTTCGAGAGTTTGTGTGAGTTCAGTGACTCGTTTCTTCAGTTTAACAGCTACTACTCTGAGCTAAAAGTTAATCAAATAATAACATTTTGTGGGATCTTATTTCTTCAAGTCCAAGAAAATAAGTGAGTATGTTGTGAGCAATAATGGAAACTTACCTTAGTATACTTGTCTTCAAAAGAGTCTTCTAAATCTTTCATTCTGGATAGCTCTTCATTCCGACTCAAAGAAAATGTGCTGGACACTTCTGTGTTTGTTGTTTCATTGGTAACTGTGAAGAATGAAACAATTTAATATCTCCTCAAAACAGAGACACTTTTTTTTTTTTAATAACCATGAGTAAAATAAATAAATCTGAAGCTTACCAGTATCTCTTAATTTTGATAGCTCTTGTTCAAGATCTTGCACTACTAATTCTTTATTATGAAGTGCATCTTGCAAATTGTTAATCTGTAGCTTCAAATCTTCTTGTACTTTCATTTTACACTGATCAGATTCATTTTGTACCTGCATACTTTTCAGAAGATCTTCCTTCTCAGCAAGTTTACCATGTAAATCTTGCACTTCAGCCTTCAAATCTGAAAAGCACTCTTGCTGTTTCTTTGCCTCATCACATTTTGAAGACAAGGCATCATTTTCAAGCTGTAGCACATCAACCCTAGAAGAATATTCTGATAACTGAAGTTTAATCTGATTCATTTCATTCCCCATTTCCATGAGTTCTGTTGATAGTTTTGAAATTGAGTTTTCTTTAAGGAAAATTTCCTCATCCTTTTTTAACATTTCCTGTTCCATAGAGGTCCTTTCGACACTGAGCTTGTCCACTGACTCCATAGCTGACTTCTCCTGTTTCCTAGATGTTTCCAGCTGGCTGTTCAGCTCAGCAACCATACATTTGCTCTCTTCCAAAAGTCTTTTTTGCTCAGACACTACATTTTGCAATTCTCCTAATTGTAATGTCAAGTCATTTAAATGCTCATCCGATCTTTCAGTGTCACTTTTGTGCTTCTCACAGTTTCCACAAGGAATTTTTTCTTCACTGATGGTTTTTTGTAAAGACTTCAACTCTTCCTCCTTTTTTGCCAAACATGTTTCATAGTCTTTCTCCAAATCTATCAGCTTTTTCTTGTAATTCTCTACCTCTTTATTCAGATTTTCATTATCACTCTGAAGAGAGGACACCTTGTCCAAAACTTGCTGATGATCGGACTGCAGTTTACGCATTTTAGAAGTACACTCAATTTGTACCACTTTAGTTTTTGTTAGCTTGTCTTCTGTGTCTTTGAGTTCTGATTTTAAATCTGAAATAGATTCTTCTTTTGATTTGATATCTAGATCTCTTGCAGCCATATCCCGAATCAGGTTAAAACTTAATGTGGTATTATCTTTCACGTCTCTCCCTAAATGATGACAATTAACTCTCAGTTCATTCATTTTCTCATCTTGCTTATTCATCACCTCTTTGAGCTGCTCCATAGTTTTGGTAAGAGGCTCATCAGTCAATACAGCTCCTGATAAACGCTGTATTTCAGCTTTTAGATTTTCAATATGTTCATCAGATTCCTCTGCGTTCTTATCCATGGTGGTGTGTAGCAATTCAATCTCTTTATCTTTTTCAGAGATCCTGTTTTTAAAATCATCTTGCAAGTCATTTGTTTCCTTTAACTTACTAGTGACGTCTACAAGTTCTGTTTCTAAAGCCTTGATTTTTGTTGTGGCCACAACATCCTCAGATGCATGCTCTTCAATTTCATCGGTATTTTCAATCTCTGGAGTTTGTTGCGTTCCTGACAAGTCCACCTTAAAAGAAACAAAACACACAGATTATAAGTTACGCAGCAGCTTACAGATTTAAATATTCCTCCGACACAGAACAAATATAGAGTAAATTAGATCAAATTTAAAACGATTCGCCATGGATTCGCAAATTGGTTGGGCTGGGATGCCTTGAATACTACTGAACACCTATTGAACACTCGTCTTACTTTGACATCACAAGTATTTTAATTATTTGTAGAATTAATGCTAGAAAATAATTTAATTAATACAAATCTAAAATAAACTCACAATATCTTCTTGAGACATATTTGGGTTTCGTCAAGGTATCTTGGGGCTGATTCGGTAAGCCAATCAACTCCAAAACGCCCCCGTCATGAGTGACACGAACTTGGCTCGTGTGTGACCACGAGTACAAAATATGAAGTTTCTGTCGATAATATTGACAATCTGTAAATCTTCTCGACGTTGCAGTTGCAGAGTTGTAGACAGTCTAAAGCAGACGTTCTGTTAAGACGTAAAATTTAGGCATCTGTCATCTGTCAAGTCAGCACTGTACTTCCATAGTACATGTCAGCCAACATTAATATGTTCATGTCCAATGTAGCACCGGGGAGATCCCTCTTTCCCACACATAACCAGAAACACCGCAGGATGGATAGAAACTGCGGTTTTAACATTCATTAGAAAATGTATTGAAATAAGATCTAGAAAAGATGTCCTAGATGGTCCTCCGGGGAGAAACCATTCCATTCCTCCCTGGAGGGAATTCTCCAGAAATTGTCTGCTACTGACAGCTGCCCGATATCAAAACAATTCAGATTTTACAGCCCGGAGTTTTAGATTTAGAGTTTAGAGTGCGTTGGATAATTCCAGAGTATGCATTTGCTCATAGAGTGTCGCGTTAAATCACCATGGAATTCATTTCCTATGAATTATTGACAGATTGTTCGATATTTTTGATGGGCTAGAGGCCTGCGAATAGTAACCTGATAATAACAGTGGCAAAATGAATTGTTGATTTTTGTTGCCTTCCAAAAATTGTCATCTCTTCGTAGATGATCATGTGTTTTCTCCGAAAAAGAAGATCGTAGTGGTTAAAGGGGCGTGCCCCTAATTCTCTTCACTTCGGAAACAATACAACAAGTTTGTAAGTGTGGATTAACCATTCCACTCACCCTCATAACCTCATCTTCTGCTTGTGTTTAGTTTAAATCACACCTTGAAAACGCTGCGTTATGAAACAAACTCGCATTTTCCTGCCTCACACCTAGATCAGTGAGCATTCTTGTGCAGTGCCGAGCCGTTATCTCTCTGATAACAAGCTATTTATCTAGTTATTTCCTGTCATTCAGTGGGTGCAGTCTGTAGATACTAGCTGTTACTCCTAACTCCACCTTCAAACATTCATGAATTCTGAACAAGATCGTTACTAATGGATTTCTAATTTATTACAGATTAAGATGAACTTTTCATCCAGTGTCCCCTTTGGGGGATCTGCAGAGTTCCTCACTCTGCAGCCAGCTATGGCTGCTCCCTGGAACTTAAACAAGAACTACAGCGGTGTCAATCTTGAAGATATTAAAATGGATAGTAACTTTGCCTGGCTTCTTTGCTCTCTCGTATCTGCTATGGCATGGGTCATATATATTACATATTACAGTTCAAGAGTTATAGGTCATATGCTTACTTATGTATTAAATCGTTTTTTTATTCAAGAGGGGCATTTAAAAGTTGGTGAGTAGTATGTCAGTTTTTGGGACTATGTGATGTCATGCTACTTTTATCATTGCTCTGAAAATTCCTTTTCTTTGTCTGCAGGTTCCTTTACCTGGAATGTTCTTTCAGGGAAGATAATGTTTAGGGATGTGGCTTATATAACTTATGACTACACAGTAAGAGTTCAAGACGGGTACCTAATATTTAGGTGGTGGCGTTCTTATGTTCCCAAAGATGTATCAGAAGGTACAGTGCGACACATAAACTTTTGGAGTACGTACCTCATAGTGTGGTCTAATCAATTACATTTTCTTTTCGTACAGATCTCTCCCATTCTGATACAAGACTGTCTGTAATGCTCAATGGTTTTGAGCTTCATGTTTATAACAGATCACACATGTATGCCAGACTCGAAAAAGTGTTTTGTCTGGAATCACTCTTGTTCCCTCCTGGAGAGAGCCCATTCAAAGGTACCATTGAATTCTCCTGCCAGTTTTCACATGATTGTCTCTGAAGTCTGCCACAACCCATTATCTTACCTTGCTCTATCTTCCAGACGATGCTGACGCATCT
The DNA here is from genome assembly GCA_038380765.1 of Odontothrips loti. Taxonomy (NCBI): domain Eukaryota; kingdom Metazoa; phylum Arthropoda; class Insecta; order Thysanoptera; family Thripidae; genus Odontothrips; species Odontothrips loti. Next base: position 9,598,072 of record CM076258.1, read on the forward strand.
GCTACTGCAGCTCCACAACAGAGGCCGCAGCCTGGTGCAATGCTGGGAAAGAGTTGGCGTGATTTAATACCTGTCATAAAAGTTGATGTTTCTTCAGGGAGAGTGGTGTTTGGCAACCGTATTGTTCCAACCACATTATCAGTCAATGTTGAAGAAGCCCATTTTGTTTATTCTACCAAGCCAGCAGCATCTAGATTAGATCATTTCATGCATTTTACTAAATGTAAAGCTGAGAACTTTAAGGTGCGTTCATTAATTGGTTGCATTTCCATCTCAATATTTCATTCACCTTCAGTATGTTTATATTCTTTAATGTCCCATACCTAGGTAATTCTTGCTCCCAGCCCAAAGTACACAGGTATGGTGGATGATCCTCCCAGATATATGGGAGAAGGATTTGTAGTGCTCTCATCCAATAATATAGAGATATATTATTATATGGATGAGCCTGGAGTTGTACCAGAGCGGCCAGAAATGCTGAGATTAGCTAATGGAGATATAGTGGAGTCTGCACCACCAATTTGGGGGATGGACATTAAGGTATAATCCAATCCTCTGTGATTACCTTTTCCTGTGCAGTTTTCTTCAATATAATTCTGAAATAAACTTTAAATTTTACAGTGCGGTAAAGGCACAGATTTTAGCTATGGACCATGGGCTGACCGTCAAAGAGAACATCTCTTTAAGTTCTTTTTCCCAAATGATTATCAATCAATGAAAGTAACAGAACCTTTAAAACCTGGAGAAAAGCGCCAAGTTCAGTCTTTTGATATTCGATTGAGCACACTGAATGAAGCCACTATTGATATCCTTTTCTCCAAAAACAAGGTAAAATTGGGAAGATTCCACCTTATTTTTTACTCTTGATTACTCGTGACTCAATAATTTGCTGAGTTAAAATTGTAATTAAATTTTCAGGAAACAAATGCTATTCATATCAACATAGGCCCTGGTTCTTACTTAGAAATTACCATACCATGGATAGTACAACCAGATGGTTACACAACGAAAGTTAATGGGCAGTTACTTCACCTTGAAGCATCGACTAGCTTACAGTATCGTAGTTTAGTTGAAAGTGAAACCTTGGAATTTGCTGTCAAGTGCCATTATCCCTTACGCTGGAATGATCATCAAGAATGGATTCTCAACCTGACAGGATGCAAAGCTACTGTAAACCTAATATTTGCTCACAAAGGTTTCTTTCAAGGTACATTCTCTTCCCTACCTGTCTTTTACTCATAAGAATTCTATTGAAGTTTTACTTCACAATTCTTTCTCTGTCCTTGCAGATATGGTGAATGACTGGGCCAGCAAAGCTCGTCCAGATTTGTTACATTTTATTCCCTACACATGGAAATTATCCCTACTTTTAAAAGAATTCGAACTTATAACTCTTTGTAATGAATACAATTGGATTGATTGCTCCTCTCAAAATCAAGAGAACTGTAAGGCATTTGTCTGAGTCGAGTACTTCAGTTTTTTTGTGTTTTTCTCATGTGATTTGTCATCATGGTACATATTTCTGCCTTGTTGCAGCTCACATTGCTTTCTGTGGAGATTTATTTGACCTGTCCTTTGATCTCCCATTTGTGGACTTTTTACCTCCTACAGTTCCTTTGCGGTTTTGGATTCAGGTCTGTAGCAAATTGAATTCAAGAGAGTGGAGTAACTCATGATTAATCTATTGCTCTATTTTTGTGTTGCTATTTTTATTATCTTGTATTTTCAGGGAGAAAGTGTTGATCTTACTCTCTACCTTCCGGAGGTAAACAGCAATCGTAACATACTATTGGCTTTGGATTCAAATGCTAAAATTCTCGGAAGGGATGGAAATCTCAGACAGAAATGTGAACATGTCAGAAGGTGGAGAAATGTTTGTCAACGCAGGTGAGTTCTCAAGCACTGTCCATGATTTGTATCACACAATTTGCTCTTTAAGTTACCCTGTTTTTAATCCCACCAAATTTATAATCTCAGCACGGGCTGGGTAGATTGCTGGTCCGTCCCAATTGTGGCTCTGAGTATTCATTACACCTATCATCCAGCACCTCCTCTTGGTCCTCCTCCTCAAGCCAATATCACTACACCAGAAAAAGAGGAAATTTTATTGTCCCCCATGAGAATTCCACATGGTCGGAAAACATCTCAAATGCAGTGGAAACAGGTAGAATTTCATTTCGCGGAACTGAAGGCTTTAGTTTTACAGCACAAATGAATTTATTTTGTTTTGATTTTAGCTACATGATACCACTCAGAAGTTAGATCCAACAACAATGCCAGCTGATATTGTCTTGGTGGAGCTAGAAATTGGACCATCAGTGATGCTGTTGTATGGCTCACTCCTACGCAATTTCATGCATTTAAAGGTTAGTTGTGATCGCATTCGTGGTTTACTACAACCTGTTTTCAGATCAAACCAATTAATTAATTAACCACCATTAATTGCTCTTCTTTTTTGACTCTCAGGAAAATATTTTTGGTGAGGATCAGACATTTACTGACATGACACAAAATCAAAGCCCTGCTCCGAGCTCACCTGTGCCTGGAGCTGCTCGTGCTGGTGGCAACACTGCAGCATCAACGAGCACTTCTACCACACCCCAGCCTCAGATACAGATTCGGAAACATGCCGATTGCAGAGAGTACAGGCCTTTACAGGTCACTGTGTCAGTTACGATGCATGACATTCAAGCTCATCTTGTCAAAGTGAGAAACTATGACATTTATTTTAATTTTAAATTACTATTTTAAACAAGGTTTTACTGCTTTACAATTTTAATTTCTTATAAAAATAAATTGCGTCATCACAGAATTGCGGTGAGAAGGATCCTCCGTGTCCTATCATTCTTGTGGAGCGTTTCGGGTTTGAGATGAAAAAATCATACAGGGAAACTATTTTGCAAGTCCTTGTTTCCCCATCCTTCCTCATTAGTTCAGACCATGCCTTGCGTCCTGGCCGAGAGGGCCATCTTAACCAAGGACATCTCATGTTGTCATCTCTTCAGGTATGCATCTTCAAGCCGTCTTTTTTATAAAAATATTTAAACAACTCATATTTTAATACATACTAAGATATTATTTTTGATGTACCATTCCTTAGGTTCGTCATCATGCCATGTTCAGTGATGAAGGCAGATCACTTGATGAGGATACTCTTGAATATGCTTGGTTGGTCGAAGTTCAGTTGGGCAAGCTGAGTGGCAAACTGACTGCTCCCCAGGTAAATCATCTTTTGTTAAATGTACATCTTGAAATGCTCAGCAGTGTTGTTTAGTGTGTGTAATTTTATGTTTGGGTCATTTACAGCTTCACCATCTCATTACTGGACTGGAAACATTTGTGATGTTGATTTGTGACTCAGAGAATAATATGAGACCTCCACGAACCCCCAAGCCTTGTATGCATGGTATACCACCTCTATTGTGTTCTGAGTCAGATGTTGAAACACGGTACTCATGCCCAACCAGTGATCAGGTCAAATATAGAATGACAAGAGTCGCCATTGATGAGATTGATATTTATTTGTTGGAGCAAAACACTGCAATTGAGTTATGGGTAAGCCTTGAACTTGAAGTTACCAGGGAATTCTCTGACTTAACTCCAGAGCTTAAACACCTTCTGAAAATATTTACAGGCTTGTCCAATTCGGGTGTCTACATGCAACTTGCATGGAAACCGTATCAAGTCCGGTGTGACTGCACTTCTTCCTGCGGTAGAGTTGCATCAATTTGTAGCCACTGGAAGCCACATAGGTGGACCAACTGGGAGCAGCACCAACACGACTGGCAGTGGAAGTGGACGTAGTCAACAACCCAGTCAACAAGGCAACAATGGCAAAGGCCCTGGAACTGAAAATTCAGAACTGTGGCTTGAGGTTGGATCTGTGTCATTTGGTCCTCTTGTAGTGGAGGCAGCTATTTCTTTGCCTTCACCACAGCATAGTTTGCACCTTGTCCAGCATAAGTATGTGGTTCATAGCAGATGCTTCAATGATAAATATTTTGAGCAGTGTTTAAAAATGCAACATGTTTCTCATCCTCCAGGTACTTGAAAATCCATGATGAGTGCAATAGGCGCCTGTGGTTCCTCTGGGGCCCAGAGAACACCTCTAATGGAAAGTCTCCAGCCAAATGTGGTTGCATTGGAGGCTGTGCATTCTTTGGAAGCAATCGTAATGGACCTCGTTTCTTTAAACCCACCCGGCAAGATGCAGCAGATGGAGTGAACACTGCTTCTTTCAGGTATTTTGATTTTGACTTATGCCCACTTTTTATTGTTACTGTGCTTTGTTAATCTCTTTTTGTTCTTATATTGCATGTCATCTGATTGCAGGATATTTGAAGGTGACAAGGACTATGGGTACGGCCAAAGCATTCTACATGAAGGATCCCTTGTCTTTCACACTCCGCCATATGGCTCTCAAGATGTTACTTTATATGATCCGGCATGCTTTAATCGCTCTAATCCCCCTGCCTCATTTTCTGGATTGACTCCCAAGGTATGTGGAGTACTAATACAGTAAACCAGAGCCAAATTATGCAACCTTTGTTTTTATTATAATTATTTACCATTTTTTGTTACAGGTGGTTTCAGCGGATGCTGCAGAGAGCCCCACTATGCTTAGCACAGCCTCTCCAGCATCCCCAAGTCCAGTCGGAGATAAGAGATCCATCAATCGCCGTTTCTCATACACTTCATTGGCCAATAATAGAGGCCAGACTCCTCAGCCCCTTCGTGATGTTCCTTATGCAAGACTTGTAGACGGCAATATATCTAATCTTCTTCCTCAAAAGTTGGATTCTGACTCCAAACTTCACACAGAAAGAAGTAAATCCATACTTAGTGTACCTGAGGCAGATCTTGCCCCAAAATGCAGTGTGTCAGATTCCAAACTTGCTGTAGATTACTTCAACTCTTCTCGCAATCTCACAACCAGTCAGGTATGTTTTATAAAAATTATTTAAAATAATTAAGTTTAAGAAAAATAATTCTTTACCACTTTTGTAATTAAATTCCAGGTCCAAACTGCACAGTCACCACTGGGACCACTTCCTTCAGACTCAAATCATTCCCTGCAGGATGCTCTTCAAGAGGTTCAACGCACCTTTTCCATGGGAAGTGAGAATCCATCAGAAGTATTTTATTCTGCCGATGAAGATCTCAGTAGCCTGGCTGGAGGTGCTGGTGGGAGTGCGGCTTTCAGCAGGAACAGTTCGCTCCAGCACTCTGGATCTACTCTTCACAAACAGGAAACTAATGGTGTTGGCGTTCAAAGGTGTGTAATAGAACGTGTTGGTATAGGTATCTTGTTTTCCACTCGCATCGAAAACACAGCATAGATTGACTTTTGACTCTATTGCTCAGGAGAACCTCAAGTCAACAAAGTATGATTCTCCCAAGTAGTGCTACCCCTGTTAGTCCTGAGACAGTTGACACTCGCAGCTCTCTTGATTTGGGAGTCATAGGCAGGGAGGAAGAGAAACGCCGTTCCCCTAGTCCTTGTTGTGTCAATGGACACCTGTCTGAGCCATCAGAACCTGAAGCCCCAGTGAGCATTGACGGAACTTTATTCAGCATCTCTTGTTATCCAATATATAATTTTTTTAAATTTCTAAAATTTGAAAATCTTTGCAGAATCTGGACAGTCACCTTGTGGATTCATCAGATTCACCATCGGTTTCCAGCACATCATTTCTTTCAGCTGTGTCTTCTCAAGATGATTTAGCCCTAGTCAATTTGCACATGCAAGTGAACAAACCAATAGTAGATTCACCACTTTTGATGTCTAGTTATGTCAATCACTTATCACAGGTATAAGTTGTACAAGTTTTTATCTATTTATTTATTTATTTAAGTTAATTTACTATTGACTACATACCTTCTCTTAGGTGAGCTGTGCAAACTGGGCACATAATTCTTTGCCCTGTGGCTGTGATGCTTTAACTGCCCCCATGCTGCAACGCACACATGAGGGACGTCTTATTTACATTGGTGGGAGATATGTCCCCCATTTTGAGTTTTTGACAGAAGGATTTACGTCTTTGAAAATGGTGAATCGTAATCAAGATAGTCATGGAACACCACCACCTCCCTCAAGCAAAACTCCAACCCACCCTTATTCGTGGGGAGATAGTCCAAACATGCAGAGTGCCAAGACTAATGGTGAGAGTACAACAGGTATGTTTATTCAAGGAAAGTTGTAATGTCTAATCTGTTTATAATTCACTTCATGAAGTTTAACTTGATAGAAATTCTTTCAGATTGTGAAGAAGAACTTCTGGCTCTTCATACTGAGATGGGAACAAGAACTACCGTCATTGTCAAGCTCAAAGGTGACGTCGATGTGATGCTGAGCCCACTCGTACTAGAAAGCCTGCAGAGGTTAGTCATTTTGATCAATTTTTGATTGCTTCCTATGGGTTTGTATCACCCTTTCAATATTTTTTGATTTTCAGGTTTATTGATGCTCTGACTCCAACTTTTGCCACATTACATCCCCTGACAGTATTGACTCACTTGCACAATGAGTGCATCAGCTCTGTATGTGCTGCTAATGTCCTGAAACATGACCAGTCCCTTTCCTACCTATCTCAGCTACAGGCAAGCAGTAAGCACAGCACTGCACAACGAGAAATCAATGCACCCCCTCCCACAACCACTTACGAAGAGTGTATTTACACTCAGACCCAGGGAACAATTCATTTCCCAAAGGTATACAGATTACTTGTCTGAAATATCTTAATATCTGTTCAATATTGTTTACACTGGTATTTTTCAATTTTTATCCTAGGTCAATGTTACTGTGCTTCAAGCGTCTCTTGTGGAGGAAATTATTTCATTCGCAGCTTTAGATAATATTCGTGATTTGACTTGTGTGTCCTTGTTTGCTATCTGCTTGGACACAGTCACTGTTAGATTTCATGTTGGGAAGCAGGTAAGTGCATCACTTGGCCTTTTTCCTTTTTATGTCATGCCGCCGTGATATTACAGTTTTTTTCTCTTCCGTGCAGACTCGAGAAGTGGTGCAGACTTTGAATCGGCCTGTGGTCCTGCCGGCCAACAAGAAGTCCACGAGTGGCTACAAGGGCCTGCGCCCGTTCCTGGAAGGTCTGCAGATGCAGGCCCGCGGCGTGGCCCGTAACAAGATAGGCGCCGAGCCGGTGTACATCGAGACCTCGGACAAGCAGCTGGAGGAGACCATCGTCGCCCTGAACGTCGGGAAGGTGCACGCTCAGCTGCGGAGGTTCCGCAACGAGAGCTCCATCCTGAAGGACGCCGTCATCACTGCCATCCCGGAGCACTGCTCCCGGGTGCTGTTCACTTGCGCGAGGGTGGCGCCGAGCAGGGGCCTCGGCCTGGGGCCGCATATGGAGCCCCCGCCGCCCCCGCAGGACAAGGATGGCGCTCCGCCGGGGACCGCCGCCGAAGAGCGGCTGGGCTTCATCATGTTCGAGTGCGGCCTGGAGGGGGTCTCCATCAAGGTGGTGAAGAGGTCCCAGCTCGACAGGAAGGAGGGGGACATCGAGGACAGCGAGGTGGAGGCCGCATACACGGACTCGGTCCGCTCCCGGGACGACCTGGACATCGGCCACTGTGACGACTCGGCCTCCGGGAGGGGCAGCCGGAGCCGGCTCCCGGGCAAGCAGACGCTCTCGTCGGTCCCCGAGGGCAGCACGGGTAGCGCGGCCTCGGCGGCGGCGTCGGCCGCGGCCTCGACGGGGGCCTCTGGCCTGGGGCCACACGGCCCGCACGGCCTGGGCGCGCACACCTACGCCTACGCCGACGTGGACGCCCCCGGCAACGCCAGCACGGCCACCAGCAGCGCGGGCAACGCCCAGCTGCTGACGGCGCGCGGCTGCAACCACGCCAACACCTCCTCCTGCGTCATCGAGCTGCACAAGGTGTGGTTCAACTTCGCGGCGCCGCCGCGGACCCCCATCACGCGCAAGATCGACTTCACGCGGCTGGACTGGAACCTGCTGAGCACCGCGTCGCCCGCCATCAACGCCTGGATGAACCCCAGCAACCGCCTGGCCATCCGCGTGGTGCACATGTTCCGCTGCAAGTACCGCCGGGCCACCGCCATCGTGTCCAGCCTCATGGCCGAGGCCCTGGACGTGCAGAGCATCCACATGCCGGTCAAGAGCCGCTACGGCCGGTGGACGCCCATGGCCAAGACGTTGGTCGAGGACCCGTCCTGCCAGCTCTGCAACGTGCTGCTCAAGTACGTGCTGCAGACGGACATGGCCAGCATCGAGGCCAACCTGCGCGAGAGCGACCTGCCGCACCTGTCCACGCTGCGCCAGGGCGTCATCGTGCTGAGCCGCCAGTGGAAGAACGTGCTGTACACGCCGCTGCTGCTGGAGCACAACTTCAAGAGCAAGCACATCAAGCCCCTGAACGTGACGTTCGCGGTGCCCGACTCTCAGGACGAGGACAACGTGCTGACGGACGGGGAGCTGTCGGTGACGGACGAGTGCGCCATGCTCATCGACAACACGCCGCACGTGCACGCCTCCAACACGCTCACGTCCCCCACCCTGACGCCGCGGGTCGAGGACGGCGACGGCGCCACCGCCCAGTCCTCGCCTCATGACGCCCGCAAGAAGAAGATGAAGAAGAAGGGGCTGGCGCCGTCCCAAATCCCGTCGTCCTGCAGGGCCAGCATCGTCTTCCCTTTGCTCACCAGCTCCATCCACCGAAAGAGCGACGCCGAGAAGGCTGGCGGCGGCGGTGGCCTCGGCCTCGGCCACCTCGGCTTCGGGACGCACAAGGAGGACCAGCAGCGCTCGCCCATCGCACATATTCTGGGCTCGAACCCTAGCATTTATTCCGGAGGGGGCCATGGGAGCAACCACTCCCTGGGAAGCCAGGATTATCACAACGCCAATCTCTCCCCGCCCGCTCCTCCAACCAACTATGAACCCAATGAAGACCTGTACAGCTGGATGACCAAACAGCAGGGCTTCATGAGGGGGAATGAGTACCCACAACAGGCATCTGATTGGGTACGCACACTTCTTGATAATTTCGCTGCCTAGTTTGCCTGTGTTTACTCCATTTTTCAATACATATTTGTTCGCAGGAGTCCAAAATAAACACCATGACAACGGAAGAGACCATCGAGCAGCCGTGCGACGCCACCTCTGCAGCTGGGGCTGCTGGCTACAGCCTGTATCCCATTCATGATTCCTTGAGGCTTCTTGACGCTCATCTGATTTTTGAGCCATTGCTATCCAGCCTTGGTGTCGTGCCCCAACAAATGGTCAATAATGCAGGTTTGTTTCATTTCATTTTTTTTTCTTCTTTTGGTAACTGTTTAGCTGTTGGTGATTTGGTGCCCCTCTGTGTATGATTACATTTCTTTTCCCTTGTGCATAGGAAACAATGAAACGTCTGCTTTTGAATCTTGGGGCTCCAACTTAACTCTTGTTGGAAGCATGGACACGATGCGGATTGATATTGTTGTGAGTGAAGCAGGGAAGCCGGCAGAAAAGAAACGCAATAAGAATGCATCTGGCAAAGCAACTAAAAGCCAAAGTAAGACGATGCAATTATTTGAAACCACTTTGGTGTAGTGACGTACGTATAATTTTAATAATGTTCATGGTTACAGCAGGTGCAAAAATATTTTTGGACATCCCTGCTGACACACCAGCTTTCCTATGTGAGAAGGTGGCTGTGGAACTGGATTTGAGAAAAGTGGCTGATATGACTGTTGATGATTTAGTGCAAAGGCAGAATGTTTTGTACATCAGCAGGGGACAACTCAAGAAGCACACCAGTACCACAGTCAATATCAATTTGAACATACGCTACATCTCACAACAGGTGGCTACATACTCCAGACTTTCTTCAAACTGTTTTTGTGTTTGGATCCATATTAGTTTAAAATTTAATCTCGTCATTTGTCTGCAGGTCAATATGCCACTGTTGCGCTTGCTTCACCAGATCAGTAATATGTACCAAAATGTGAAGGAAACACAAATGGAACTCAGAGAGCAGCAGCCTGAGGCCACAAAACGTGACTCTCAGCCATCAACATCTGGGGCTCCCCTTGCTTCAAACCTCTCAGGTACCCTTGCTGGCGGGCGGTCCCATTGTGAGTGGCTCTTTATTTTTTATTTTTTTTCCTAAACCCATATTTTATCCCATAATAATTCTAAACTTTCTCACAATATATTCAAACATGTGAAATTTGATTGGAAATCTGTTCTTTTGTAGATGGCACAGAGACTAAAGTGACGGTGCCACCCTTCCACTCAGGTGGCCAAAACAACCTCTTTCCACGCTCTCACAGTCAGGTCAAGGTTACTTCTCCTTCAGGCAGTGTCCGCTCATCAGTGCGGTCTGCTAGCATGCAGTCTGCTAGTGTTCGCTCTGCAATACGACACCAAAGCTTAGCCCAAAAGCTACGTTCAACAAGCAAGAGTGTTAAAGGTAGAGGATCTGGTAGATAGATTGCTTTGCACCTGCTAGTAGCTTGTGTTTTTAATTCCTCTTTTTTTTCTTTTGAAGGGTACATGAATTTGACTGAAGGAATAGAATGCTTAAGTCCTTCAGGATCTGCATTGGAGAGCATTGTTGCTGCTAAACTCATTGATCCAAACAATGTAACACCAAGATGCTGGAAAACTGTCTACTATCTTTTAGACTTGTATGCAACAATGCCTGAAACTAAAACAATACCTCACAGGTAAGGAAATAGCTGATACTGCCTCTCAAAAAATGTTAGTCTAAAATTCAATCTAAAACAATATTATTAATTTTCTTTGCATCTGGAATCTTGCTTCCTTGTAGGCTCTCTGTAATTGGAAATGCTGATGGAAGTGCTCGAAAATATGACAAGTATGATAAGTTTGATGGAACAGATGATATTGAAAAAGGAAGTACTGTTGGTGACAACTTAACAGCATCAACCCCTGTGATTCAAGATAAACCCAGAGAACTAAGTATGTTAGAAAATTTGAGGACCATGTATTTTTTAAACTTTCTAAGTCTTCTAGACAATAATTTATTTGTTTATGTTTGTCAGGTGTATTGGCTGGAGAAAGGACTCGACTTATTGTATTTGGTGTTGCTCGGATTCATCGTACTAGACTCCTTGCCACACTTAGTGGACTTAAACTGGAAGCAGAAATCACAAGCTTGCATTCCAGCTTCAGTTGCCGCAAGAAAACCCGACCTGCAAGTCTTGAGTGTTCTCTTAGTGGGCAAGTGGGGCGTACAATGATTGTTCTGCTGGAAGGAGTGGCACCCAATCAACAGTAAGCAATACATGCACCTCTTCACACCAGCCCGGTTCCACTTCACTCTACTGTACTCACACTGTGCTCTTCCATTTCTGTCCAGAACTGTGGTAAAGGTCACTGTCGGGAAGTCCCAAATGCTGTACTCGAGCATGACAAAACGCTCCAAAGATAAAAACTCTGGCCTGCTGACTGTTGGTGCCGTCAACATTGACATTCCACAACACCCTGTGGCACTGCACGGCATGATGACTCGAGGCAGTAAGCAGCTGTCGTCCACCTTGCAGGTGAGTCGTGCTAACCTGACCTGACCTAACCTAACCCAGCCTTGGCTTTGCACTGTCGCTAACTTGTGAACGGGTTCTATCGCAGGAATTGCGGGTGTCTCGCACCACGAGCCGTGTCAGCCGCGGCGCTGCTCCAGAGGAGGGGGTGGGGCTGGGGGAAGTCCCCGGGCAGGCCCCGCAACAGTCTCCGTACCCGTCCCAGAGCGCGCCCAGCGGAGTCCACGCGCCATCCGTGCGCAGCCAGCCCGAGTCCAACCTCCTCCAGCCCCTGGTCATGCAGTTCTCCATCGTCCTGCAGGTCAGTCTCCTGCTGTCGTCACACCTCTCAATACTTGCTTAGATTTCAATGCATCTCCAGCGTTTCCTAACAGTTGGCACTCCATCAGCATCCAAAGAACGAGGGAACTAGGGAAATCCAGATTGATACTTGATCCGCCCCTGTATAGACCTTGTTATCTTTTACTCATTAGAAGCTGACACTAACGGCTGAGCTACTGCCAGTGTTAACGGTGCTGCCTCCGCAAGCCAGTGAACGGCTTCAATCAGACGGCAAGGTGACTCTCTGGGTTGTGTACTCACCGCAAGCTGAAAAAGCAAAACAGATGTTTTGAAAGTGTAGTTTTGGATTTCCAGAGCACAGTTGCAATGCTTTCATTTTATACCACTTTTTTTTTCTTTGTTTTGTATTTATGTGTACATTGTAAAAAATGTATCTTCTGTAATTTTGCAGGATTTGAGGGTAGTCTTAAATTGAGAAGATCAAGACTGTATTTTTTTTTTTTTTGCTACTTATGTTGTTACTGATGCTTAATACATATTTGCTTTATGTGGTGCTTTTTCCATGTGCTCAGGCTTGTTACAGAAGTGGGCACTTGTGATCATTGTATAAATAAGGCTTTTGATGGTTGCCTTGGCAAATTATGAGTGTATAAAATGAGGAGCCTCACTTAATTAATATTCCTACTCTTTTAGGATTCTCACTTCTGGAGTATATCTCCATTGCACCAAAGTGTTTCCTGATGGTTTCAATGTTACTTAATGCTTCAAGCTTTGGGGTTCTTACCTCTCTCATGTTCATGTCTGCAAACTCAAAGCACTTTTGAATGTTAGATTAAGTCCATTCATTTCTCCCCTCTGTTTGTGACTTAAAGGGGCATTTTTCATTCATGTTTCAGAGTCTGAGTATCACTGCAGCTCTTTTGCCATCCCTGCAAGCACAATACAAGATGGATCAAGTTATGAGTGCTGGAGTTACGGGAAGCAAAGCCAAGTTTACCATTGATCTGGCCCAACATTCCCTATCCTTTACAACCAAACTGCAAGTGAGTAACAGGAATGCTCTAAAGAATCAAATATTGTCTATATTGATCTGCTAATCGTGATCCTTTCTCTTCAGATCGCAGAGGCTAATCTTCCTCCGGAAGCTAACATCCCCCTCCCTCATGTGCACGTAGCTGCTGAGTACATCACTGACAGCAAGAATCCCAATGAGTCTAATTTTGCCGGTAATTTATCAGCATTGGACATTGTAAATTTCTTCTTTTGAGGATATTGACTGCTTTATTTTTTATGTATTCTTTGCCTTTGTCTTCTCTTAGATGGAGTTGTTCTTCGGCAAGGTGCTTACCTCAATGCTGTTGCTGACATTGGAGAGTTTGAGAACACTCTTACAACCGACCTCCTGAACACTCTGGTATTTGTCCAGAAAGTCTTTATGAAGGAAGTAAACGAAGTTGTCCAGAAAGTATATGGTGGTGAAAAGCCTGTACCAATCTGGCTGGAGGGTGAAGAAACATCCACTTCTGCCATTGATCGTATTCTATTTTCACTTGCCATCCGTATCAAGGTAAAAGGAAGCGACAAAGCCCTAAATATTTTGTTTTCAACTAATTATAATCCAAACCTTTCATTTTCTCTTTTCTCCAAAGCGAATCCAACTCACAGCCACAACTCCTACAAGTTCTGCTGTCCGCTTGGAAACTGGTATGGTGGAATTCCAACTCTCGAACCGTGTTCAAAATGTATCTGGTGGACAAACTGCTGGCAAAATGTTTGGAAAAGCAACAGTGGATATCAATCTTAGCCTTGGCCAACTTTTGAGGAACACTGTTTTTGATGAGGCCGACATTGAATTCCAGCAGTATGCATTTTTCAAAACCACAATTGGTATGTTCACCTCTGTTTTTATTCAGTTGAGACTCCTGTTGCCCTGTAAACAACTAATTCTTTTTCCCGTTCATGCAGGCTTAAGAAATGCCTTCCAGGATGAAACTGTCACTGCACAGGGAGAGGGCGGTGACAAGGAGGTGGTGCTTATCACACTTAAAAGGCCTCTGATATATATTCAGCCCATGGCGGTGGACAAAGCCATTCTTGTCTGGCTCAACTACAAAAATGCTTATGAATACTGGAATGAACAACGATCAAACCTGACCAAGGAAGTGCTGACTGCTACTCAACAAGTGTTCGACAAGATGGCTCTTAATCAGCTCACAAACCAGATGACGTCCCCTCATTTGGGTACCTTGTTCCTCCAGCTGACAGTCGAAGACATGGGTATATGCATTCCCATGAATCCCCTACCTTTGGTAAGGATTTAATTATTGATTTCATTAAAAATATCTGATTTTCTTGAAGTGTTGGCTCTAATATTTTTTTTCAATTTGGACAGGCATCTTGGGGAATAAGTAGACGCAAAATGTATGCAGACACAGAGTCAGGTGGTGCTGTAGTCGTCACACTAGAAAGCACTAGCATCTCTGCATGCAACAGTGGTTCATTGGTCAGCAAAGGTAGATTTGTTGGCCTATGTCTGCGCTTCACCGATGATTTTGAAACATCTTGGGATGACTGGAAACCAGACATGAATGACACAAATCTGATGAACCTCTGTGTGGTCTCAGATGGTACATATGAGGTGTGCAGTCGCACTATTGCACAGAAACAGGGTGGAGGTGAGTGTTTGTATTTTGTGTTCTTCTCTCTGTCACAGTACTACAGCAACTTGTTTGTAATTTTATTATTTTTTTAATTTTTTTAAATTTTTTCAGAAAACGCTAAATGGATTCTGAATGTGGGATGGCAAATGGAGGGAGTGGATATCCATGTGGATGTCAATGTTGGTAAACAGTTGTCTGCACTTGGACATACTTTGACTATGCTGACAGGAACTGAGCAGGATGATGACACACTAACTGTTGAATCAGACTCTGATGAAACAGATCACACCGACGGACAGCGTCCTTCAGAAACCCCAAGTCGAGCAGTGAGTGATCCTACCTTTTGCAGAAACAGTACATTTAATTAAACATTATCATCTGATGTGAACTTTCTGTTAATCAAGGAAAATGTTGGCTTAAGAAAGTCAAAAAACATGATGGACAACCTACCTGCATTTGTGTTTGATCCTTCATTGGATGCTAAGGAACGCTCCAAGTTGATTGAAAAGGAGATGAATGAGCAGGCCAAGATTATATCAGATCTCCGCTCTCTGGGTGCCTCTCATGGAACCATTGAACAAGAAATGAAAAGGTTGCAAGAACTGGAAGCTATGGTTTTCAAGGACTTCAGAAGGTGGTTTAATTGTACAAACAGTATTGTGAAACGGTTTAATTATGTTTCCGAAGATACTAACTGTTAAACTTTCATCTTCAGAGATATGATTCAAAAGTTAAGACGACAGAGCGTTAAAGCCTCCTCCATCAAAGGGAAGTTTGGCCTTGGGTCAAAAGCATCTACATACCGATCTCGTTCTTTTGTTGTTCCCTCTCCTATGCCAGAGCACCTGGAAGCAGAAAGGTAACAACTTTTTTTTTTAATTGACTGAAATTCCCTTGTTGTTGTGATTGGAAGTCTGCATTCTGCAAAATCAAGACCTATCTAAGGTTTCATTATGGACCTTTTAGATTTCGGTAGGTAGCGTAAACACAGCTGAGTTAAAGAATTGTAAGGTTTCATATATTTAAATTTCAGAAAGGGCTGCAATGAAGGACAGTTTAAAGGGAAAATCAATCCAATGCTCTTGCACGTTACAGTTTGTAGAAGTGCATCTGCTGAGGGGAAAACCGCTGGCATATGCCAACCGTGTCGATGCAGGTATAAGTTTACAGCCATTTGAGATTGAGACTGTTGTGGTTTGATTTTGGTTTCAGTGTTAACACCCTACTACAATTTCCCCTCAGAATTAACTGTATTTATTTTTGTAAGAATTAACTAGTTATTGTTTCAACTATTGGGTCAAATGTAATGTTATTGAAGGTGGATGATCATTCTCAAGAGCTTCTCAGAAAGTGTTTTGAGCTAATCTAACAACCCTGAACCGATGGCCTATGTAAATTTTTTGGGTGTGCTTTAACCTTATGCATGTCTATGTTATTGATAGTCCTGAGGACATCAGTGTCTCTGGAGAATCTCCACAGTCAGGTCCCTCTCGGTCGGCATCTCTGCGGATGCGTGGAATGACTGCGCCAAAAGTTACTTTCAGTGACTCTCACACTATCTGCAGGTTTGTGCTCTAACAATAACGCCATAAGACTTTAACACTTCTAACCATCCTCTCTGCTTTGTTTGCACTCTTGGGTTGTCTTGGTGTTATATATCCATCAAGGTTGTATTCAATAGAAATTGCACCGAGTGTTAAAGTCTTTTATTTATTACAGACAATCATCCCTGCCCAGTGCCAGTTCAGATTTGAGTCTGGATTGGACACCTGGATCATCACATATGGATGTTGATGGAGAAAGAGTGGAACTTCGCAAAAAGCCTAACACCTTGGCCACACCTAGTCAGAGTGAGGACTCCATTGATGGATGGTGTGCACTAATCATTTATTTAAATATTGTTGTTGTTGTTGTCATAGCTATGTAGTTAATGTGAATATTAATATACTCTTTTCCATTATTTTACTATCAGTGCACCTCTGTTGGAGCCTAACTTGCGGACAGACCCAGCTGGTACATCAAGTCCCATGAGCCCCTACATGACAAGTATGCAGAAGCCACAGGAGCCCAACATTGATTTCGAATTGGATGTTAAGGTCTTGATCAATAGTGGGAAGTGTGTCCTCCACACTAAAGATGCAAGTGTAACAAAAGAAGATGACATGAAACTGTTAGTATCACAGATTGTTGAGGTCTTCACCATTTTAACGAGCTCCCACCTACGAACATTCAAGTTACATATTTTCTATTTTGTAGATCAACCAGAATGAAGAAAGAGCGAAGCTGCTCAGGAGGAATGCTTGAGTTCCCGCCTCCAAGCCCTAACATGAGTCGAAGAGCTACTAAAGAAACCAAAGCCAATACCTCAACCACTCGACTCCGTTACCTCACAACTGGCACAACTAGTTCGGTGGCTCAGCTTGTTGATCTTACTGTGTTCCATATACCTGGTCTAGATGTCAAGGTCAAGAATCTTAATCTTTCTGACTTCTACTGCTGTCTCAATCATGTTCTCTCTATTCCCTCTTACTAACTGAGCTCTTTCTAATGACAGGTTCATTATGAATCCAAAACTTTGAATGAAGAAAATATTTCACCACGTTCTTCAACGGACCATGCATACAATCCGTCTCTTTTCGTGCCACAAGGGGCTCCCATCCCTGGTTCTGGATTACCTTCTGCAGCACGGAGATCTAGCACTAAGAAGGCTAGCTTGTTTGCATGGATGACTTTACAGAGCATTCCTGAAGAAACCATTATCAGTCCTCACATATTAGAGTTTCTAGAACAAACATTGGAACCCATTCCATCTCTTCTCCCTAAATCAACTCTCTCTAATCCTGGTTTGTACTCTTTAGTAAAGTCCGCACTTAAATGAAAATATCTGAAAGGCAGGCTGGTACATATTTATAACAATTACAAATTTCCAGGCTCCATGAATGCCATGTTTTCGATGGACAATACAGCCGATTCGGCTCCATTGTGGGCATCGGGGCCGGGAACAGGCTATGTATATTCTTCTTTCCCTGTTGACGTAATAGTATATTTCCACATGCAGCCATCAACCTTCCGATTCTCTTGTCTGCCTGTATCTCGTGTGGAGTGCATGCTACAGTTGCCTTCACTGGACATTGTGTTTTCGTCCAAACGGGCTGAGGAAGAACTTCAGAGGCAAGTGCTTGTATTGGATCTGAACAGTGTTTCCTCACCCCTTTCTTTACTTTTGTTTTATTTAACAAGTTTTCCTAACGATCATCAAATTTGGCTTACAGTGAGTTTGGTGATGGACCAGCCAAGACGTCAACTGCACCATCTGCTGTTGGTGGTTTGAGTGTAACCGGATGCTTAGCGGATTTTTCTGTATACATATTCCATCCATATGGAGGCAAGAAAACTGGTGAGAATCTCTGAACACTAACTCCGTATTGCTGTTAATGTACAACAGGAGAGTGTACAACTATTCATTTGTTGTGTTTCAACAGCATCCAAGGAAAATCAGTGGTCTCCTTTAGCTGACAGTGAAAGGAAAGATTCCCTCAGCATCAATGTAGAGTTTGTGAAAGTCCACCTTTCTCGGAGCAGAAAACTTAACTTTGGTGTAGATCCTCCCAAAGGAGGAAGGGATCAAAGTCAAGCCTGTATTCGATTTTCATGTGAGTATATATTGTACTGAATTTTTACTGACACATATCTGCAGTTCTTAACTATTTTAACATGCACTTTCTTTTGTCTTTTTTAGCCATCATTGATATTGGATCTGCTTCATTCAAATATGATATGCGACGACTGACTGAAATATTAGCATTCCCCAAGGCTTGGTACCGAAGGAGTATTGTGCGACGCCTTTTTCTTGGAGACTTAAGCATGGGTGCTGCCTACAGTGATGGTGAAGATTCTCCCACTGGAAGTTGTGATGGAGATACTTCAATTCCAGCTAACAATATTAATCTTGGGTACGAAATGTAAATTTTGTAAGTTATCAACATTAAACAAGTATGTTTGATCACTGTTTCTAAATGTAGGCATTTCTTTATTTCAGTGGCAAAAGCAGAGAGAAATTAAGGCTGAATTTGGACACTACCAATAATCAGTATCCCGCTCCTTTCTCTGGTGAGTATTCCTTATAAGAAGACACCAAAATGACAATTAAGCGCTTGTGTTTATGCTCTAATTTTTTCCTAGATTCGAAGAGGTGGAGTCTGGAAGGGAAATCTGGTACTGCATGGGAGACTCTTGTTTTATTTGCAATCAACTTCACCAAATTAAATGTTCACATGAACATGGGGAATGTAATGGGAAATGTTTCGTAAGTATCTCTGTACAGTTTAATGAATATTCCAATTTCCTTGGATCATGTGTAACTTCTCTTCCCTCCTCGCAGTTGGTTGACTAAAGATTTCAAGTCTGAAGGCCGTCTTTCAATTGGAAGCACAGGCCACAAGAACATGTTCATTGGTGTTGGTTTGGGAGGTTCTAGTCTTGATGCAAAAGGTGGTATTGTTGGTGGAACAATTGAACTGAGCAAAATTGATACCTACAGTAAGTAGCTTGCACACATTTTCCTCATCTTTTGGAAGGAATTATCATAACATTTTAATTGACTTGAAATTGATCTGTTTCAGTTCATATTCGGGAGGATCCTGGGACTGAACCTGATCACAAAGTGGGATTGAAGCTGTTTGCTCTTGAGCTACGTCTTGACTACATGGGCACTGGGGTACTGATGAGTCGTGTGAGCTCCCTTGATGTGTCACTTCGGGATGAATGGAAAATAAGCAATAAAAATTTTGAGGATTCTGTTAATCCCACCAGAAGGTATACTGTGCTCTTTTATTTTATCTATCTTTAGTTTTTCCTTTTTGGAAAAGTAATGTAAATGTGATTTTCATGATGTTTGTATGTCATTGTCATTAGGCCAGCAATGATATTTGTACATGGCGATATGGGTTGGGACCAGCTGCAAGTAATGATATCAAAGTCTACTACTGCTGATCTGCTCAAGATGTATTATAAATTGGATGAGTTCTTCAGCCAGCAGTTCAAAAGCAGCAAACGAGTGTTTTCATCTTTGCAACCCCGTGCCCGATCTTCATCATTTAGAAAGAAACAGTCAGGTCACTCTCAGCCAAGACAGAAAAAAATTTCCACCGACAGTGAGTGTATTTTACCAGTCTTGCTCCATTATGAGTTTTGGACCAGGCCGATGCCATGGAAGCTGACCTTTTCCTCTTCTGCAGGCTCCAGCAGTGGAGGTCCTTGGTCACTCCAAGATGCTCGACATCATCGCCATTGGCAAAGTGCTCTAGCTCATGTTGCGGGACTTCAGTTGCCCACCTTACGGATTCCCTTGCCTCAGTCTGGCTCAGTGCTTGGTGGCACTATGGAACTCCATGGGCGACACATTTCTTTGGCATGTTTCCATGGTATAAATTTCAAATCAAAGAGCTGGGCACTTTTCTCTCTCAAAGAACCGTGCATTTCATTCGCGACTGAAGCACAGGAGGTGCCATCAAGTGAAAGTAAGTGCTCACTTCAAAGTAAGTCCCTGCTAATAGTATTTGAAGTTTGGAAGTCATAATTAAGCAACATGTTTATTGTTTTCAGCTGTAGACCACCTAGATGTGCATGTGGTGCAGACATTGACATGCAGCTTGGGAATGACTGCGGAGCAGGCTGCCCACGCTCAGCACCACAGTATGGCCACTGTTTGTCGAATGTCAAGGAACATTCTCTTTCCACCGCAGTTCAAGACACTCCAGGAGTGGTTTCACTATGCTTTTGTTAATAGTGAGATGGACGGTAAGTGCGATTCCCACTTTAACAAAATACAGGTGTTATTTTAAGCAGAACATACAGGCAATTTAAATATTTACTAAATAGAGGGACTCAGTAAAGAAATATTTATAAAATGCAGTATATGAAAATGTGCCTGTTCTTTAAAATATCTAGTATTATGAACAGTGTCTGAAAATCAGTATTGTTTCTTTACATGAAACCTATTTTCATTTGATACTACAGAGCAAGGTATGTCAGGATTAAGTAAATGACCTGCATTTCTTTAATAACTAGAATTTTTTATTTTGTAGATGTGTCAGACTAGCTGACATTCCTAGTCACATTAGACTAGTTTGCGTAGACTTCACTTGTTTTTAAAAGTGCCTTGGCCATTGAATTCATTCCCATTCAAACCTATGAAACAAGTGAACCTAGTACTCATGTAGTAATCTAGAGCTTTCTATTTGATTAGTGTGGTCTTGTTCTGTGAGTGCAAAATTTTTTTTTTTTTTTTTTCAGCTGTAGATCAGTTCCCAAGCTTGGAAAGGGAGCGCACTGAGTCAACTAGCACTGATCCAGGCAGAGGACCTCGCCCAGCAACTAAGCCACAAGATCTGAATCACACACGTGAAGTAATTTTTGCTCTACCTTCACTCCAGCTGCATATCAAAACTGAACATCTTCAGGCAGCGAGGACACCAGACAATATTGGTAACCCTTATAATTACATCTGAATTTGTCACAGACTCCATGAGTAGGTCAAAAAAATTTAATAAAAATAAGTAAATGTGTTGATCCTAACAGATCGAAAGCCTGTTGTGGAATGCAGTTTCATCACTGAATTTGAAGACCATATTTTTGTGACCGTGGATGCTGAAGCTTTCTTCTTCCTCCATGATTTGATAACATCATACGTTAAGGAAAAGGAAAAAGTGGTGAGTGTCAACTATTTCTATTTCATGTTCCATGTTCATTTATTTTAACAAGATCAAATGTGAGGGATGACTGTAATTTGTGTTCAGGTTATACAAGCTCAGAGTGGCTATCGTGCTAGTAGTCCAGACCCAGACAAGAGAACGAAGGACTCACAAATGTCTCCAGGTGCAAGTACAGGTAGCAATGGCAGTACATCTGATGCCTCATTGGAGCCCAAACGTAAAGGTTTCGATCCTGCAGATGTTTTTACGAAGGACTGGAGAAACTATCATTGCACCACGTGGCATTTAGAACCTACAGTGCGGTACTGTCAATTTTATGGCATTTCACATTCACATTACTGGTGATTTTAAAATTTTCATGATCAGTCGTGTGATTTATTTTGTTTGTCTCTTTTTCAGACTGTTGTCATGGGGGGGGAAGAGTATAGAGCCTTATGGTGTTGACTATATTCTCCAGAAGCTAGGATTTGCTCATGCAAGAACTACTATACCCAAGTGGGTTCAACGTGGTTTCATGGATCCACTGGATAAAGTTTTGGCAGTACTATTGCTCAGAATGGTAACAGCAGTATCTCCAAGCCAACTCCATTTGCTGCCATCGCGTAATCCGCGCACAGATGGCAATGAACGAGGTGAAAGAGACCGTAAGCAATAAGTAACTTCTAATCAAATTCCCTTGTTATCTGTTATGAATTTCTACTCTCCTGGGTCACTGTGTAACAACTCTTCAACAAATATCTCATTATATTATAGTGTAACTGAATATGTCTTGTTATGTTGATGTTGATGTTCAATGAAACATCAAAGCAGATTTTTCATCTTTGGTGTTTTTTTTATTGTGTTTGTGGCTAGTCAGTAATTTGGGTTTGTGTATATCTCTCGATAAATATTTTATTCATTTCTATGTAAATGCAATTTTATTGTGTACAATGTATGCCGGGTTATTTCGTGTGCAAGTGCCATGTGAGGAACATTTATGTCCTAAGTCAATTTTCTTTACTGCTCTCTTTATCTCCTTAGTTACAATTTCTATTGAAAGAGTGTATTTCAGATCCTGTCTTATCTGTCATCATCATTCTTGGTTTAAATAAAAAATGTTAGTGAATTTAAAAACAATTTTTAGAGTATATTTTGCAAGTCTGTGATCTATTTCAAGGAAAGTGTTTGTTTCAGCTTTGGTTTGTTTTAAGTAATGACCAAGACCAGCGAAAGAAATTTTGTTTCAGCACTTAAACCAACAATGGTAGCTTAGGGTGTTTGTGTGGAGCTTTCACTTTTTGAGGCTATTTATGTTTTGGCCATTCAAGCCTTTGACTTTTTCACATAAAGTTTGTGGCTGTGGATTTCATGCTATGCATCTAACTATAAGCTCTGTCAATACTTTGGGCTCTCAACCCTTTCTTGAAACTAATTTATATTACAATCTATAAGTGCATAAAGTTTTGCTCATATTAGAATATTTTTATGGTAGAATTAGAGGTGATATTATAGGTTTATGACTGTATCAAACACACTATAGTTTTGTCTTTCAATGATAATCTTCTGTGAGATATTTATTACCTGTGTATGAGTATTATATTTTTCTTGCCAGAGAATCAGAAAGAAAACCTGTGATCAGTAGTCTACTTAATATGGTTCAAACGAATGTTATTTCGTAATTGTTGACACAACATTGTTGCTTGTTCATGTCAAAAAAACTCCATGTAAAATTTGGGGTGAACTACATTGGTGACTTATGTGGGATTTGGATGTACTTTTTTTTTTTTAATTGAAGATT
This sequence comes from Odontothrips loti, assembly GCA_038380765.1. Taxonomy (NCBI): domain Eukaryota; kingdom Metazoa; phylum Arthropoda; class Insecta; order Thysanoptera; family Thripidae; genus Odontothrips; species Odontothrips loti. Next base: position 9,621,037 of record CM076258.1, read on the forward strand.
TTAATAATCATCTGTCAGTCTAGCTGTTAGTAGACTACCTATGGATGTGGACACTGATAAGAGTGTGTTAACTTTTTATTCGTTTGTGTTCTTTTACCATGTGTCTAAATTTTCATGTTGTTCTGTACATTGTCTCTTGCCATCTATAGCCAAGTCAGATCTTTTGCGACTGTTTATTGAGCCTTCTCCTTATGCTTGTATGATGTGCATTCTATAGTTATTATAGGAATGACCAAATTCTTTATCTGAAACTGTAGCTTTGTTACTCAGTGAGTCTATATTTTTCTTGGTGCTCTGACATGGCAAAAGTTTATCTTCATGGAAATAAATGGCTTTCAAAGGTTAATCAAGGTACATTTAACCATGCATCATTTAATTTATTGTGCAGCCCTTGTCATTAACTTCTCACAAACACAAGAATTTCTCTTGTCCTTGCTTTGCTGTGGGGGTGTGGATCACTGTGGATAGGTTGCCTACTACTTCGGCTGCTCAACTGCACAAACACACAAACCCTGGGGGTGAGGGGAAAGGGGAAACAACTGCCATCCACATAAGAAGAGAATCAACTGTATTTGCAGATTAATACTGTACAGAGCTTTAAATATTGCAGAGTACGACAGTCAAAATCAGATACAAGCAAGTCTGGACCAAGATTAAAACCTTACTTACAAAACTCAATCTAGCCATCCCATACCAACCAGTTTGATATAAAATGATACAAAGGACAATTAATGAGCGCAAGTCCCCCCCCCCCCCCAACAAAAAAAAAAAAAATACATTAGATAAAGAAACACATGATACAAAGCAAATGTTGTATAAATTGTACTCCAAATATACCTAAAATTAACATAAATGAAATACATAAACTAAGGAAAAGTCTAGGTTTCCTAAAAAAAAAATACAAAAAACAACAACACAAAAAAAGCAACAAAAAACAAAACGTGGGTTACCACCACCGTCAAAAAAATTGTTGCAACAAGTTAAAATGAATGGAGGACCCAGCAGTTGGCTCAACTTGCCTGTCTCAATGGCAGCCAGAACATCCTGTAACAAACTATTTCAATTGCCATGCATTCCATTAAAATGTCTTTAGAAATGCATTTACTGTCAATGAGAACAATTCTATGCTTTAAACATAATTTGAAACCATCTGAAAAGTCACAGTTGGGAAATTTTACTTAGATTCCTCTTACGTTTTAAAAATTTGTTAATCTAACAGGTATATATTCATGTTTATAAACCTACAGATAAGAACATTCAACACACAGCCCACTACGTCATAATTTGATTGAGAATTGATCACTAAGAAATTTTGAAAAAGATTTACACAAACTACAAAACAATGACCCACCAAATGAATAAGGTGCAAAAAAAAAAAAACAATTCAGAGTTCAAGAAAATCTTTTACATGCATTCTTATTTTTTTCTATTCTCTACTATCTAAATTGGATGTTCATGTATGGTCTTATGGAACAGGAGAGAGACCAGAGAACAATATCCTTTGTCTTTAAATTTTAGGAAGAGATCATCTAGAATGGCCATAATAACACTAACACAGAAATCCATGCTATCTTTTGTACTAGATAAAAACTGTGTGCCTTCCATTGATCATTCACATTTTCATGAAAGAAACTTCAAAATACAAGAGGGAGTAGGTAATGGTGAAAGCCCCATTCAATTGAAATTCAGAATTAGTATCAGGTGAAGAGATGACACAAAAATGACAAGTGAAACAAACCACCCTAGGGGTGGCAAAGGGAACACACACAAAAATCCTCTACAGGAAAGTACGGATGTTTAACAAATAGATTACTGGGTGGATACAAATTGCAGGTTTCAGAAACACTGACTATATATTACACACTTCTACATTTTACAACTATCTGATATTGTACCGACTTATACAAAGATTTTATCTTATACACAAAGACAACTACACAGAATAGGACAAATGCAACAAATTACATTCAGAAAAAGAATTTAGTCTGTTATAACAAAACAATTAATACTGCTGTCTTCTTACCTTACTCCCAAAACTACATAACTTCACAACTGCAAAGTAAAATAATAAATAAACTTTCAAAGGCGGTAACTGAAACTGGCAGAAATATCAGTGGAACACAATGTCCTCACAAAACAAATCTCTTTGGTATAGTTTGGCTTGTCATTTTGCAACGAGTGCATCTCAAGATGCCGTGGACAGCTTGTGGACAAACAGTCTCCACACAGTTTTAAAACAAAACAAAAAACAGTCCAATTTAAGTTAAATGATTTGGTGAGAGAGCAGAACAGGTGAGATAAAACATTATCAACTACAACAGGAGCGCAAAAGTTAAGAACTACTTTCTTTTATGGAGAGCAACAAAGTGTTCTACTTCAAGTAATTTGTGCGCAATTCTAAAATTAAATACCTATGCTGTAAATAGTTCCTCATGGCCCACAGTAAATGCAAAACAACATGATTATGAAGACAATGATAATGATGATGATGAAAATGAAGAAGATGGCAAAAATTGTTACACTTCAAGTTACACAACAAATGAAGTCAACACCACAAGTCTTCTCATCGTTAAAATAGACCAATGTAACAGACATTGACCAAGGGTCAAATCATCACACTAATCATTTCCCTGTCAGACAGAGGACTAAGCATGCTAGGATGCATTCAGCACACATTATACACATTAATCTTTCTGTCACAGTTCACACACATTGGAAGCATGCATTTTCTTTGGTAACAGGCCAATCATGGAAATCTATTGAACAGATAATAACAGACCTGCACATGGAAAATAGCTATTGCTATTGGAATGTTGAATGTTTAAGTTTGGTAAGATACACAAGGTGAAAACCACTGAGACACTTTCATGAGAAGCTCCTAGAATTTCCACTTCTTTCTGTTCCTTATATACTTCTATTCATAGAATGGCATCGCTACAAGATAAATGAGCAAGAAGGAGCATAATCATAGAGTAACACACACAAGACAGAGAAAAGGATCAAAAAAGAGGACAGGTAAATGGTAAGCACCAAAATTAGCCACTCTTGAGACAATTAGAATGAAATCAGCAATAATAGGACAAAGAATATAACGCTGTCAATGTTTGCATTCCAGCACAATGCTTAAGCTTGTTAATATGACTGAATTGTTGAGAATGCTCAACCCCAAGAGATTCACAGTGCATTGCAATCTTGGTAAACAACACTTCACTAACAACTCAAATTATTAGATGTCTCAGAAAGGGAAAAGTTTTAAAATCAATTTATACTCCTTTTGAGTAGCATTATGAGATGAGGAAATGTTTCTACAGGCACAGATGAAGAAACTCGTGACACACAATACTAAAGGAATATCTCACAGTTAATAAACATCACAGAGAGGTTATTATGACACTGGCTGCCCATCTGAACAGTAGTTGTCCCAATGTATCCGCAGCTGCCGACTCCATGGAGACTGCACTGCGCCTGCACAATCACTATCTCTCTGGGCTGCGCTCTGCTGCAAAATTTAAAAAAAATTAGAGCAGTTAGATAAATAGTTGAGAAGTTCCATCCTGTTGGAGAAAATACTTACTGATGACTAGTAGGGGCCATTTCGTTACTGCAAAGCGGTCCGTGCCCCAGACGGCCGCTTGCTACAAAGATCAGTGATTATTACTCTTCCGTGGCGGTTTGAGGGTAGCCAGTGGTTTCTTTGGCTCATCCATATCATCTCGCTTCACTTCAGTGAAGCGTTCACCCCTCAAACTCACAATTTTGTTGTCTCGGTAGCGTACAAGCTTCTTTGGCTCCTAATAAAACAACAAAATACAAAAAAATTAAAAAGTACTGGCAGAAAATTGGAGAGAGAAGAGTATGATGCTTACAGATTTTGGCTGAATTGGGTGATGCTCACGATGATCTTCATCACGGTCCACATAACTGTACTTTGCAATTATGCGAGACTTCAATTCCTTGTCATTAACTGGTTTGTCCCTCCTGAGTCCCTGCTGTCGGATTACAGAGAAATATTGCAAATTTAAATTGATAAAAATGTTAAGAGCATAGTCAAACATGCTTGATGAATATTCACAACCCTGATTCGTATTCATATCACACCTCACCTGCAGGACAGCTGCTGAAGGCAAAATGCTCTGACCAGACTCCATTCGGTCCATAATAAGTTGTGCAGCTCTTGCTATGTCACCATCTCCAACTGCCACACAGTGTTGTATTTCAGGAATACTGGCAGAAGGAAACATCTCTTGCAAGGAATACAGAGCTTCCTGTAAAAAAATTAATACACAAACCAAGTGTGTAAGTTAAAACATGACAATAAAATACAACAATAAACAAAAATTACATCTGTGCCAATACCATACTATATCATTATAAGAATGAGATATACCTCAAGGGAACTTAGGACATCCCCACTGCTCGATGCATCAGAAGAGCCATCACTGGTTTCAGAGAGTAAATAAACTCGCTTGGATGGAGTATCATCAGTTTCTAAGAGACTCGGCTCAGAGGCACGAGGAGCAGGCTGCTGTTTGGTGTCAACTGCGATTGGAGTCAACATCAGCACTATATCGCGTATTGGCTCAAAGTTTCGGTCTGTGAATGAAGAGAATAGTTACTACCATAGTGCCAAAATAAACAACATAAATTGAACAGATTGAAAGTATAGCATACCTCGAGTACGGAGTTCTCGAAGTCTTGCTTCCAATTCAAACATCCAGCTGGCTACCTCAACTTGAGGTATGTTGGAAAATCCATTGACGAATCCTCCCATCATTTCACAGAATCCCTCAATATCAAAATCTTCATGATCCTGACTCTCACCCAATTCTTCTAGAATACTTACACAGTAATTCAGAACAATCTCGTCAACACTGTGAAACAGATCAAATCCAACAGAGAAAAGTAATTACAAAACGAATGCTACGAGAATAATACAAAATCATTTTGAAATTCGCTGGTTCGGCGGCTGTAATTACTGCTAAAATAAATACCTAAGTTGAGCTTCGGGCATTCTTCCCCGAATGAAAGAAAGAAGGGCTTCTTTGATGAGATCCTTTTGATCAGCGATAGTCTGTCCACTCATTCTGAAAGAAATTTAACGTGATATAAGTCTGAGCCAATATACCCAGGCGAGCCTGGGCAGACGTCACTTTTGTTTACGCAGTCCAGGTTAGATCAAACCCCGTCATTCCTTCATTGTTATACCTCCTCTGAAGTTTAGGCACAAACTAAGATCCGCTTTCCGGCAAAAGCAACAGAGGTCCTGCGATGTTTCAGAACGCTAGCCTTCCCACTTTGCAAGGAATTTGTCAAGTATTCTGTCTGCTTCGACAATTTTCGACTCCCTGTCAATGTATATAAACAAACTTGGGGAAGAAAACTTTATGATGGAAGCGCGAGTGGCGCGGACTATGGGTGGTGGTCAGAAGTAGAACTCGGCCGCTCGCCTCCTCCCTCCCCTCCCCTCCCCTCCCCTCCTTCTCCGGGGCCGCCTCCCTCCTGCTCCCTCCCCCTCATCCCCGTGTCCCCGTCGACCGGGGCAGAAAATCAATATTCTTAGGGCAGGGAGCAGAGGTGGGCAGGGCCGGGGTGGGCCGGGGCCGGGACCTGGACGTGACGACCCGGTACGATCAACAATACTGCAGTCTGCTATTTTTATCCCAGACCGGGGCGGGCAGCGGGTGGGCATGGAAGGGACCGGATTCGGGATCCATCCGCCTCCGGCCCCGCCCCCCGCCCTCCATGCCTCACAAAGGGAATGCCCGTGAGACAAGGATCCCCGCCCCTTGCCCTCACCCCCACACACCCCTTCGCCTAGTATTCAGCTTGGTGCTTTATTGGAGGACCGTCCACAAAACACGTAACGCCACTCCCACGGCTCAAAACGTCTGCATGAGCAGCAGCTTTCCGTGAGATTTCCCGCAACTCCAGCCGTCTGTGACGATGATCACGGATGCGGTTCCAGTCGCATTTGTCTCTGTCGTGACCGTGTTTTCCTGTGTCACTGCATTGGAGGATATCCTGTTAGCGATGTTGCGATTTTGCGATCTTGCTATATTGCTACAAGCGATCTTGCGATCTTGCTATTTTGCTACAAGCGATCTTGCGATCCTGGAGGATATCCTGTTAGCGATTTTGCGATTTTGCGATCTTGCTATATTGCTACAAGCGATCTTGCTATTTTGCTACAAGCGATTTGCGATCTTGCGAGGCGATCTGGCGATCTCGCTACTATGCTATAATGCTACTTTGCTACTTTCCGACCTGTGAATCGGCGATTTGCCGACTTATTGCGATTCTGCTCGCATCTTTTGCTAGCAGAATCGCAATAAGTCGGCAAATAAAGTAGCAAAGTAGCATTATAGCATAGTAGCAAGATCGCAAGATCGCACATCGCTTGTAGCAAAATAGCAAGATCGCAAGATCGCTTGTAGCAAAATAGCAAGATAGCAAGATCGCTTGTAGCAAAATAGCAAGATCGCAAAATCGCAAAATCGCTAACAGGATATCCTCCTGCACTGCACTTCCGCGTCCCGGACGCAGCCGCAGCCTTCGGACGCAGCAGTCTACCGCCCACTGTCCGTCTGGCAAGACGAGCCGATGGGAATGTTTGTTGGTTTGTTGTTGTCGCTCGAAGCTCGAACTCGTCTCCTAACAGTCAACATACAAAGTGTCAGATCGGATGTGAATTTCCGCCTGCAAAACTCGATACGGACATGAACCTTCCGCAGACCAAGTCGCCGCCATGCCGGAGCTGCGGGCACAGAGATAAGGTCCGCGGCTGTTGGCGGCTGTCTGGTGTCGCCTTCGTCCTGGCCGTGTTTCATGTGATGTCTTGTTTCGTCTTGATGCGCAGGTCTTCGACAGGTTCATCCACCCCCGACTGCTGTCGCGGGAGCCGCGCTGGGGCGGCGGGGGCCTCGACCTCGATGACCACGACCACGACACCGAGCCGCAGAGCATCCTGGAGAAGGTAAACAACCCCCGTGCCGGAGTACGACGCACGACGGCCGCCCCGTAGCTGACTGACTAATGTCTGCCCCCAGAACCCGCTGAGCAGCCGCCGTCGCGAGTACCGCCGCCTCCTCGCGGAGGCTCTGTTCGGCGGGGAGCCGGGGGCCGCGGGGGCGTGCGCCGGGGGCCGCGTGCTGCCGATGTGGCCGTGTGGGGGCGGCGGGCTGTCGGCGGGGGCCCCGGCCGTGGACTCGGACCGCTACTGGCCGGTGCGCGTACGCCGCAACCCCCTCATCGGCGCCCCGGAGGTGCGCCTGTCGCTGCCGGAGCTCCCCAAGGGCACCAGCCGCACCGGCCCCGGTGGCCCCGGCTCCCGCTGGCGGCTGACGTGTCGCCTGGACCAGCTGGTGGACTGGGGCGCCTGCGGCATCATGGCGGTGGCGGGCTCCAGGTCCGTGTACCTCTGGAGGGACGCGGATCGGCCGCGCCCCGGCGGCGGGAGCGCCCAGGGCGCCACCGAGCTGCTCGCCGTCTTCGAGGACCACGAGGGCCCGCTGGCGCTGTGCTGGAGCCCGCGGCCCGACCGGCCCCTCCTCGTCATCGGCACCAAGGGCACGGGCGCCCGACTCCAGGTACCGGTAGGGGCAGCCTGGCCTCGCCGGGGAAGTCACTGCGAATTTGCTGCTCAAGTGTTGTAAATTTTCATTGAATTTTTTGTCCGCCGACGGCAGATGTGGGACTGTCAGCGCAAGGAGGCGGTGCTGACCCGGAGTCTCCCGGACGACGGGGCCGTCTCCGTCATCGCCTGGCACCCCTACGAGGACGTCATCGCCGTGTGAGTGCAGCGGCAGCGGTCTCGGGTTCAAATACCAACACCGCATACCGATACACCACGGCCTTTTTCCTTTCTGCCTGCAGCGGGACATGCCAGGGCTTCGTGCACTTCGTGACGTCGTCGCTGACCCTCCTCAAGACGTCCCGGGTGCACGCGTCGCCCGGATGCCGCTGTGGGGTGTCCCGGCTCGCCTTCTCCCCCGGCGAGGGCTCGCTGCTGGCGTGCGGCGTCACCGACGGCGTGGTGGTGGTGTGGGACTGGGTCACGGGCCAGGTCCGCGGCGTCGAGGTGGACACCCTCTCCACCGTGACGGTGAGTGGCGGCCCGCCCCCGTCCACCCCGCTGCCGCCTGCGCGACTCACAGGCGCCGTTCTCTGCCCACCCCACGCAGGCCCTGAGCTGGCACCCCTGGAAGGGCTCGGTGCTGGCCGTCGGCTCGCTGGCGGGGGACATCACGCTCATGAACTTCGCCAAGTGCCGGGTGACGACGGCGCAGTACCGCGGCAGGCGGGGCCGCATGGTGGGCGTCACTGCGCTGTCCTTCTCGCCCAGGACGGGCGAGCTGGTGGTGGCGTTCAGCGGCAGAGGTGAGCGCGGTTCGAATACTCGTCGACATCTTGATTATTTCTTTTTTTTTGTGCGATTTTTTTTAAAGGGTAGACTTCTGGGACTTGCATGTGTCGGGTTGAAGCAGGCGACAAGCAGGTGGTGGTGCTGGCGGACCTCAAGACGGTCGTGGACCGCGTGCTTGGCCACGCGGACTCGGTGCAGCACCTGCGCTGGAGCCCCGACGGCGCCGTCCTGGCCACGGCCGGCGCGGACGAGATGCTGTGCGTGTGGAACTTCCTGGGCGCCAAGGCCACCCGGGAGCTGCGCCGCAAGGCCCTGCAGCACGCCAGGGAGGTCCGCAGCGGTCGCACCCGCCAGTTCGGCTGCGTCATCCGCTAGGCTCGGACCGGAACGGAACGGACCGGGCCGGACCGCACCGTATTAGTACAAGAGTAGCGCAAGCTGTTGTGATATTTTGTTGTGATAAAATAGCGTCCTAGAATATTTTAATTATTTTTACATGTTTTTATGAATTGCTTGTAAGAGTTGTGTGTGTTTTTTACAAGATTGTTTTGTGTTTATGTAGTTGCTTTTTTTTTTACAACGAATGTTGTGCTGTAATTTCGTGTAATTTCTGCTGTACATGCGTTTGGGGAAGTCCCAAGCTATAAGTTTTATAAAAGCTTATGTTTTGTACAGCTTTGCCTGAATAGATTTTTTTGTGATTTTGACCGCATGCTTTTCTCAATAAATTTATATTTTTAAATCTGAAAGGCGCTCCTACTTCCTCGATGCCCTCATTTCCCGCCGTGCTTCTAAATTCTAAATCTTGCAAGCATTTGGCCATACAGCCGACCGTCGACAGACGGGTTTGAAAATTTCTCATTCCGCAAACGTGCGTAAACACCGGCGACTAACCTCACAGTACACGTGCGGTTCGGAGGTTTGGAGTCTCGATGGTCTCGATATGTTTTCTGGTCGCGTTATGTCTTTAATCTTTTTACTGGTCCTGCCTGTGCCTGATGATAATCAGGCGTAACATTGCGTGACCATCTCGGATGCTCTGGTGTCCGAGTTCTCCTTTTTGAGTCTCCTCTTCTCCTCTCTCTCGCTCCAAAGTTCAGACCCCAGCATCCCGCATCTCTGTTTACGTCTGAACTTTGAACGTGGGAGTAGAGAGTGGCGAGCTCTTCCAAGCCGAAGCTGACCTTGATTTGGTGCTCCCTCCTCTTTCAACTTCGCAATCGATCAAGATTACGAACGGAGTGGCGGCTGGCGGAGCTAGTGGGGAGCGGCGGCGGGCGGGGCGGTGCGGTGTTTGGCCTCAATATGCAGATGAAGGAACTGGTCTGGTTGCGAGTGCCAGTGCCCGTGCGAGCGCGCATGTGTCTTCCCTCTCGCTTGCACTCTTGCTATCGCCTGTGCCCGTGTCCCACAGACCACCAGACACTGGCACTGTGCAGACGCTTGTACTGGTGCAGCCGGGGCCGGGAGGCACACATCTTGCCTAAGAAAATGTCACCACCCAACTACACCTCCTCAGCCCCATGCAGGGGCAGGAGCTACGAGGTAGGTAGTAGGCAGTCAAGCTCGGGCTTTCAGTTCCGACAACTTCTCCATTTTAATTTTCCTTCCTCCATAGGATGCAGTTGTTGCTCTCAACTCACTACAAAGCAATGCAGGATATTTGAAGAGTGTCAAGCATCAGCCCGTAGCAATGCAGAAAGACAAGTTCCTGCTTTCCAAACAGTGCGCTGAAATGTAAGCTGCTCGCTAGAAAATTACAAGTCGAACCAGTTACAGTACAAGTACGCCGTGCTGCCTTCAAATTCAAATTGCACTTTGTTAAAACTAGTTGTTTCTAGGATTGGCCTTGGACCAAATGAACTTTCAAATCTCTCTGTCATTCATGTGGCGGGAACTAAAGGAAAGGGTTCCACAAGTGCTTACTGTGAGTCAATTTTACGTCACAATGGATACCGTACTGGTTTCTTTTCATCACCACATCTTGTGTCAGTAAGGGAGCGAATTTGCATTAATGGGCAACCATTACCACCCCATCAATTTTCAAAGTATTTTTGGTATACCTATGACTTATTGCAAGAAAAGAAGGTAAATGACATGCATTTATTTAATTGGTCCCTGCCAAGAACAAAACAAATAGAAACACTAATGCAACTTTGGAAATATTATAGGATCCTGAAATGCACATGCCTGCTTACTTTGCATTTTTGACTTTTATGGCATTCAGAGTTTTCTTAGACGAACAAGTAGATGTTGCTGTAGTAGAAGTGGGGATTGGTGGAGAACATGACACTACCAACATATTGCTGTAAGTTTACTTCTCTTTTATTAATTTCATTTGCAGAGGAAAGTTGTGTCCAAGCAGTGTATTTTGATTGCAGAAACACTTCTGTTGTTGGTGTCACCTCTCTTGGGATAGATCACACAGCTTTGCTCGGAAACACCCTGTCAAGTATAGCCTGGCAGAAAGCAGGCATCTTTAAACCATCTGCTGTGGGCTATACAGTCAGTGGGCATGTACCAGAAGTCCTGAAGGTATTGGGGGAAAGGTCAGTGGAGCATATGGTAAGTTAACAAGGGTCTGTAGATAAAGAATTTCCAGAAGATGAACTTGAAAAAGTACCCTACTGATGGACACTTTCTTCTGATTTGTTTGTTGTAGTGTCCTGTTGCTGTCGCTCCTTCCCTAGCCCAGTACACTTGGCCTGATGCTGAATTAAAACAAACTGTACATAGTTTTCTTCCAACCCAGCAACTGAATATTTCTCTGGCTCTGCAACTAACAAATGCATGGATGATGAGAAATGGAAAATCCATCTCTGGTCATTCAATTTTTTCATTTTTTTTTTTTTTCAATTTCAACTATAAAGTCTAAAATTTGGAATTATTATTTTTTGTGTGTTTTGGCTTTTCAGATCTTAAAGTGTCTGTTCCGAGTTTATGTTTAAAGGAGGCTCCTCCATTCACAGTAACAAGGAAAACAGCTGAAGGAATAGTAAAATGTCGGTGGCCTGGCCGGAATCAAGTCTTGGATTCTGACTGTGGACGCATCAAGTATTTCTTGGATGGAGCACACACAGTAGAAAGTATGTTGTCATGTGTGGAATGGTATATGAGAAATCGTCCCTCCAGGTTGGTATAAACTGTCAAACTTTGGTCATTAGTTTTTTGCAGGTACAGTTTGTCAATTTTAATTTAACATTTCCAGCCCAACTGTAAGACATGCTTTACTGTTAAACATGACGGGAGACCGTGACCGCCTACAAATTATTGAACCATTGTTTCCCTGTAAATTTGACAAAGTGGTGTTTAGTCCAAACATTGTTTCTTCTTCTACATCTCCAGGTTTGTTTTATTTCATAAAAGTGTTATTTTTATATATCCTGCAGTCATTGATTATTAACAATCACATTTTAAACTGCTTTTTCAGGTGACCTGTTAAATTTCCAACTCTCCCCAAACAGCCAACTAAAGCAAACTCAAAACTTGTGCGAATTGTGGACTTCTATGAACAGTAGCAGGTATCAGCTAGATGGGAATAGGAATGGAGTATGCACTGTTCCAAAAACGTCTTTGAAAGGTTGTGTTAATGAAGCACTCTCAGAACTAGCCAAGGAAGATGGCGAATGGAGTGTTCTTGTTACAGGCTCTTTGCATTTAGTAGGAGCAGTTTTAAGTGTCCTGGATCCAAATTTAGAGAAGTCAATGGCATGATTGTGTCTGAACTTTTATTTTTTCTGTGTAATCCTTCTGATAAGGGGCCTTGTTCACATTTGTTATGATTTAAGTTACATGCACCTTTGCCTACAGGTGCCAATGTAGTGACCAAAATGCAATCGTCATTATTTGAAGTTCACCCTACAATTTTTAGACCTTGTTTACACTCTTAGTGAGAAAAAGACTGAAAATTTGTTACTATGTAAATTTGACATCTTTCTGATATTATATGTTTTTACCTCATCATGTGTTTGTGTTGTATGATTAAAAGAATGAAATAACTGTTTTCTTGTTATTCCTGGCAACTTCATCCTATAGCAGTCTTTGGGAGGGAGAAATTGGACAACGTTGTAACAGTTGTACAGCAATTGTGCCTATTTGAAATATGCCGCACTTGTCATCATGGCACTCGGTGAGGGCGAATAATCACATGGGGTGTAAATAATAAAAACCACTACTAAAGTCGCCGCGGTAGATTCAAACAGACCTGTTGTTCAAACCGAGCGTACCGCGTGTGGTAGTTCTACAATGCGAAGCGAGACTGTTTGAAGAAAATACAGACTTTTGCCGAAGTGCTGTGAACTGCGATTATTTTGAGGCCTAAATGAAGTCGTACAATACTACAGATGACGATGTGTAGCGAAAATAAGAGACGATAGGGCGGCTAACAGCACGGCTCGCCCGACACTTGCTGACTGACGTTAGTTTGCTGACCAGCCGCTGGGGGCGCACTCGACTGCCTTTCAGACACAATTAAAACGGTTTCCGGGTGCGATTTTGGTCTCTATAAGGTCTTATTTTCAAGTTATCATTGATAACTATCACAATTATCTCGACTCATTCAATTACAACGGAAAGGATCCGGCTGTTTTGCCCTTTCACTCACAAAGAAATGCGATTCAGTTTACCGAGGGCGGTGTGGTGTCCCCCTCCTTTCCGGCGACTCCTGACTCCTGAGCAGAGCACATCTAGCTCTAGCTTTGGGCCACCCCAGTGCCCTGTGTGTCGCAGCCATCGTATCGTATCGGCCGTAAGCCTAGGCCTAGGCATTCGTCAATCTCGTCGCCAGTTCTTCATGAGCAAGATCATTTCTGGTGGAAACAATACGTTCTTGATCCGAACAAAATGTCTACGCCGCCGTCCGAAGAGGAGGACGGTCTCCTGGCGGAGATACGGAACGTCCGAAGCGTCATTCAGTTGACGAGAGAGAATATTGACGCGCTGAACGCGAAATTCGCTCATTACTCCAGCCCCCCGCAAATGTACGTGAACGAATATGAAGAGCTGACGGGCAAGCTTCACGAGCTGGAGATGAAAGAGCAAGAGTTGATGGACAGGAGAGCACTGCGAGACCAAGAGCTGCTGAAGCAAGAAGAGGATGGGATGTATGAGGAGAGGTCCCTGTCCCTGTTGGACCCTGCTGGTGAGGGCCCAGCTGCACAGTGTATGTCAATGATCAAAGCTTATCTGCCAAACCAACAGAGAACTGTAGTGAACTGTAAACCAGGCTTGACTGTTAGGGACGCCCTCACCAAAGCCCTGAGTCGGAGAAACCTCTCGCCTGAAATGTGCACAGTGTTCACAGTCGCAGACCGTGTACAGTTGTCGTGGGACACAGAAATTGCATCTATTGTGGGAGAAGAGATTCGTGTTGAGATACTTGAAATGTTTCCCGTTACCTCTAGTATTTCACATAATTTTCAGCGCAAGACTTTCTTTTCATTGGCATTTTGTGAATACTGCAGGAGGTTACTGTTCCAAGGATTTTGCTGCCGAACGTGTGGATACAGATTTCATCAAAGATGTGCGGCAGGTGTACCTGCTATTTGTCAGCTATCTCACATGGAAGATAATTACTATCAAATGTTACTGGCCCAAAACACTGAAACACCAGCTGGCATTCTGCACATGCCAGCTGGCTACAACAACATTAGCAGAGTGCAACAGCCTGTAAGAAGACCAAATCGAAGTTTAGGGCATGGTGAACGATCCAGTTCAGCTCCAAATGTCAACTATAATCTTGTTCATGTAGGAAATGATGTGCAGTCGTTTGAAGATATCATGAATGCTCAGGTTGTAGGTAATGTTGCTGTAGTTACCAATTCCAACAAATTATCTCATAGCCAGAGTGCACAAGCATCACCAACAAATGCTCTGAGGCCATGGAGGCCACGAGCCAAAAGTGCAGATGAAAGTGCCAACAAAAGAATACATACTCCTCGAGAATCAATTGAGGACTGGGAAATTCCTGCTGATGAAATACTGATTGGAAATCGCATTGGGTCTGGATCATTTGGAACAGTATACAAAGGTCATTGGCATGGACAAATAGCTGTGAAAACTTTGAATGTGAAGGAACCATCACCGGCCCAACTCCAAGCATTCAAGAATGAAGTAGCAGTTCTCCGCAAGACAAGACATGCAAATATTTTACTCTTCATGGGATGTGTCAGCAAACCTCAATTAGCAATAGTTACCCAGTGGTGTGAAGGTTCCAGTCTTTATCGCCATGTTCATGTTATGGAGACTAAATTTGAAATGTTGACTCTGATCGAAATCAGTCGTCAAACTGCACAAGGCATGGACTATCTGCATGCAAAGAACATAATCCATCGAGATTTGAAGAGTAACAACATCTTTCTCCATGACATGTGTGTGAAAATTGGTGATTTTGGTCTTGCAACAGTGAAAACAAGATGGTCTGGGGGACAACAGTTTCAGCAGCCATCTGGGTCCATTCTGTGGATGGCTCCTGAAGTGATCCGCATGCAAGAAGAAAACCCATACTCATTTCAATCAGATGTGTACGCTTTTGGAATTGTTTTATATGAATTATTTGCATCTCAACTGCCATATCCCCATATAAACAACAAGGACCAAATTTTGTTCATGGTTGGGAGAGGCTACTTGAGACCTGACCTTTCTAACTTAATGGCAACCACACCGAAGGTCCTCAGGAGGCTTATCGAGGACTGTTTGAAAGTGAACCGAGATGATCGACCTCTCTTCCGGCAAATTTTGGCATCTCTAGAAGGCCTTATTAGAACATTACCGAAAATTCACAGGTCTACCTCAGAGCCTTTCCTCAATCGAGCACCTCTTCAGTCAGATGATTTTATGTATCAGTGTTCATCACCCAAGACACCAGTTCATGCTCAATATGGAGCATTCCTTTACTCCATGGGAGGTGTCATATGACAGGGGCATGAAATTTTAGTGTGTTAAAGCAATTGTTTGCATCAAGAGTGTTGAGAAATGTTGCTTGTCTTTTACCACAGCTGTGAGGCTAGCATAGGTATTACTTGCCTTTCTTCCTCTGCATTGTTAAGATATCAGCTGTACTGCTTTGAGAAAGTGTGGACCATATGTTTTAAAGGTATAGTAATTTCATGTCTTTTGCATTCCTCATTGTGTTGTGAAACAATGATTCTGTAACAATAATTCTTTCCTTACATGTATTCATTATTTAGGGCTCAGGCATTATTTTTATTCTGTTTTTAGTTTACTTTGGCCATTGGGAATTTATCATTACTGAAATTATCGGATTAATGACTGTTAACTAAGGAACAGAATTACTACTGGGTCTGTTAAATATTGTGTAATTCTAACTTTCAAATTTTTTAATTTGGAAGAAAAAGTAGCCTTGCTGTCTCCATGTTAAAAATTAAGGTTGGGGAAAGGAATGATCTTTTTAATATTGTACCATCTCGTCACCTACCTCTCTTTAGGGCTGTTGAATCTTGGGTATTGTAATAGACAGAGATACAATTTATTGGGTGCATTTGGCCATATAAAACAAAAGTTTTTGTATTGTTAAAATCTCAAACCCTCAATTTTGAAGTAATTTTTCTCCCTTACTGCACTGATATAATAGCACTTCAAATGCAGCTGATTTTTATTTTCCAAGGGTTAGATATTTATCCAGAGATATCGGAGGGTGGTGCTGCTGTATCAGGAATGTATTGTGAGTTGATACTGGCTCATCAGTTACACTTGACATTTTTGTTATCCTTGGTGGGGATGTGTAGTATTTCCGTGCTATTTTTCCCTTTGTCATTGACGCTGTCCACATACGTCTCATCTTATTCGCTACAAGCTATAGATTGTATTTATGAGGAAGACTCAGAAAATATGGAGGCCTCTACTCCTACATTTTAAATAATTGAATTCTCGTGATTGACTAGTGTATATATACATATGTACATATGAATACATAAAAATGGACTTTTAAGCTACATTACAATATTCTAAGTCATGCGTTGCTCCCAGAAGACTTTTTTCATACAATGTACTTTAAAGTATTGGATATAATGTCAGACTAAGTCTCCCTTTTTTAAGTGCTTTTGATCATGTCTAAACACTTTTTTGTGTGCTGCTGATTTTACAACACATTTTCAAGTGAATTTGTGATTCATTCTATGTGACTTGTCAAATTTCCGCTGCTTTTAATTCTCAAGGTCAGGGTGCTCAATAGAAACAGTTTTCTTTGGAAGGAAGTTGTTGAATTTTGTTGTTGACTGTAAGAAGGTTGCTGTAATTGTGATACAATCATTCAGGTGTATTTGTTGCTAAGGTCAGAAAACTTTATCAAGAAGTTTGTTGTTCTTAAATTCTAAATTTTTGTGAGAATGAAATGATGTAGTTACCTCGTTTCAGTTTGAAAGATATTACGACTTCTGTATACCACATACATGAAACAGAAATACTTCAGAACATTGCTGCTTGTTGGAATTTTAACATTTTAACTGTGACTACATTCTGCAATTTAAGACATTTACAAAAGTGTACACAGAACATGTGAAGTGATTGTTTACTGAATCTCAGTCTATTTCCAATAAACATTTGAGTTACTGATCCAAGTTACTACTGCTGTGTTCTAAAACTTTCAGATGCCTAAATCAGGGTATTTCTGCTAGTTGTGGTTCATTGTAAGTGTATTTTCTACCTTTGTGCAATGTCTTTCAGACTATTCGCTTTATCACTGTTGTTTCTCCTAGCAGTCAAATCAGTTGTGGATGCTGGATAGCTCATAGGTTCATCTTCAGCTTTAGCTTCTCTCTTCCACTGTTATAATGTATATGCTAAGTAGAAACAGCCCCTTCTTGGCTAGTTACACATGGTTTTTAAATGTTACCATTTTATGATTTAAGGATGTATTGAGAGATCTCATGTTTTATGTGAAGGTTCTTGTAGTCAATGCAAGATTGGCATGCTTTTTATTCAGTTTCTTTTTTCTTGTTGAAAATAAATGTGATGTTCCTTAATGTTAATTTTTCAGAATTATAGATAAGCTGATTTGCTATGTTTTAAAATGTACAAAAACACTGTAAGAAGCAAACAAGGAGATATGTAAATGTTATGACTGATGAAGTAGGGTAGATTTATGATTTTTAATTGTTTCAGCAGTAACGTTTATGACTTTTCATTGAATTCTAACATAGTATGTATGCTGCCTTTGTGCAGCTTCTGAATGTAAACTGCTTCTCTCTGTCGTGCTCTCTCCATGAAGCAACCTGTAAATAAGTACAAACTGTAAATGTTTTATCATACTAAATTTGACCCATGTTGTCAGTGCATTTTGAAAGCTTGGGAAGCACAGACGGGCAGGAGAAGGTTCTCATGGAAGACAGTTTGCAGATGAAAGATACCAGTCTACAAGACATTACCTATTTGTTAATATTTATTAGTGACATGTATTTATTCAGCGTATCAGGATGACTGTAAAAAGTAAGGGCTAATGTACGGCTTCTCTGTGATTGCCAGACCTTTGAAAGGGAAAATAAATGTCAGTTAAAAAGACTAAAATTGCAATGTTGCTCATTCCCCACAATCCTATCCCTCTCAAACAAAGTGTGATACTTTGCACCGATCGGCGAAGATTGACACTGGGTCGACTTGAGCTTCTTCCAAGAAACCCAGGGGCACCCAGGGGCCGCCTCGCCAATGAGGCGTGTCTGTCCCGTCGGCCGTTTGCTCAGGGGGTGGTGGGTGAGGGGGAGGGCCCGTGTCAGGTGCAGTTGGCGCTAGGGTCCGGCACGGGCGGGAACGTCTGGTGGTGAGCATGAGGTCCTACAGGAAGAGGGGACAGGGCTGCCTGTGCAGGGTCCTGTGCTGCCTCAGCGTGCACTGCAGGATCAGTGATCCAGTGTGGGAGGCTTACTCCGAGGCGAGGTGAGGGCGAGAGAGCGGCGCTGCGCACCGGGACCGGGTTCAAATAAATACCAAGCGACGGCATCTGGTTTTCAAGGTCCCCAGTGATGCAGTGGATGTTGTGGCCGGTCCTTCGGGCCGCCCAGGCGTGCTCCATACTGCCGCCGCCACCAGGGACGCCAGGGCTCCGGTCACTGCTAGTATGTTGGTGGCCGCAGACGGAACTCGAAATGGCGCAGTTCCCTGCGAGTACTCGAACCCGCGGCTTTTCGGATGCGCAGGCCCTGCTGGCGCTGCTGCTGATGTGCCTGGCGACGCTGGTGGCGCTGCAGGTGTTCCTCATGCACACGGTGGAGGTCATACAGCAGGGCTTCCAGATGGCGCTCCACGCCTACCTGGTGGAGAACCTGCTCAGGGTCCTGCAGGCCCCCATCATCATGGTGGTCTCCTGGTGCAACCTGGGCCGGTTCGCGCCCACCCTGGCTGCCGTCCTGGCCACGACGGGGCCCCTGCGCGCCGCGCCGTCCTTCATCGCCATCACGGCCTTCATCTGCATCGCCCAGGTCGTATCGCAGGTCCTGTTCCACGTGGCTGCCTTCCGGGACGACTACATCTGCTACTCGGTGGCCTCGTCCTGGGCTGTGTTCTCCGCCGTAGTGCTGGACCGCCTCGTGCTCCTCGTCCTCACGCTGGCCGCCCTCAAAGTGCAGGTCGTGAACCGACGGCTGTCCTCGCTGCTGCCGCCGCCACCGCCGCTGCCGCTGTCCATCTCGGTGCTGGCGCCCCCGTCGACGCCGTCCTGGCTGCCCCCGGAGCCTCCCCTAGAGGCGGTTGTGCAGAGGGGGCTGCTGCAGACGGTGGCCAGTCGCTGGGAGGACACCATGGAGCAGGTGCGCGCCCACTGCGTCCGCTGCCGTCGCCTGTGGTCGCGGGTTCGAGTACTGCTGATCCCCAGGTGTCGGCGCTGCTGGGCCACGACATGCTGGGGCTGCCGTTGCTGTTCAGCCTGCTGCACATCTCCATCGGCATGGTCACCTCCACGGCGCTGGCCGTCCGTGAGGGCACCACCCCGGAGATCCGCGTCGTCAAGCTCATCGACCTCGTCATCTACCTCGCCAGGGTGGCCTCCCTCGCCACCACCGCCGGCTGGCTCTACAGGGAGGCCAAGGAGACCCAGTCCATCATCGGCGCCCTGGACACGACCAATTGGCCAATACGAGACAGACAGCGGGTGAGTTGGGGAAGTCCACAGCCAGCGACTTCGTCTGGTGTCGTCTGCAAACTCGAGTCCTGTTGTGAATCTTCTCCAGGTAAACCATCTCCTTCACCTCAGTCGCGAGACGGACCGTTTTCGCGTCTGCGGCATTGTCAGCTTAGGCCACAGCTTCCTCTTCACTGTGCGTAAGTCGCCATCTCGCGAGAGACCATCAGTAAGTGCGTCTCCTTCCTGAACTTGTTTTCCAGGTGATGGGGAACACAGTCACGTACTTGGTGATGCTGCTCCAGTACCCGATCCTGACTCCGGGGAAGGCCGCCGCCGTCCTCAACAAGACAGAAACAATAAAAGCTGCCGCCTCTTGACTCTAATGCCTCGCTAAACCTACGTCCTTTCACCATATCGTTTTTGAATCATTCGCGGCACGGAATTCCGCTGCCTTTCCAAAAACAAGCAATGCCGTTCTAAAACGATCTGAATGTTTTGAAAGAATACCTTTCACAGTGAAATTCCATGCAAAGTGCACACATGACGATACATACATTCTGAGCAACGCCAAGAGCATGTTACATGTAGCAAATTTGCTGATTTCCAATATTTCCCCCGGAAGGTTGTTTGACCTGATTTCTACCCCCTCCCCCTTTCCCCCACTTCACCTCCCTGTAGCAGTAGCAGTACACGGTTTAGCAAACATGGCGGTTGCATTAAGCTCTATTTTTCGAAAAATTCCATCAAATATTCAAAGTGGAAAGATCTTTTTGAAGAATGGCGGGTCCCTATACTATGCTAAGTAAGTTTAGAAACGTTTTCTTGCACTGTTCTTCTTTCCTTTTGCATTTGTGAGCAAATGACACTTGTCACCTCAATTGTTCTGAAGATCTGTTTGTGATTTATCCTCCCTTTTTATGCCAGTTGCCGATTTCTAGTATGGCAACGTTTGGTTCATTTTTATTAATGCGTTTCTCCGCTTTATTTTCTTCCTGCTATTCATTTTCCTGTATCTCAGGCTCTACTCTGACCTTATACCTAACCTCAGCTCCATATCCAATGATATATTTTAGTGAAACACATTTATGTGACATCGCCCTCTAACTCGCCAAACGACTTAACAGCCCTATCATGGCAGAAAGAAGCACTTGCACCCTTTACACTCGAGTGTCATTGGTAGCGTGTTTTAACATCTGTGGCATATATTTTATATTTTGTTGTTTTTCAGTGGTGACACCCAGAAGCGAAATGCAACACGATGGATGCCTGACATTCGTTGGCTGCAGGAGCACGAAGGCCCCTGGGCAAATGCCACTAAAGAGGACTGGTCCGTGATGATTCCCAATCACCGTCTGCCAGTTCCTAAAGAGAAAAAGATTCGCAATGCTATGCTTAACTTTGGACCCCAGCATCCTGCTGCTCACGGAGTGTTGCGACTTGTTTTGGAACTTGATGGAGAAGTAAGAACCATCAAATTGTTCACATTGTTCTTTGAATTGATACTGAATTGCAGTTTTTCCCTCCAGACTATTATCCGAGCTGACCCTCATATTGGTCTCCTCCACCGTGGCACAGAGAAACTCATTGAGTATAAGACGTACACCCAGGCTCTCCCCTATTTTGATCGTTTGGACTATGTATCCATGATGTGCAATGAGCAGTGTTATTCACTTGCTGTGGAAAAACTTTTGAACATCGATATTCCTATTCGTGCTAAGTACATCAGAGGTGTGTTTCTTTACTGAAGTTATGTATCTAAAGTTCTTCTCAATTTAAAAATATTAATTTCTGTTCTTTTTGTGTTTTTAGTTCTGTTTGCAGAGATCACTAGGATTCTGAACCATATCATGGCAGTGGGTACCCATGCCTTGGATATTGGTGCTATCACTCCTTTCTTCTGGCTGTTCGAGGAAAGAGAAAAGATGATGGAATTTTATGAAAGAGTTTCTGGAGCACGTATGCATGCTGCTTACATTAGGCCAGGAGGTGTTTCACAGGTCAGTTCACAAAAGTCTGATGCACACAAATGAGTGAACTTTTCAACCTAGCTGCCTTGGTCTTTTCATTTTTGTAGGACTTACCATTGGGATTGCTGGAAGATATTCACGAATTTGCCTCCAAGTTTGGAGAACGCCTTGATGAAGTTGATGACCTGCTTACCAATAATCCGATTTGGACCGCCCGAACAATTGATATTGGTACTGTCAATGCTGAAGATGCTCTGAACTATGGATTCAGGTAAATTTTATTTGAGATGTATTATTAATTTGAGATATTGCCTTTTTCTAACAGCATTATCTATTTTTGTTTCTCTCTTAAAGTGGTGTTATGCTACGTGGTTCAGGCATCAAATGGGATCTGAGGAAAACTCAGCCTTATGATGCCTATGATCTTGTGGACTTTGATATACCGATTGGTGTTAAAGGAGATTGTTATGACAGGTTGGCTCATAGTATTTGACTTCTTTGCTTCCATTATCACTTACTTTCATTTACCTTTTTGTACAAAAATATATGTGCTCTCAGATACCTGTGTCGGATGGAGGAAATGAGGCAGTCTCTTCGCATTATTGAGCAGTGCCTCAATCAGATGCCAGCTGGTGAAATTAAAACAGATGATGCTAAAGTGTCTACTCCCAGCAGATCGGAGATGAAGGTGAAGTGTTCACCCTGAATTTTCTCTTTTACTGTACAGAATATAGATTTTAACTTAACATAATTTTCCAGACCTCAATGGAGGCTTTGATCCATCACTTCAAGCTGTTCACTCAAGGCTACAGTGTCCCACCAGGCTGCACATATACTGCTATTGAGGCCCCCAAGGGTAACTGTTGCATCACAAGCTTCAATCACTCAATAATTTCAATAGAGCAATCATGATTGATCTAAATTATTTGATTTGCAGGGGAGTTTGGCGTGTACCTGATTTCTGATGGAAGCTCAAAGCCTTACCGCTGCAAGATCAAGGCTCCTGGATTCGCCCACTTAGCTGCTCTCGACAAATTGGGCAGGAATATGATGTTAGCTGACATTGTTGCAATTATTGGTTAGTAACTCAGCACAGCAAATTGTCATTGAGACCACTAGAACTTGCTCTAAATTATTTTTTTTTCTCCTTGTTACAGGAACACTAGATGTTGTCTTTGGAGAAATTGATCGTTAAACCACCAGTAATGTAGGACAATTTCTTTTATCTACTTTTATTTAAGGAAATATGTTATCAATTGAAGGTAACTGCTAAGTGTACAGGAACCTTATATTGTTAGAATGTAAATAAAATGTAATATACAATACTTTGTCTACTTTATTTATATACTTAATAAACAATACAGTATAGAGACAAAATTTTTGATAGAAAAGAACAGTTCTTTCAAACAAAAAAAATAAATTCAGATACTTAATACTTCAATCCAGACAAAAATTCAATAGCCTTTTGAGAAGGACTCTTCGTTTGTCCCAACTTTTTTATGGCTTTAATGGGCGTATTCTCTTTGACATAAACCTTTCCGACACGACCAGTTTTGACTTTCCTAACTGATGGAGTTCCTAATTTGGTTCCAGAAACTTTTCCCTTTACATTCTCTTCTTCCATGACCTGTGTACAACCAGTGGCAAGGAACAGTTGGGGCCACAAATGGCTTTCCTTAGGCAACTTATTTTCTTCATGATGCACTGACACTTGTTGCCATGGCAACAGGCCAAGGGGTACCTTGCCCCAATCAAGATTATCTACAGAAAAAAATTAAAAAAACATACACTGTTGCTTGTGGCCGCTGAACGCTAAAATTCTGAGGTGGAAACCATGGAAAAATTGCTTACCTTGGGCGGTAGTCCAAGCAGATTCTGAGCCTAATTCCTTACGAGAGCCATTGTGACTAGATTCAGTGTCAATATCAGACTCATTATCATCCACTTCTATAGCCCTTGTGTAGGAATTATTTTGAATATCATTAACTGAGAAAATTCTACCATCTTCACACTCTTCTGAGCCAACTCCATGACTACTAAATATAGATACCAAGTCTAAAAGGCGCTTTTTTGTCTTTCCCGGAAAGCTAGTAAGCTCCAAGAGGCTGCAAAAGAAATGATGTTTCATTTCGTGATACAGATTTGAGATAAGACATAACTAATTCACACAAAGGAAATTACCTTGGCAAATAGATGCTGGTGAATTTTGAGGGTGGAGATATGGATTGTTTCACGAAGTCTGCTGTTTTCAAAATTTCTGGAATAGGAATTAAATCCCACGTGTAGCCCAATTTCAAATCAGGTCGTTGATCTTCGACTGCAGCAATTGCAAGCAACTTCTTCAGGGAACTCAGCTTTAATTTATAAACATCAGCAAGAACAGCATCATCAATATTAGCTGCAATTGCTAACTTCACTTTAGATGCTTCCTGGACCTACAATTGAATTCCAAATTGAGTTTTCAGTACACTCACCTGAGTCCTCTACCACAAGTTACACAAAAGTAGCAAATGATGCAATTCAAATCTTACCTTAAGACAAGATAAAAATAATTTCTGGGCCCAAAGAGCAGCCATATTCCGTTGCAAGTCATTTTTGTTTGAATTTGATGAAATGGAGATAAGTCTAGAGGCTAATTCAGGTATGGCACCTGTATTCCACAAAGTAAACAATAAATCTTCACAGCATTCTACTAATTTAGGATGTAGTTGCTGTAAAACACCTGTTTGTCAAAATATACAAAATATGTAAAAATGAACACATGAGATTTTATATAAACATTGCAAAGGGAAACAAATAAATAGATACTCCTCATCAATCAGCTCTACTCACTTTCATTTTCAACTCCATTTGGATACAATATTTTCAAAATACTTTCTGAAGGCAGCAGAAAATTTCCAGCAACAACTAAATCAGCTACAACAGCTTGAGAATTTGTTTTACGAGCAGACCACTCTGCCATAGTAAGAATTAGCTTTCGGAGGACAATCATCAGAGATGTTGATACTGTTGGATTTCTCTTCTCATTTTTAACCTGCAAACAAAAAATTTGAATCTTGCCCTAAATTCACCATCATTTCTAACATTCAACTGCAAGCAATACCAACCCATTCTTGTTCTTTTGCATCATACTGCAGCATGTCACGTATGTAATAAACAGTATCCCTGGAAATAAGATAGTCAAAAAACACTCTTTTTTTCTCTCAGATGTCTGATAAAAACTATAGAAGATTACAATATAACATACCGTAATTTCACATCCGGTATCTGCTCAGCACTATCAAACCCTGCAACTTTATACATATTCAGAGCTTCCCAAGCTTCTAATACAACACCAAGTTCACCTTCAGCTGCAGACATTGAAATAACGTCATCTTTACTAATATTCCAATCGTGGTACATATTTTGCTCGTGCTCCCAATAATGTTCCTGTGACACACAAACGCCAAAGAAACAAGATGAACAAAATGTAAACATGAGGTGTACACATCCAGTTTTGCCCAACATACTTGAATCCATTTCTTAATAAAAGTAGCAGCTGAACGAAGTAGAGTTATGTCAGGTAGGGAGGTGCCATGAGCTGCATCATGGCGAAGGCTCACAATCCATGGGGGTATGTTTAGCTTTTCAGCCTTAAAATACATATTCATCACATTATCATTCTCTTTATCAACATATGTCTCAACAAGCATCAAGTTCAGGAACCTGCAAAATATTATTAAATTGATACAAAAGTTCATATGCAATGAAAATAGAAGAACAAGACTAAAGTACCTCATGACAGCTGTGGAGTACATGAGACGTAACTGATGCTCTCGTGCAACAGACACTGAGTGATGGTCAGGGTCCTCCAGTAAAACTTGGAGAACTACAAGGGTGCTTTCAATGGCTGCTGGAAGCTTGGGGCATCTGCACATAGTTGTAAGTGTTGATGTTAAATTATGTTAAAAGAGCATGAAGGTGTCTAAAGCACTTACCACTCACCTGGCCTTCCATCCCATCAACCGATCCAAACCCCTCCTCTGTTCTTCTGGACTATCTGAGAACAGCATCTGATAAACATTTCTCCATTCGCACCTAATGTTAAAAATGAGAATAAAATAATCTTTGAAAACATACTCTCAAATTAACTTTCAAATAAGTCATCATATAAATCACAATATACAGAAAAATAAAATAAATAACAGAAATGACTTTGAATGAGGAGCCTGCCGTTGAGTCTTTACAATTTCATTTTTGTCCAAACCGCCGTTGCCGTCACTTACATGGAAAACCATGGCACCGATACCAGATCCTCCGTCGACATCTTCGATTGACAACCACGGTACCAAGTCAGGATTAAATTTCAGTTTCCTAGACAATAAACTTCAGCAACAGAAACAATCGTCCTGGCCACATAACCTGAACGGACATGTGGGGAGGTTGGGCCGAGCGTTATTTGCAGCAGGAAGCCATTATTGGCAGCAACAACAGCACGCCCACAAGGGCGGGACACTTTTAAAACAAAAGTTGGCACCTCGCGAAACGCTACCAAACCCAAAATCGCAACAACCGAGCGGAGACAGACCAATGGACAACTGAAAAAATGCTCTACCTCAATTTACTCGAGGCGATACGGCGTTGGGGGTTACGCAGGCCAGCACTACTTCTACAACGTGACCAAGGACTCGGGGTGCGCGGAGCGCCGCCCCTACTACATGCTGTACGAGCCTCAGACCAAGACCATGCTGGGCTTCGGCGTCATCATATTCGGCAAGACCTCCCAGCGCTGCCTCGCTCACCGCCGCTGGTTCATCAACCCGCCCTCCTTAGTGGCGCCCGTGAGTGCAAGTACCGCTCGGCAGAAATCTCAAGGCATACGCGACGGGCCATTTGGCTAAAGTTGTTCCTTTTACATGTCAAAATTGAGAGAAAAAAAAATCGGGTCAGAAGAGATGTGTGGAGTCAAAGAATCCAAAAATCGGGAAAAGTTAAAAACCAGGAAAAATGTCAAAATTGAGATTTTGTCGCTGTCGTAAAATTGGTTGTTTGTGGTGCTGTCTTTTCAACCACTTTCTAAGTATTTTTTTTTTCTCGCGGGGGGTGTGTTTCTGGAATTTTTGGCATGGCCTGTCCGTAACGATGGTCTTGTTGACGTTGTGGCCAGCTCGTGACGCCCAACGGACCCCCGTGCACCCAGCAGTGGATGCATCAGGAGGGCAGCACCTCCCTGCACGTCTTCTTCCGGCCCAAGCCCTGGGACATCCCCTGCAAGGGGTGACCACGTGACCGTCACGGACCCACCTGTGTTGCCGCTGCGGGAATAAATGATAGGCGCTGAAAGCGACGAACCACGAACCGACTTGACTTTGGAGCGGCCAGGACTTCCCTCCTCCCCTCTGCGGCACGTTGCTCGTGGATGGCCCCGTCCCTCCCCGGTGCCAGGCAGCAGGGTACCGAGGGTACCGTTGTGGCGCGGCTCTTTGGCACTGTTCCCGCCCCGCCCCCGCCGCTCTGTGCTGCCACGCCCTCTTCCCGCACACGTAAACACGGCACACCGCCCGCGCAGCGCTGTCCCTATCCAGCTCTGGCGCTGTCTCTGTCCCGCCGGCTTCGGCCCTTCGCCCTTCCCTTTCCTCTGGAGGCAGGCTGCCGTACTTTCGTCCGGAGGGCACCACCGCCACATCGCACCTCCGCGATACGGGGAGGAGTCCCGGGTCCCGGCCCAGCCGCCCTCGGTCTGTCGTCCTGGTGCCCCTGGTGCCCTTGCAGGGCGTCCTCGTCGTCATGAGGCACGATGGCACGCGACGTCGCCGGCCTTTTCGGGGCAGCGCGATGACAAAGTCGTCCGTCCCCGTGTGGGCCACACTCCGACTCCGTGAGGGACAGCCCGCGCCAAAAGTATACGGCAGAACGACGTTCCGGAGTTGCAGCAGCAGCAGCAGCAGCAGCAGCAGCACGAGTATAGTGCGGCCGAACCGAACCGGTTTCGGTACGGAGAGCAGGCCGTAGCGCTTTGAGTGCGCTGGCGGTGCTGCCCCGGCGGCTCCGGCCGGAGTCGGAGGCGTCGGCGACCCCGGTGCGGAGGGGGCCCCTGCCCGCCGGGCCCCCGCGGCCCCCGGCCCCGCTGACCCGCACCGGCCCCGGCCACAGCCAACGCACCAGAGCAGCACCAGAGCCCAGCGCCCGGCCCGGGGCCCGGGGTACACGGCACGGACCACGAACACGACACAACAGTCAGCGCCGGGCTGTCGGCGGCTCGAGTACTCGCGCTCCGCGTGCTGTGTCTGTGTGTGCCCCGCGCGCCGCCGCCTCGACGTCGACGCCGTCGTGACGTGGAGTAGGGCGACGACGACGTGCTCTCGTGACGACCGGGGCCAGGAGGCCAGGCCAGTGCGGCCAGTGTGATGAGCGGCGATGAGGACGGCGTGGTACTGCAGAGGCTCTCCAAGCAGCCGCAATGGTAAGGATGCGAGTGCAGTGCAGTGCGGTGCAGTGCGGTGCAGTGCGGTGCAGTGCAGTGCGGTGCAGTGCAGTGCGGTGCAGTGCAGTGCGCGGACCGGGCAACAACCACACTCCAGTGCGGAACTACGGCCGAAGTGCAGCAACAAGTGAAAGCCGCTGCCGCCACCGCGCCATTCCGCGCCCTCCTGTCGGCCCTGTCGGGGGCGGCGCGCGCCCGCCGCACGTGGTCGCGGCACGCGTGCGGCTTGCGCCCGGCCACACGCACGCACGCACGCGCTGTCGGCTGCCTACTTTGGGCACCGCAGTGTGCCAGTGTGCTGCTGTCCGTGCCGCGCCGCACCGCGCCCGCAGCAGCCTCTGATTCGCTGTTCGGTGCCGCGCCCGCGGCGGTAGCGGGGGCGCGGCGGCGCCTCTAAATTTAGGAGGCCGTGGCTCTACTACTGCTCCTCACTACGGCCGCCTCTCTCCAAGGCCCCCGATGTCGTCTCTGTCGGATACATGCCGCCGCGGGTCCCGGAGGGACAAGGAGAGACGCGGCGAGTCCCAGCGGGACCCGGCGGCGGGCTGCCGCTGCTGCCGGAAGGTGGAGGACAGACAGACAGACAGACAGACAGACAGACAGACAGACAGACAGACAGACAGACAGACAGACAGACAGACAGAGAGAGAGAGAGAGAGAGAGAGAGAGAGAGAGAGAGAGAGAGAGAGAGAGAGACGCAGTCACGATGGCACGTCCCGTGGTTTCGCCTTCGCAGCCGGCAGCGCGCGCCCGGTTGCGCTCTATTTACGCCGTGTGCATCGCCGGTCGCGTTACGTCACCCCTGGCGGCCGCGGGTTCGATCCCCGGCGCCGGCGCTGGGCACCGGACCGGGCCGGACCGTCGCTGGAGAGACTCAGGGAGACCCTGAGAGACTCAGGGAGACTCAGAGAGACTCAGAGAGACAGTCTCTCTAGCCGGCGCCGGCCGCCCCGCCGTCCCCAGCGCGGCGGCGCTCGCCCAATTGACCCCCTGACACGCACACATGGTTCGAGCCGTTATGCCCCTGCCAGCCCCGCAAACAACTCTGCCACCACCACCGAATCTGAACGAGGAAGAAAGAAAACTAGAAAAGGGAAAACGCAGCAGAGGTGAAACGAAAGCGACTGACCGATTAGGGCAATCCACACAGATTTTGTTTTCACAAGCACCCACTTAGCATTCCACGGTTATCGGTCCGGTGTCCTAGAAAGAGGCCAGCGCCGAGATGGGGCGGCACTGTTGCCAGTGCTACCGACCATTCGGGTCCAGCGCCGCTACAGCACAGCGTCCGCGAAATAATGCATTTTCCACGTGCATTGCCCCCCTCCACCTCCACAGTCCTCTCGCGACTGCCCCCTCCAGAGTCGCCGGAGACCCGGGTGCTGCAGCTGCAGCGGAGTTGGTCCGCAGCATGCTACTGCTGCATCACCGACCAAGCCGCCGCCACCGCTGCAGCGGCGGGCGCGGGGGCGCGGGGCGTAGGCCGCAGACGGCCGGTGCCCGCCCAGGTATATCCCGTCTGTCTGTCCGCCTGTCTGTCTGTCTGTCTGACTGTCTGGCCGTGGTCGTCCATCCCACTCGGCGATAATCCTCTCTGATGCTCCTGAATGCGTGGGCGTCAGGCGGCCAGGATCCGGGAGAAAACAACGTGAGACGGTATTCGAACCCGGGCCTGTTTCACGCCTGTGTCACGCCGGAGCCGCGGGCTCAAATACTACCGACTCCGCTGACGGCATGGCGTGACGCGGTGCGAGATGCGGCGATACGGCACGACCGCGAGATCCGAGATGTCTGGACGGCGGGATGAGGGATGAGTCCGATGCGGCTGGCCGCGCCTCGGCCTCGGACTTTGGACCTCATTGTGAGCAGCAGCAGACGCACTCACCACCCGTGCAGGCGCAGCTCGATCGCCTTCTATTTTCAAATCTTCCACGATAGTACGTGAAGCGTTTGCGTAATTTAAAAAAAAAAATTAAAAATGAAGACAGCAGCGGATGGCGTCTGTACATGAACGAAAGGGAGCGACGAAAACACACGAGAGGAACTCGCAACAGGGTATAATCACAAAATGTCGCTATCAATTTTCGGTGTCCCTCTGCGAGGTTTGTGAGTGATTTGGACGGTCCCCCGTGGACCGTCCCGTGGCGGCCCGAAGCCGTAGACGGAGTGAACTTCGGCCCCCGCTGCCTCACCTCAATGAGTCCGATGACACACCCACCGCCGGCCGGACTCCGACCAAGGAGCGGCTCTGTCAGGTCGGCGCAGACACGGCAGACACGCCTCAGACGCGCGCCGCACGTACCTCAACAGGTGTGCTAGTCGCAAGTCAAGCAGACTTCCGTTTATGTTTGATTACGCCACGGCCCGCCGAGGCGCGGGACAATCTGCTGTTATCACATTAATCCGGAAGCCCGTATAAGTGTCACAGTTCTGCCAACACAGGAGCGCCGCCGCCGTTTCTCGACTCGACACGGAGAAAAAAAGATGTGTGGTCGCAACTAATTTTTAAGTTGATTTTCAGACACGCAGTGAATTTGTGCTCGGAGAACTAAAGTTTTGTTGGGGGAACTGAATTTTAGTTGCACCAACGAAACGTTAGTTCTCCAACAAAGAGGTTCGTTGCGGGCTCTAAACAATTTTTTTTTCTGTTTTTTTTTTTTTTTGCTCCTTAACCTGCGACAACTGATCTTTTTTCTCCGTGCAGATGTAGGCAGGACACACGTAATTTCAGCGCGCGCGTCATTTCAAATCTCCCGCTTCCAGGAGGACACGAGCCCTGATTGGCTGCCGCGCCTGGACTTTGCCCGCGGAGCCGGACCGGAGCAATCAGTCATAGCGTCGTTGTTGTTAGTCACTCCGAGAGCCGCGGTGCGAAGGTCAACTCCGAGTGGTGTACTGCCAGTGTTACGGGCAGCCCTTTGGGGCTGTCCGCAAAATAT
Source organism: Odontothrips loti (assembly GCA_038380765.1). Taxonomy (NCBI): domain Eukaryota; kingdom Metazoa; phylum Arthropoda; class Insecta; order Thysanoptera; family Thripidae; genus Odontothrips; species Odontothrips loti. Next base: position 9,651,839 of record CM076258.1, read on the forward strand.
TCCAACCGAAGGAACTTGGCTGCTCCGAGGTGAAGCCCGGACCCCCGATGCGTTCGCCGGGCCCGGGCAGCCGGACTTCACCTCGGAGCAGCCAAGTTCCTTCGGTTGGAATATTTTGCGGACAGCCCCAAAGGGCTGCCCGTAACACGAGCTCTGTCACTCTCACCGCGCTTGGCGCCTCTTTTCTTCTTGTCGCTGTTAAGGTGTGGACCTTTCTCTGCCCGTGTATTTTATTTTATCTTTCAGCGTCGAGATTTGAAGAATTTTTACACCTGTGCCGTTTTATCTTGGCTGCGTTACTCTCCAAAGCCTTTTGAGTCTGAGACAATCCTGTACATATTTACCTGCACTACTGCAGCAAGGCGACGGTGCGTGCAAGTCCTGCAAGCCCCCCACCGCCCCGCGAGCCGTAAAAATACAACCGCCGGTGGCGGGGCTCGAACCCGCGCGACCGGGTGGGTGACGGACTCTGCGCATGCGCAGACAGGACGGGGCTGCCGACCGCGCCCTTGGCGGCCCTTGGCCACCACCGCCGCCGCGCCCCCGGCGAACAGCTGGTGTGCGGTAGTACTCGTGTCTGGTCAGGGTCACGCACGTCACAGGCGCACACACACACACACACACACACACACACACACACACACACACACACACACACACACACACAGCCTATCTCAGCAGACAGCCAACTCGTATGGCGGATGCACTTTAAGCGGGTGGCGGTCGGTGCGGGGCGGGGAGGGTGCATAGCTGGCAGCGTTAGCCGGTATAGCCGGTAGCGGCTCGGCTCGGTGGTAAACTTCATATCGCTTTGCCTTGAGCCTCATTTAGCATATTTATCGGAAAAGTCGGTGTTCCTACGACATTGAAATACCGCCACCATACCACCACCACCACACCACCAGTTCTCGAACAGCAGTAGAATTTAAGTTCAGAACAAGCAGCCCCGCGCGCTGCCAATCGCCTCTTATTTTTTGCCGCGGTCGCCCGTGCCTGCCAATAAGCACGTGTTTACGATAATCGCAGCAAACAATGACAGCGCCGGCTGCGGATAGGAGGCCGGCCCAACACCCAACAATTATGCGGCGTGGCCGCGCGTGCGCGCGCCGTGTGCGCTGCGTGGCGCACGTGTGTCTCGAGGCCGTCCTTTCTTCAGGGGATGAGGCCCGCGGCGACGTGCCGGCCCGGGTTCGACTCCCGCCCGGGGACAGGTGTGAGTTGAGTTAGTCTGTGAGGCCAGTGCTCACGTCCGCCCAGTAGCGCCTGCGGGAGCCGGGGTAGGCCAGCCCGCACGGCACGCGTGCACCTGGAGTCGCGCGGTTGCCTACCCGGCAGGCGGCCACTGGGCAGTGAGTGACCGCGGATAGTCTTCACGTGATTTCCGAACAGTCCCCGACGGCGACCTGAATCCGTGCGAAAATCTGCATCATGTGGCCGAGCGGCGGCAGCGGCGGCAGCGGCGGCCCGGTGCCCTAATTAGGACTGTCGCCTTCATTTCGGACGTGGGAACTTGGGACGGCACCGCGGCCATTTGTCGTGTGCAGACATTGCGCTCGCCATTTTTTTTATTTTTTTTTTCGCAAATTTTTTGGGGGGACAGCTGACTTTGAATTTGTTTTCTGGCAGCGTGGAGAGCCAGCAGCCCCGGATCCCGGAGGCGACGGCCCTCAAGGACGCGACCACGGGCGCCACCACGTCCGTCATCCGGGTGTACCCGCGGCGGTGGCTGATGCTGGCGCTGTACCTGGCCGTCATCTGCCTCAACTCGGTGCCCTACATGCAGTACACGGTCGTCGGGAAGGTGCTCAGCAAGTACTACAGCGTGACGGCCAACGACGTGGAGTGGATGACCATGATCTCGTCCGCCACGGCCGCGCTCTTCATCTTCCCCGCCTCATGGGTGCTTGACAAGTATGTAAGTGGAAATTTCTCATACCCCTTTCTGGATTTTTTTTTAAGGTCTTCCTGCCGTGTATGATTAGGAGTTTTTATTCTTCGGGGACGATTCGGCATTTAATGCGCTCCAAGAACCGAAAAGTGCTTTTTCCTCTCCTTTTTTCAGTATCCGATTTTCTTGTTTAAAGCGGTAAATACTGTTTTGCGAACCCGTGAGTAGGTGACCATGCTCTGTGGTGTTATCAACCACTGCGTGGTCGGGCAACGGACTCTGATCGGGGTGGTGATGGCGTACTTACCCCGACCTTGGTGACCGCCACGCTTGGCCCCCGCCTCAAGTAATTGGAACAGTGCGAAACGCCATCGCGCCCCTATTTTCGCAAGGGCAGACCGAGTTTGTCCGAATTTCTCATCCTCTCTCCTGCTGCAGGGGCTGCGGGTGAGCGTGCTGGTGGGGTCCGCCGGCACCGCCGCCGGCCTCTGGCTCAAGACCCTGGGCTGCGGCAAGGACGGCTTCTGGCTGTCGCTGGCCGGCCAGGGCCTGGTGTCCGTCGCCACGCTCTTCGTCGTGTCCTCGGCGCCGCCCCGGATGGCGGCCGTGTGGTTCCCGCCGCACCAAGTCGCCAGCGCCGTCGGCTCGGCGTACCTCGTCATCATGGTGAGCCATTTGCCGCGAGGAGCGAAAAAAAAAAGGATTTGAACCCACGAATTTTTTCCGATGACATTTTTCTTCCTGTCCTCCAGCTGGGCATTGCCATCGGGTGCGGCCTGGCGCAGGTGTCGGTGACGGAAGTGGACGACGAGATCTACTACGGCCTGTTCACCATCAACGTGGCCCTGGCCGTCGTGGGCACCATCCTCCTCGTCGCCGTCTTCTTCCGTGAGTACGAGGCCGAGGTGGTGCGAGGATCATTTATGTACGCCGCCGCCTGTTTGGGCCGATAAGCACAGCACACTGCAGCACACGCTGTGAGTGACGTATCAGCGCCCTTCCCGTGGTGCAGGCCATGGCGCAGGCGCGGTGATAAGGTCACCCGAGGTCGACTGCTGATAACGACCCATCGAACCGAGTTTGAACCCTTGCCCGGCCGGATCGAGATATCGACACTACAGGCCGATGGCTGCTATATTTACACGCGCCGACCGCGGGGCGGGGTGTCGGAGGCGGCAGTGTCCATCCTGTCGTGGGGGTGGGGTGTGCTTCCCGCCGTCCAGGGACGAGGGGCAGGGTGGGGAAGGGATGCCACAGTAAGAGAAATTTATATGGACGTATTTTAAACTTTTGGTCCGGGAGATAGGTTCTTGGGGCGGTGGACATTGACGGCGGCCTCTGCTTTGTACAGTGTTCCAGGAGAAGCCGCCGCTGCCGCCGTCGCCCTCGCAGGCCAACCGGTCCGCCTCCGTGGCCGTGGCCACCAGCAGCGCGTCGTCCTTCCTCCGGTCGCTGATGCGCATCGGCCGCGACCCCCACTTCCTGCTGCTGCTGTTCGCCTGCGCCCTCTTCTCCTCCACCCTCATCGGCTTCAGCGTCCTTATGAACAGGGTCGTCGAGCACTTCTTCCCAGAGGTATACCAACACGATTTCTTTGGTTTTTTGTTTTGTTTTGAGAACGAGTGGGAATGAACCTGTCCCCGTTTCGTGCTGTCAGAACGGCAAATACCACACGGGCTTCATCGGCATGATCATGACGCTCTTGGGCATCGTCGGCATCGTCATCGCTGGCCTCCTGGTGGACATGACCAGGCTGTACAAGTAAGCGACCCCCTCTATCCTGTCTGCTCCACTCCATCCTACCTGTTCTAAGCCGCTGTACTCTGTCTGCCAGGGAGTGGGCCGTAGTGATCTACATCTTCGCGTTGCTGGGGGCCGCGGCGTACTCATTGGCGGTCAGCAGGGGCACCATGCTCATGGTGTACCTCGCCTCTGGCATGCTGGGGTAAGTCAAGTCCCTCCCCCCCCTGTTTTTTTCCCTACCCGCTTTTCACAGCGAACGTTGTCCTTTAATTTCCCCTCCTCTTCCAGCTTCTTCATGCCCTGCTTCTACGTCCCGGGGCTCGCTCTGGCTGTTGAACTGACCTACCCCGAGCCAGAGGGAAACCCCACTGCCATCATCAACTGGCTGATCCAGGTGAGACGAGACGACAGTATACAAAAGTGCTTCTCGCACTGCCGTTCGTGGTATTTGAACCCGCGTCTCGCGTTCTGTTCTGCCTGCTGCAGCCCACGGCCATGCTCATCAAGCAGCTGTACGCCTACCTGTTCGACTACGCCAGCCCCGACATCTCGCACGTCGTGCAGTGCTCCTTCCTGGTGGTCGGCCTCGTCTGCATCTTCTGCGTGCCCAAGAAGTACAAGCGGCGGGAGGCAGAGCGGCTCGCCAAGCCCGGCCAGGACGCCGTCAAGGAGGCCAACGGCAAGGAGGCCAACGGCGTCCCCGTGGACCCGGAGGCAGCCAGGCTCACCGTCGTCGACTGATGCCAGCTGCGGCACTAGAATTCCAATTGTCTTTCTGTCCATCAGTGTGTGTGGTAGCGACTACCACCAAGTCATTGTCATTTATTTTTTTGGTGTGTGTGTGTGTGTGTGTGTGTGTGTGTGTGTGTGTACGTACGTACGTACGTACGTACGTACGTGCTAATCGTTAGTGTGATCGTGTGTCGACTGTTTTCGCGGTTTTACCAAACCGCGCGCCATCCTCCCGGGGCTGATTTTCTCACCATTCGCATTTGGTATGCCCCGATTTTTCATCCCCTGCATTTTTTTTTTGTGTGTGCCCGGCCAGGGTCTCTCGCTCAAGCATCACAGCCTGTGTGCGCTGCAGTGCCAGGCGTGTTAGGTTTTAATACACTGCTGTAAAAACTTGATTCTACTCTGACAAAACGTCATATTTGTGTAAACCATGATGAGAAAAGCTGTGACTCCATAAGTCATGACAGACCTACCCCTTTAATCATATCAAGATTCATATCACATCACAAAACACGCTCATGTGTAGATAGGTCATATATTTTCCTTTCTAGTTTTCTAAAGATGTGTACTGTTTACGATGATAAAACGAACTGAGATTAAAACATTTTATTTTTGAAAGAACCGCTTCCTGTCTTCTCTCACCCTCACCACCCCTTCCTCCACCCGGTCTGCCGCCGCTCCCGGAGCGCCCATGGTGCCCACAGCCGGAGCAGGTTCCACCGCCAGGATAACTCGTTTGTGCTGGAGCGTCCGGCCGGCCACCCGCCGGAGCCGCAGGGGCAGGGGACCGGGAGGCTGGGGCCGAGGCCGAGACTGTCCCCGCCCAACTCCGCCCCCCTCCATCCTCCCCCCGTGGCACACAGGGAAGACCAGGGTCCTCGCTCTCCCCCTCTTCATCTCGGGGTACACGACCTGCTTCAGACAGAGATGAGCTTCGCAAATTTCCAGAATTTTTCAAACTGAAGAGTTTGTCAATTTAAAAGAGCAACTTTGGGATTCAGATTTTTTTTCTCCAAATATTAGGGTCTTTTCATCATCAAGAAATTTTTCTTAATTAAAAAATTAAACTTACAGCACTTTGCAATTTCAAGAATTCTTGGACCGTACCTTGGCAGGGCCGGGTGGTCCTTGGTGGCGGTGAGCCCAGCACCACCAGCCGCGGGCGGCCCTCTCCACGGCGCAGACGACGGCGGAGACGGCCACGCCCGCGGCCAGCGGCACCAGGGTGGCCAGCACGGGCATGATGTCGACGGGGGCGAACAGGCCGCTGCTGCGATCGCAGGCGGGAGGCGCAATCCGCAGCACCCGCCGGTCGTGGTGTGCGAGACCCCGCTCCATCTGCAGGAGCGTCCTGGACAAAACAAAGAAAAATTTGAAAAAAAGAAAACCAGACGTCACGGACACACACACACACACACACACAACGTGTTGCCTCGGGTTCGATTCCCCGTACAGGCAAAAGAAAGATCCTCGTCCGAGGATCGGTCGTAAGGATTGCCTAACAGCCGGGCGCTGGTGCGGCGTCGAATGAGTTGCCTACCCCGCAGGCCGCAGGCGCCGCGGCTCACCCCGAGAGGAAGATCTCCTTGAAGGCGGTCCTCTTGCCGATGCCTACGCCGCCGTAGTACGGGGGGTCCACGACGAGCGTCACCAGGCTGCAGGCCTCGTTCGGCTGCAGCACGTTAGCGGCCTCGTCCACCACGTCGTCCGAGCCGAACAGCGCGACGCCGGGCCTCAGCAGGGACACCATCAAATCGACCGTGTCCAGGAAGCCGATACCAGCCGGGGGCTTGATCTTGCGCTCGTACAGCTGGCGCATCAGAGGGTCCGTGGCGTTCTGCCGGCACAGCAGGGCCGGGTGAAAGTGAAGTACCGCCGTAGGGATTTAAAAATACCAGTAAGATTCAACCGTACGGTAAGTTACGGAAAGATTGGTACCTTGAAAAAATGTGGTATTTTTCGGTAATATTCAGATTTTCAAACTCTGAAAATTAGCTGCATTTGATGTAGAAAAACCCGCTGTAAATAAATCTTTCTCATTTTTACCAAAAATACCCGTAACTTACCGTAAGGTTGAATCTTACTGGTATTTTTAAATCCCTAATTAACCGGTTATTCTAAAAGAAAATAATCGGGCAACCGGTTATCAAAAATAACCGGTTAATAACAGGTTAACCAGTGAACCGCACAGCCCTATTTGACCCGGTCAACTGCGAACTGCGGTTGATGTATTCTTAAACTAGTTATAAATGCTCTACTGAACCAATGCTGATTCTTGTTTAATGTTTCCCGATCGCTCGGGAACGTTCGGTGCCTGCTGGGGTCGGCCAAGCCAAATGAGTTAGATTCGTCCCAACGAACGTTCGGGAACGTTCCAATTTAGTCAAAATTAAAAACTTAAAATTGTCAGGGACGAGAAACAGGCAAGGCTAATTCCGTACGAAACCATTTTGATTTTGAAAATTCGTAAAACAAATAAATAAGGGTGTGTGTGTTTGGTGACGCTGTGAGCCGTGCAGCCATGCACCTCGAATATCCTCCGGGTGTGGATCCAGTTGTGGCTCACGCCCCTGTAGTTGGTGTGCAGCAGGTCGCTGGCGGCGCGGATGGTGCTGGCCGGCGGCCGCAGCAGGAACGTGACGATGCCCGCGCCGTAGTAGGCCTGCGTCAGGAAGCAGAACGTCTCGAACACGAACAGCAGCGAGCGCCCCGACACCCAGTCGCCGTTCTCGAAGAACCCTGCCAACAAGTCCGGAGGTGACGTGAGGCTATGTCCACGACCGGGAGGGGAGGGGAGGGGGGAGGGAGGGGGAGGGAGGGTCTGCAGCGCCGCACCCTGGCCGGTGAAGGTGCCGACGGAGCTGATGAAGACGTCCGGCCAGGTGCCGCCGCCGCGGTCGGTGGAGACGTGCTCCAGCGAGCGGAACTTCTTGTTCATGCCGGCGATGACGGCGGCCAGCACCGCGATGGCCAGCCAGGTGGTGCCGCTGAACACCTTGACGAGGGCGTCCGCCGAGCCCAGCGCGCTCTTGCTCAGGAAGCTCACCACGGTCCTGGGGCAGAGGGGGAGGGGAGGCGTCGCTGAGTATTCGAACCCGAGCGGCCGGGCGCCGGGCGCCGGTGGGCGGGATGGGTGTGTGGCGGGGAGCCTCCCAGGGGCGGCGCGGCGCTGCGCGGCGGGGTGCGGCCGGCACGGGGGCGGCGGGGCGCGGCCACCTCCTGCCGATGCCTGCCCGCCTGGCAGCGAGGGGGATGCCGCAGCAATCGTGACCCCTGCCCATCCCACCGGCCGGACCCCCCGTGGAGCGGCGCGGCGCGGCGGCAGCGGCCGGCCCCCCGATCGATAGGCAGCCCGCAGCACAGCGGCCGGCCCGGCACTGCTCAGGGCCCAGGTCTCTCTACCCAGGACCATGGATGTAGTATTTCTCATAAGAGAGCTTATGAGAAATACTACATCCATGCCCAGGACACGCCCGAGCGGCGCGGCACGTTTGAATATGACAAGTTCAGTTCGACCTGTTTTGAAAGTTTGAAATTCAGGTACAGCATGTGTTCGGGACCTGTGCGACCAGAAGGTGCTGGCGAACACCATGATGCGCTCCCGGTCCGCGGTAGCGAACAGGCTGAGGGCGATGTCCGCCTCGCCGCTCTCCACGTCCCCGACCACGCCGTCGAAGTGCGAGCCCGGGGGCACGTCCAGCTGCCCCGGCCGGGTGTTGGCCTTGAGGTGCGTCACGCTGCCGACGACAAGTCTTCATTAAAATATAAAATGGTTAAAATAGGGGGCGGTGAGGTTAGGTGGACGCTCGTGGCCTACTTCATGTGGTAGCGGGCCACCACGTTCCAGAAGATGAGGTTGCCGTAGTGGGCCAGCGGCGTGATGAGGGGCATGAACTCCTCCCTGGACATGAGGTGCAGCCGCCGCAAGATGCTCTCGTCCGGAGACTTCCACATCTAAAATCATTTTTAACATTCTCACACAATTTCTTAAGTATATTTTTATTTTAACGAACCTTGGGAATGAAGAGAGAGAGCAGCGTACGTAGAGCGAGGCGCTGACGGGTATGTCGGGGACGTGCAGCCGCCGGACGGCGACCTGGGGCTGCCACGGCCCCGACACGCCCGACGGCGACCAGGAGCCCGCGGGGTCCGTCTGGATGCCGCGGCGCTCGTCCACCCCGAACATCTCCGTCAGCTCCCACCTGGAAGGAGATGGGGAGGTGTAGAAGTGGAAATAATCCCAGCGAGGTCCGTCACGGTCAGGTCTACCTGGTGTCGGTGACGGGCCTGGCCACGGTGACCTCGCTGTCCAGGCGAAGGAGGTCGTCCAGGCCGTCGAAGACGGACGGGTCGGCCACTCCAGTGTCCACCAGGAGCCAGCGGAAGCTGCCGTTGAAGCTGGCGTGGTCCGTGAGCTGCGAGGCGTTGGCGAGTCAACATCTCACCCCGTGTCGGTCCAATCATTCAACCAAATCAACCAAACTCCTCGTGCCCTACGAGCACAACCTAACCTAACCCATCCTTACCTGACCTGACCTAACCGAACCAAACCAACTCAACCTAACCTAACCTACCGACCTGCTGCTTTCAGGGAGCTGACATCTGCGGAGCGCCTGGAGGGTAGTCAGTTCTGTTACGCACCCGTGCCCGGCGGGCGTGCCTACCTACCAGGCGCCCGCCCCGCCAGCCCGAGCGCCGTGCTGGGTAGGCACGCCCGCGGCGCACGGCTGCGTAACAGAACTGCCAACCCTCCAGGCGCCCTCACCTCGGCCAGCCCCGCACGGCCGCCGCACGCCCTCGTCGGCCACACCAGCACGCCGACGACAGGCTGGTGGCGCAGCAGGCGCTCCCCGACGAGCCGCGACGACGGGGCAGGGGCCTCCACCTGGAAGCGGCCGTCCGCGGCCAGGCAGCGCAGCAGCCACGTCCTGTCTGAGCGACCACGGTTCTAATCCCGTCGCCAGCAGTTTTTTTTTTAGATTTATTTTTTTAGTTAAATTTTCCCGACGCGTGCTCACCAGAGTCCCCGCAAACGAACAGAACAACTTGGCCGACCTTCCGGTCTGCGTAGAAGTCGGCGGCGAGGGCGGACACGGTCTTCACGGAGAGGCCGCCGTCGGAGAGGGTGGACTCGGTCTGGACGTCGGTGTTGATGTCGGCGCGCCCGGCGGTCGTCAGGAGGCCGCCGACGACCCAGAAGAAGGACGCCGGCCACATCCTGGAGGCGCCCTTTTACACAGTCGCGGCTGCCCCGGCCCCGGTTCTGCCGCCCCCGTTGGCGCCGCTTCCGTGTGAAACTGTCTGTGATTTGGGCGGAGGTGGTGGTGAGCCGGGGGCCAACATGGCCACGGCCTCACTCAGCCATTCCCTGTGAGCGAACGCGAGCCCAGCCCAGCCCAGCCCAGCCCAGCCAGGCCTCGGCGCAGCCCGCTGTCAGCCGATGGCATGCCCTTTGATTTGGCGTGATGTCACGTGATACGTCATATGTCGTGCGAAAGGGACCCCATTCGTCGGGGTGGGCAGAGACAGAATAGCGGGACTCGGTCACGTGTATCTTTAATGTTGGGTAGCAGAGGAAAACATTGTGAGGTGGAAAATCATATGAGGCCTTGCCACTGCCTGACGGAGTAGGGAGTCCTGACGGACAGAGGCAGTGGGCTTCTGTCGGGATGACCCCCGTCATCGGGGTCCCACGTGACGAACTTGGTGTTCCGGAGGCCACCGTCGTGCCGGAAGGGTCTCCGGCGGCCCTTGTCGACGGCGTCCTCGAGGCGCCCCCCGTTGAAAAGGTTCCACCGGTGGCGCTTGGCGTTCCCAAAGCCGCCGTTGACGACGTTCCGCCCGGGGCGCTTGGCGTTCGGGAGGCCACCGTCGGCGTCCCTGCCAGTGGCCCTGGCCCGCGCCCCCCGCCTCCTGGCCCGGACCCTGGCCCGGACCCTGGTCCTCCAGGCCACGACGCACTCCGCCGCCAGCACCAGGAGCGGCACGCTCAGGAAGCACACGTACAGCAGGAGGACCCAGCGGACGTGCTCCAGCGTCACCTGCAAGCAGGGCAGAACTGTTCAGAACTGGCAGACGATGGATCAGATGTAAAATAATCACACTGATATTGAAAATCATATGTGTAGAAACGCAGGGCGATCTGGCCGGGAGAATGGTCAGGACTTGAGTAAAAAATAATGGACGTGTGGATCTTTGACCGCTTTGGGTTGAAAAATTCGGGAAACGATATTGTTTCTAGAAAAATCAATTTTTTTTGAAGAGCAAAAATTAAGTAAAAAGAATCAGCCATGATTGAAATCGGTGTACATCGAGAAGGGTACCTGCACGCCGGTTTTGACGGTGGCCTGGCCGGCCAGCGTGCCGGCCGCCTGCACTGCGAACCCGTCCAGGTAGTGCTTCTCCAGCCGGTCCAGGACGCCCGTCAGCCGGCACCGGGTGATCCTGGCGGAGCACAAGGTTGTCGTCAGTGAGCAGGCCGGCGCCGGCAGGCGGAGGCCGTGGCACCCACATGTAGTCGATGGCCCGCGTGTGGGGGAAGCCTCTCCGCAGCAGCAGTGACGCGGTGGCCCTCTGCATGCGCCCGTTAACACGCAGCACGTTCGGCCGGCACTTTGGCCGGCTCTCGAGGGCGGCGGCCATCACGCTGGGGATCTCGAGGACGGCGGCGTTGTGGCGGCAGAGGCCGTCGACCAGCCTCTCCACCTGGGCGGCGTCCCGGCAGACGCCCCGGTTCAGGACATGCTGCCAGTCCGCGGCTCGCTGTGACGAGGACGCCGAAAGTTCAGAGTTATCTCGCGTTCGGGTGTCGGCAGCTCCGAGCCCGACCCGACGCCAAGACCGTCACCTTCTTGAGGGTGAAGAAGGCGTAGCTCTCGTTGCGCACGCAGAGCACGTGCGTGCCCTTCTTGGCCACCTCGTCCAGGCTGGCGAACGGCGAGGTGTAGTGGCCGGATGCCAGGTGGCTGATGAGGACGGCGGAGTACGCGTTGAACAGCAGGTAGCCGAACAGCAGCGTGGTGACCACCGACACCCGCACCGAGAAGCACTCCGGCTGGTCCTGCCAACCTGCGCAGCCACAGGGCAACAGGGCAGTGGCTACAGTAACGGGAGCGCGCTGCGGTCACCACTGTGTCCCGGTAGCCGCATGGGTTGGCGGACCGGTCGGCGAAGGACAGGTCCGTGGTTCGATTCTTGCTGGTCCCTTAACTTTTTCTTGGGACACAGCTAGGAGGACAGTGCCTAAAATATACTTCGTCGGTGTCCCGGGATCAACTCTTGCCTACGCCTCAATTTTTTTTTCTCGATGTACAGCTCTTCTCTGTGGAGCTAGAGTGCCGGGAGTAGAGCCGTACATCGAGAAAAAAAATTGAGGCGTAGGCAAGAGTTGATCCCGGGACACCGTCCGTTACTGCTACAGTAAAGGCAGCTACTCTGCCAGGAGCGCGCATCTAACACCATTGTGGCTCGGTAGCCGCATGGGTTAGCGGACCGGTCGGCGAACGACAGGTCCGTGGTTCAACTCTTGCCGGTCGTCCAACTTTTTCTTGCGACACAGCTTGGCGGACAGTGCCTAAAATATACTTCCGAACGTGGCATTGGTATGGCTGTCCAAGCGACCGTGCGGGCTAAGGCGCCGCCGGCACAAACCCCCGGTCCCGAGGGTCTAGGGTTCAATTCCCTAGATTCGAGGGTCCCGCCCGGGGGGGCGTTCTGTGCCTCTGGAGAAATCCAGGGGGGAGACTCGGGGGATGTGCAGAGCTTCTAGGGTTCGAAGCTTCTGTTTTCCTCTCTCTGAATCTGGCAGGTGCGGACATGCCGCTACTCGGTACGTAGCGAGTAGAGTACAGCGGCTTCGGCCGTGTACGAAGGGAACCTATGTCCTCCAAATCTTCGCAGGGGCGGACTCCCACGATGAGTGGGGCCAAACCAGACTACGGTTGAAGGGCACTACAGTATTATGGAGTCCCGGAGGCCGTGGTTAGCGGAGGGGGCCTCGCGCAGTAGCGCGGGCTAGGGGTTGCCGGGAGATCCGTCCGGCGCAAGCCGGGTAGCGGGTTCTAGTGCTGTGTCCCGGGGCCAACTAGCAGCCGTAAAGCACCGGTTCCCGTAAGATCACCGAAGTTGAAGGCAGGGGTCCTGGCGGAAGCCGGGACGACATAGGTTTTGCCCTCAGCGGTCACCGATCCATAAGCGCGTCATTTTTAATCGTTCACGTCTCCTAATCGGTTGGCTTGGGGTATTCGGATCCGAGGTTTTCAAAATTCATTTCACGAAAGGAATTCCCGAAATTTTCCGTCAATTTCCCGCCTGTCCCCGCCCACCTTGCGAGCACAGGCTGCCCACCACGGTGAGGAAGCAGCTGCCCAGCGAGGAGGCCGTGGGGTCCGCGGGGTCGACGCCGGTCTCCATGCCCAGGGCGGTGCGCAGCCACACCATGCCCCGCAGCACCAAGCACAGCAGCACCAGGGCGGCCAGCGTCATGGCCCACATCGTGGGGCTCATGGCCCTGAAGTACGAGTCGGCAGACACCTCGGGCAGGCCCCGCTGCACGAACAGCTGGTACCTGCAGCCGAGCCCAGGGGTAACTCGCTCCTCTACGTCGGCTTACACCTGCAGCCCCCGGCCTGCCCAGCCCGGCCCCGCGCACCAGTGGGTGACGACGGGCTGGGTGTGGTCGAACAGCTGGTCCTCGTCGTCCGTCACCACGATGGGCTGCAGGTACACGTCCACCCGGCCGCTCTCCAGCATCAGCCGCGCCATGGGCGCCGACATCTGCACGTACGAGCTGCTGCCGTCAGGAAGCCAAGCCCGTTCCAATTCAATTCATTGAACGTTTCGTAATTATTTTTTTAAAAGATTTTTGAAGGATTTTGTTTTTAAACATAAGGTCGTTGTCGCCGATGCCTACCTGAAGCCCAGCGTCGCCTCCATGGTGGTCCACAGGTCCCCGAGGTAGCCCGTGAGGTTGACCTTGCCGTCGTGCCGCTCGAACTTGACGTACGGGTCCAGCTGCAACACGAACGCGCAGTGGGTTTACACGCATTCGCGCGTTACTGCGGTCGGCAATTTCTCATACCGTGTCAAACGCAGCGATGATGACCTGCCCGGCCGCGGCCTTGAGGCTGTCGCCGACGGTGTCGGGCTGGTTGTACAGGGCGCTCCACTGGTCCAGGCAGGAGTCAGCTGAGTGGTGCAGTGCGCTTGTGGTTAGATCTGGATCAGTGCCGGGGGCGGCGGGTTGTGTACAAAATAATCAAAGTGCACACCTTCGGTAAAGTTGCAGACCACGACCTTTCCCGGCAGGGCGCCGGGGCCGGGCGCGGCCATCCCCGTCAGCGGGGAGGTTCGGATGAGTCCGTGTCGGAGGCCCTGTCCCTGCCCGACAGCGTCACCGCGTTCACTGCACCGCCCCCTCCGATGATTTGTCCCGCTAACGACCCCGATCGATTCGATACCCGAGCTAATCAGAGCTTATCAGATCGTGTGCATGAGGGTGGCGGAGGCGCGCCGTGGTGAAACACCCCCAATTAGGCCCGGCGCCGAGGTGGGAAACACCTCACGGCCCATTGTCAAGGCAGTGAAAGTGCGTACAACCGTGGAGTTCAAGGTGTGTGTGTGTGTGTGTGTGTGTGTGTGTGTGTGTGTGTGGGAGTGGGGTACAAAACCATTGCGTTGTGGGTTGGCGTGTTTTATTAGGAGTACACAAGCATACGTCTACAATACTGTGGCAGTGAAATAAGATAAGGTGGCCAGGGTCCCCGGCCTCGAGATAACCAGGGTCTTTTCAGTGGCAGGTCCGGGGTGCCTAGGCAGCTCGGCGGGAACTAGTCACGGCTAGATCCGGCTACTTCAGTTACTTAACTGTCTCTCGGAGCCCTTCGCCGATTGCTGCGGGGAAAATAAGGACAGAGCAAGTATAAATATCCGAGGGTCGGTAGGTCGCGGGTTCGAATCCTCCCGCCCGCCCAGCTCACCCGCAGGTTGTGCAGCAGGGTCTCCTCGGCGCGGCCGCGGTCCTCTAGCTCCGTCCGGGACTTGCTGAACAGGAAGCGCCTTGCGAAGGGCGCGATGAGCTTGGGGTCCAGGTCGGCGGCGTCCTGCCGCCAGCCCGCCGCAGCCGCCAGGCTGGCCACCAGGAGCCCGACGGCCAGAGCCAGCGGCTGGTACCACAGGTACGACAGGCGGAACACCCAGGGTACCTCGGAGCTGGAGCAGGGACAGCGAGGAGGATCAGAGACCGGGCAAGGCTCCCGAGGGAGGCCGCTTCTTCTCGCTCTCCTATTTTATTTATTTTTATTTGTTTAATTCGAGGGCCCCTTTTTTTACTTGTCGTGCTGTACGAGGTGGGGCAGCAGGGTGGCGTTGAAGCCCTCGGGGAGGTAGCTGCAGCCGTCCACGGACACGGGCTTCACGGGGTACCTCAGCGCCCCGCTGACCATGTTGATCTGCGAGCCGACGACGCCCACGCCGACGGTGACGGCGGCCGCGGCCGCCCCGAGCAGGGCGCCGCGGGCGTTGGTGTACGGCAGGAACAGCCCCGCGGCGAACAGTGTGAACTGGGGGGCCGCCGCCATGGCCGCCGCCATCGTGTTGAGCTGGAACACCATGCCCAGGTGCTCGACGACGAACATGAGCGCCAGGGTGATGACGCCGGACGCCATCACCAAGCCCCGGAGCACCCAGATGGTCTGCCGCGGCGTCGGCGACCAGCCCGCCAGGCTGCGCATCCAGTCCTCCAGGATGACGGCCGCAATCGAGTTGAAGCCGGTGGACAGCGAACTCATGGCGGCGCTGCAACCAGAGGACGGCTTATCGGTGGGGCCTAGGCTAAAGTAGATAATTACCGCCTTTTTTTTTAAAGAAAAATCTTTATTAAATCTGTTTAACTATTTTTAATTTTTCCCCCCCCTTTTTTTTCATAACAATGCCTGGGGGGTGGCAGGGGCGCCGGCGGGACGGGGCCTACCTGAACACGCCGGCGATGAACAGCCCTGTGAGCCCTGGGACGTCGGAGAGCACGTCCATGACGAACAGGGGGATGATCTGGTCCCGGGCGCGGGCCTCCTGGAAGACAAGACGCCGCCAAGGCGCTGTCAGTGATCTGCAGGGGGCGAACCCAGCCTGGGCACAGTGGGCGCCTGCCGGGTAGGCAGCCACGACATGCAGCACGCACGCGCGTCGTGCGGGCTGGCCTACCCGGCAGTCGCAGGCGCTCGGCTCGGCTCGGGACTCACCCCGGTGGCGATGGGGTCGCAGTCGTGGTAGTAGGCGGCGGCCACCAGCCCGGTGAAGCAGGCGCACAGGTTGAGGCAGACCGTACAGCAGCAGAAGACGACCGTGGCCCAGACGCAGTCGTGCATCGAGGCCAGCGTCATGTACCGCTGCATGATGCTCTGGCTCAGGCCCAGGTCGGCGGTGTGCCGGACCACTCCGCCCAGCAGCACGCTGAAGATGGTGTGCCTCGTCGTGGGGTCCAGGTCAAACCTGCAACACAGACTCGTGCTCATGTATTCGATCCCGGTGCACTCGGCGCCGAAAGTCTGCCGCCGCGCGCCGACTCACAGCGGGGCTCGAGGCGCGTCGTCTGAAGGTTGAGGCGCCAAACCTCGCCGAATCCGCCCGCCAGCAAGGTGCCCTTGATGGCCACCAGGAGGACGCAGCCCAGCATCATGATGGCCTGCACCGCGTCCGTCCACACCACGGCCTTGACGCCGCCCTGCGAGCAGACAAGTAGACGACGTAAGCAGACGACGTAGCGACGTAAGCAGACGACAGTAGCAGACGACGTTATCAGACGACGTAAGCAGACGGCATTAGCAGACGACGTTAGCAGACGACGTAAGCAGACGACGAGCAGACAGCGACAGCACGCGCCCCTTCAGGGCCCTCGGGATGCCCCTTACGATGGTCGTGTAGTAGATGCAGACGAGGGAGACGACGGGCCCCACGGCGTGCAGGTCAATGGCGGTCACTGTCGAAAAGAAAGAGCGTTTATCGGCCTCGAGATGTTTTCCCTCCAGAGCAAAGCTCTGTGTGTGTGAGTGTGTGTATGTGTGTGTGTGTGTGTGTGTGTGTGTGTGTGTGTGTGTGTGTTTCATACCTTGTTCGAAGGCGAGGGCAGGGACGTACATGACGATCGGGAGCCACACCACCTGCCGGACATAGCAGCATGCATGGACAGTGTGGACCAGAAGTGACGGGTGAAAGAATGAAAATAAACGTAAAACGACAAGAAATTCAAATAGAATCCGCACTCCGAAGCACTTCCTCGTGCGACGGTGACGGCATGCACACCGACTTTATCTTATTGCTGCAAACCAAACAGCGAGGAAAAGGCAGTGACTTTCAGCGCGCGATTTCAACGGAAGAGGAGCTTACGTGGCTGAGGAGGAACAGGCAGCTCGCGATGAAGCGGCATTCCCTGTTGAAGCGTCGCTCCAGGTACTGTGGGCAGAGGAGGCCGCATTCGGCATTAACGATCGATCGGGTCCGGCCGGCACACCTGCCTAGGCCTGGCCTACCTCGTACAGGGAGATGCCGCGGATGCCCCTGAAGACGGGCAGCAGTTGGTAGGCCAGGAAGAAGGAGGCGAGCGGGTAGGAGAACACGTTGTAGATGGCCTGGCCGCCGTGGACGTACACCTCCGCGGGGTACCCCAAGAGCGCGATGCCCGAGATGAAGCTGGAGGGACACACAAGGGGTGCACCTCACTCAAAATAATCGAAAAAAGATGTACGCGCTCGGAAAAAAATAAGACAAAAACCAGGAAAAAGGGTCAGAAAATTTCAGCAAAAATTAGAAAAATTATAGAAAAACAAGGAAGTACAAATCAGAAAAAATATTTAGAAAAAAATAATCACAAAATCAAACTTTGATTTTAAATCATGGTACGCTTGCATCACGAATGATGGACCCCTCGACACAGCAGGGCACAGTCCTCGGTGATTGGAGGCGGGCAGGGCAGCCTCCCAAGGCCGCCGTCGACGCCCCGGCGAGGCTCACCTGGCGAACAGGGACAGGGCGACGGGGACGACGCCCATGGTGCGCCCGCCCACGAGGTAGTCGGCCTCGCTGTCGGCGCCCTTCTTGGCGAAGTAGGCGAAGTAGATGCCGATGGCGGTGGACACGGCCAGCATGGCCGCGAACATGGCGATGTCCACCCAGCCCATTATGTTCCCCACCGGGGGTGTGCTCGCTGTCGCCGCCATCGTCACCGCCTCCACGGTCATCGTCGCCGTGGAGGCCACCGTCGAGGCCACCGTCGAGGCTACTGTGGAGGCCGCCGTCGAAGCCGCCGTAGAGGCCGCCGCCGTCGTCACGGCCTCCATCGCGTACTCTGCGCTCCCCAGGACGACTTCCCTCTTCCGGTGTCGGGGCTCAGCCTGCTTAGCTCAGCCGTCACCGTCGCAGGACAGAGAGGCTGCCACCAGAGTGAGGCAAGGCGAGGCGAGCACTAAGCCAGTTGCCAGGGTCGGATGCAGGTGCCTCGCTGATGCCAGAGCACACAGACATTGTCAACACTCGTTTGCCTCTCCGAGAACGTGGAGGTGGGCCATTATCAGCATCAGGAGTAAAGGAGAAAAAGGCGCGGGCGCCTGGTAGGGATCGAACCCGCGTCCCGACTCCGGGACACTGGCTCACAGTCCGACTGGGAAATGCAGTCATGCAGTCTGACCGATTTTTCATTTTGCCTTCAAGGAAGCAATTTTTTTTTAGGGTCCATCTATTCCTTTCCCCCCTCCATAAAGGAGTATGCTCGTCTCTGCTTCAGCGTTTCGCGCGGCTCCATAGCAGTAAATTAGAGCATCTGATTGTTCCGATTGGTCCAGCTCAGCATTCATGTGGAGGGCCTCTGTAAGGCTGTCGAAGTCTGCAGTTTTTCGGTAGCGAAGATTGCCGGACTTGTCCTCGGGAAACTGACCCAGGTGAAGTCGGGGTGAAAAATCCGTGGCACTTCGCGTGGCGCGCTCGAGAGGTATCTCGTCGTTCGGTTTAAAGGGCTTCCACTTCTGGGTTGTTCGGCGGTTCAAATGAAATGTTCAAATCCGGCAGCGCTACCGCGGCAAGAACGGGAGGAGGGAGATTTTCAAGTGTGGGCGGTGAAGATGGCGGCTCCCTAAGAGCGTTCCACGAATTTGTTTATCCGCTGGCTGTCACAAATTGCCGTGTTTCCTCTGTCACGTCCGCTTTTCTGTGACAGAGTGACCATGTATGTATTCGAAATCAAGAAATTAGTGCAGGCTGCATTGTGCTGTATTCGCTCATTATATATTTTGTCGATGAGTAACCTAACCCATCACTTGTTACTTTGTCTGCTAGCTACTTGAATGCACGGTTTACTAAGTTTTTGCCTTTTACCCCTCTGCTCTCTTCTGTTGCACTACGTGTAGTTCATATTTATATTGTGTTCGTCCCTAAAATTCTTATTTCACTAAAAAATATAATTTAAAAAAGCGTTTGCGGCTCCTGGTTTGTAACAGTTTGAACTCTGCACTCTGACAGTTGTTCCTATTTTTCCCCTCCCAGGAGGCCCCTAGTGTTCCTATTCCTCCTAGTATTATGCTCCAATGTGACTTTTGCTGGAGAAGATTTCTACGAGCTTTTAGGAATTGCTAGAGATGCAAACCACAGGGAAATTAGAAAGGCGTTTAAAAAGCTTGCTGTCACTCTTCACCCAGATAAAAACCAGGTGATTGTTTCTTGTCTCTATTTATTTTTAACTGTCATGTTATCCATCATAAAATTAAGATGTCCTAATTTTGTTTTAAATCTTTCCTAGGATGATGAAAATGCCCATGAAAAATTCATCAAGCTGACGAGGGCATATGAAGTTTTGAAAGATGAAGAGCTCAGGAAAAAGTACGATCTCCATGGAGAGGATGGCCTACCTGGGTCCAATAAACAAAAGACCAAATACCATAGCTATGCATATTACCGTGATAATTTTGGAATCTATGACGATGATAAAGAAATCATCACTTTGTCAAAGACTGACTTTCGTAGGTATATTTTGTGATGATTTATAATATAGGAATTTTCATGTTTCATTATGATTTTGTTTTTGTTTCAGAACAAAGTGTCCTTAACACCAATAGTTTATGGTTCATTAATTTTTATTCACCTATGTGTTCTCATTGCCATGACTTGGCTCCTGTTTGGAGAGCGTTGGCAAAGGAAATGGAAGGAGTTATACGGATTGGAGCTGTTAATTGTGAGGATGAGTGGCAACTCTGTCGAGGGCTCAATATTAGATCCTACCCATCTTTATTCATCTACCCCAATGTGAGTTCTGTCATGAATTTTTGGTTTCTGCTCCTTCCTTCAGCTTTCATCACTTTATCCTCATATTTATTTTGCAGAGATGGGGTTATTCCGGGGACCGCACACTTCCCGAACTTCGTAAATTTGTTCTAAATAGATTGAAATCTAATCTTATACATATAAGAAGTAATCAGTGGATTAACCTTTTAAAATCGGACATAAATAAAGGTATGTCATGGGTTCTCTTCCTATGCGGAGGAAGCCAGTTTGAAGATTGCCCTTCAGCAGAAACTCGACTCAAAATTGGTGCAATTTTGGTATGTCATTGCTGCTAATTTGGTTAAAAAAAATCATCGGTGTCCTTTGAACTTTAATGCAATATATTTTGAATATTTACTTCATTTAAGGATGGTTTGGCTGGACAAGGATCCATTGATTGTGACGCAGACAGTGAGTGGTGTTCAGAAATGAGCCCATCAGGAGCTAATATTGTGTTCTGGAAACGAGAAGGTGGAATGGACTCCATTGAGGGTCGCTTTTATGAAATAGAAAGCCAAGATGCTCAGGAAATCACAAACTTTATTTTTGACCTCTTACCGAACCCTGCTGATCTTGATGAAGAGGCTTTCCAGGTACATATTGTTATACTTAATCAGAACAAGTTTTCCAAAATGAGTTAACTGTCATTTGTGCCTGTATATCCAGGAAATTCATGCCCAACTCTCACTAGACTCTATGTCAGCATGGCTAGTCTATTTCTACATTGGCTCAGCTGAGGAGCAAATGAAGGAATTGAAAAAACTACCTTCACTTCTTCCAACACTTCGTATAGGTTGGTTTTGCCTGCCAGTATTCCTCCTAGCAACTCTTATCTGCTGTTTGTAGAGTATTCAAATAATGCTACAATTTTTTTAGGTCGAGTACATTGTGGGCGTCATGCGGCTCTGTGCAATAAGTGGCATGTGCACAGATATCCTATGTTTGCTGTATTGAAACCTGGAGGGAAGTTTGAGGTCTACCATGGTAGGGAGAGTGCCCATGATGTGGCGAATTTTGCCAAAGATAGCAGCACTGCTCCCAATCTGCACACACTGTCAGATAAAGATTTCCCTGATGTTCTCCAGAATTCTGATGGTATGGTATTTTAATGAGTGGTTAACTTCTTTTAACCTATTTTTACCGAAAATTCTCTTAAGCTGGTAATGTTGCAGGACCAAAAAGTGCATGGTTTGTTGACTTTTATGCACCATGGTGTCCTCCTTGTATGCAGCTTTTACCAGAGCTGCGTAAGGCAAGTCGTATGTTTGAGGATACTGTAAACTTTGGTACTGTCGATTGTACCATTCATTCAAGCCTATGCCAACGCTACAATATCCATGCGTATCCAACCACCATGTACTTCAATCAGAGTGAATCGGAACCATTCCGTGGAACTCATTCTGCCTCTGAAATCATTGAGTTTATTCAGGATATGGTAACCCCTACTGGTATGTACTCTTTTAAACTCAAAGCTCACAAACAATTTCTGTCTTGACTGACCATAATTTTCTAACTAAACCGCAATTATTATTTTTTTTCAGTCGTCAAACTTTCAGAAAAAGATTTCTTCAATAAGGTTGGAAATAAAACTTTAGATGAACTTTGGTTGGTGGACTTTTATGCTCCATGGTGTGGGCCCTGCCAAGAACTTGCTCATCAGTGGCGCAAACTTGCAAAGGTACGGAAAAGTCTGATAAAGGAACAATAATGTGTAGATTAGGTTTCAGTTGTAAGCAGAGTAGCTTATCTCTTCTTTTTTTATTTAGATGGTTACAGAGATACCAAATGTTCACATTGGGCAAATCGACTGCACAGTAGAACGGACGTTGTGTCAATATCAAGGAATTAAATCATACCCTACCATTCGTTTGTATCCATTTGGAAGCATGGGTCTAAATACTGTTGCGTGAGTATTATAATTTTTTTTAAATGTGAAGGCAATCTGAGCAATCTCTCAGCCTTCTATTCAGTTCCATTTTTGTAAAAATTCTTTCTTCAGTAAGAGTTATTTGGATAACTTTGGTTTTTTGTTGTGATAAGAAAAATAGGAAATTTTTCTGCAAAATCAAAAGGCTAGTATGATTATATATATGTATATTTTTTTTTCTTCAAACAGCATTTACAGTGACTACAATAGAGATGCCTGGTCAATCCGTTTATGGCTGTTCACCTTTATTCCAACTTCAGTGGTGGAGCTGACTGAAGATACATTTGACAACCAAGTTCTGCACAGTGAAAAACCATGGCTCATTGACTTCCACACCCCATGGTGCGGACACTGCCAGCACTTCGCACCAGAATTTCAGATGTTAGCTCAGGTAATATCAAATTTTTTCTCGCAACTCTTCAGCTTTTACTTTCCTTATTTTATCTTGGATATTTATTGGAGCTTTCTTATTTTTTAACTTCCAGAAACTTGAGGACAAAGTGAAGTGTGGTAAGGTGAACTGTGATAACTACCCGGAAATGTGCCGAAAAGCCTATGTTCGTGCTTACCCAACTGTTATGTTCTACTATCCCAACACATTATATCCAGATCAGGGTGAAGAAATAAATTCCCAAAGATCAGACCAGATACTTAGACATGTTAATAAAGTGTTGGTCAGCTTAGGGGCTGAGCCTCCACATGATGAACTGTAGTTTTATTAACAATTAGAAATGCTCAGATCTGAATGTTTTAAAAATTGTGTTATTGGAGTTCTGCTGGACTTCACTCATCCAGCAAGCGATTATCTCTTCCCTTCTTTTGAATGGCAGATTTTACCTAAACTTAAATTTGTAGCACATTTTTGCTTGTTTTAAGCTGTGTTATAAATTAAAATCCCTCTTAGGCTGTTTTTTCCCTGTTAGTTGACATGTTTTTACATTTTGTATTTTGTTGTCTTATTTTAGGTACCTCTATTTTTAGTGTTTAAGTATTTTTAATTGTGAGTGGTTTTTTAAAAATGTGATTTTACCCTGCAATTAACTTAGTCATATTTATGTTAACTTTCATCACAGGTTTTAAGTTTCTTCGCAATTTTTGTGCTGAACCTCATTTTCCAAACCTTGACTTCTATGTGGCATTTTGTTTTGATTTTTTTTTGATGATTATTCCCACTTAAATGTGATTGTATTAGAAAATACTACATTGTAGTAGGTTTATTTTTGTACTGATTTATCCTCATATTTGGATGTTTGGGAGTTCAATCATTATCTGTGTGTGAGAGAGAGAAAGGTTGAAAGCATGTGTTTGTTGAGGAATGAGAAAACACTGTTTCATGAATCTTATGCATTTGTTTGAAAGCACCTGCTGTGTCTGCTGAAGCTAGTGTGGAGATGTACTTTACAATTCTTTTAGTGGTTTGGTATCATTCACTAGTGTGCCTTTATTTAAAAACAATACCTAAGAAATCATGCATAAAGTTTAATTAGAGTTCTTTAATCATTCAATAGTTTACTATTTTATAGCAAGTAAATCATGATCAAACTACATCATATTAGTACCTATCAGAGAACAATGAAATGCAAACCACGGGTGTCAAGTGTTAAATGTGCTTTCTAGGTGCCAATGGGATTACAGGATGAGATATGAAACTCAAAAGCACCTGCCAATGATGGTGGTGCAGACCTTTGTGTCGTGTCAGTGAGCATTATTGGCTGGTGATCAGACATGGCTCTCATGTGATTTTTTTAATGTTCCACTTGCATCTCTACTGAGTATATGTAATGTGTAATGAAGACCGGGTTCACCCTAATTTATTTGACATTCTTACCAAAGCTTGTTTATTAATTAAGTGACTCATGATTGTGATCAAGGCATTTGTACAAGCATATTTCAATAAAAACTTGTAATAACGCAAAATTTTTATAGTCTACGACCTTTTATTTTCCTCTGTCACTAAATCTTGGTAAGCATGGGTGATATGCCCAGGCCGTCCTGCTTCACACAACATGCAACTCTCTGTCCCGAGCTCGGCTAGGCTCCCTTCTAAATTTCACGCCAGCCCCGCCTAGGCGCTGTCCAGGCCTCGGCTTTGGCCCATCCAGGGTCAGCCAAAACGGGTGGAAAACCACAACCCATTCTCTGTCTCCGTCTCTCTCATTGCGGCGCTGCGCGTGCTGCGCGCCGCTCGGCACACGCTGCGTCTTTGTTGCACTCGCAGACCTGCCGCGGGGGGAACAGAGACAGACAGAGCGGGAGGGAGGTGTGTGTGTATGGTTCATACGAGCGATG
The DNA here is from genome assembly GCA_038380765.1 of Odontothrips loti. NCBI lineage: Eukaryota > Metazoa > Arthropoda > Insecta > Thysanoptera > Thripidae > Odontothrips > Odontothrips loti. The sequence continues at coordinate 9,675,724 of CM076258.1, forward strand.
TTTCCCAACACTGTCCTGCAAAGCCGCAGCGGACCGAGTGGCCGGTGCCAGTGAGGCCGCAAGGGCAAGCTTACCCTTAAGATACGCGTCGTACAAGGAATCATCATATGTACTCGCAAAAAAAAAAAGGTTACAGAATGTTGAGTCCCATCCCATGAGAACACCACCCGTCTCGCGAAACACAGATAGTCCTAAATCATTTGGGCTGTGGGCGCCGTCGTCCACAAACGATGTACGAATATCCTCCGAGCTGAAGCGGCGACGCCGAGCGCCTGCGACAGCGAGGGTAGGCCAGCCCGCACGACACGCGTGCACGGAGACGCCGGATTTGCCTACCCAGCAGGCGCCATGCTGACCATAGAAACCGGGCGACAGTATCGCGAACGTGCACACGATGATTCCGAAGTACCGACGGGTACTCTCTGTTTCCCCGCCCCTCCCCTCCCTCCCTGCCCCTGCCTGCTCCCTCCCCTCCCCCTCCCACAGTCCTCGCCAGGGAGTCCTGGAGGCCCTGCCGGCCCAGCCCCTGCGGCCACAGTCGCTCCGGTCCGGCCACAGCGGCCGCGCGCACGTGCAGCGCAGTGCAATCCGTGCACGTGCAGTGCAGTCCGTGCACGTGCAGACGCCACCCGCGATCGACGCACGCCCGGCGACGAGGTGAGCCAGGGCGGTATGACAAATTCCTCGAGCACGGGGCGAGTCCGTACCACCTTACCGATACGCGTCACGTATAATTTCTGTATTGGTCGGTGCAAACATTGTTTCATTTGTCTACGGTTGGCAGCGTAAAGCTTGTCGTAGTTGGTAACAAAACTGGACGGAAGTCCAGTCCGGTCCAGTCCTCCGGGAGATGGGAGTCGTGCAGAGGGCCGGCCCGGTACGAGTTGCAGGTGCAGGCCGCTGCCGCTGTGCGGTCACCGCCGCCCAAAAGCGTAGCGTCCAACGCTTCCTGTTGTTGTTGTTCTTGTTGTTGTTGTCGTCATTTAAACAGTCTTATCCCGCCTCGCGGTGGATTGTGCCACCTTTACGCGTTCCGAAAGAGCGGCCAGGACGGCGGCGGGAGAAAACCACACATTCAAACCCGGCGTTAAGTTCTCGCCCGTGAGCCGGTGTTGTTGTTGTTGTTGTTGTTGTTGTTGTTGTTGTCCCGCCCGCGCCGTGTTAGAAGGCACGCGAAGGGGAGGCGCCTCTCTGCAGGTTCCCACGCCACGACCCCGCCTAAGAGCCGCTCTGTGACTCCCATAGCTCCCAAGCCATGCACGGCGAGCGGACCGCAGGCAAGAGACACAGCATCAGCTGCTGCAGATGAATGCGCCGGTGAACACACACACACACACACACACACACACACACACGCACACGCACGCACCGCACTCTGGCGATGTGTGTCCCCTCGCTACGGCTATGTATTGCAGCACAATCGCCTCTGGGCATACGGTATGGTCACAAGTACGGAACCGAGATGTAGCGATCCTCTCGGCACGCTTGGGCGGGGAAGTCGATGTCCTTATCAAGACTGATTTTTTCTTCTTCTTCTCTTTTTGTTTTTGTTTTGCTTGTGAGAATATTCAGGCAGTGTGCTCCTGTCGGCGAGGCAAACTGGGACCTTCTATATCCCGCGTCTCTGCCGACACATTCATTAATTCATTCATTCGTTCATAGCATGATCCTGTGACCGCCATGGGTGCCATGAAGTGACGAGCCATAAGGATGCGGTCTACCTGCTGGACCATCCCGCTGCTGCTGCCGCTGCTGCTGCTGCTGCTGTCCACACCAGGTGAGTGTCTAGTGAAGTCTTGGTAAAGTCTGGAAGTCTGGTAAAGTTGCCACAACTTGGTCAGGTGTCTCGAGTACTGTAAAGGTACTATCCGGACGCGTACTGCCTAAACGACGGGGATCAAGTTGTGGCAACTCGGCCAGATTTACTGAGGTGGCTCCTAGCATCATTACCAGCCCCTGTACAAAGTCTGGTAAAGTGGCCACAACTTGATCCCTGTCGTTTACGCAGTACCCGTCTGTAGTACTTTATCAATACTGGATACACGTGACCATGTTGTAAAAACTTAAACCCCCTTTGGTTTTGTTGGGTGTTCGGTGTCCGCACCCCTCTCGGGATCACAATCACTTCCCGGTGTCGTCTGCTGCAGCGGTTTGACCCGGCCGCACTGCGATTGCAGTCAGACCGCGGACTCCAGGACTCCAGGACTCCAGGACTCCAGCTCGTCAGGTCTCGTCTCCGGGGCCTGACAGGAGTCTGCGGCTGGCAGGGCCGGCGGTGTGGGAGAGAGACAGACAGCCACTTGTTGCTCCTCTTTCCTCTTTCGATTCTGTGGGGATACGAGAGATAGACAAGGACGGTCCTGCGGTCCTGGCGGCCCGGTCAGGGAGCACGGCGAGATGAGTTTCTCTCCCTTCTGCTCCGGCTCGGAGGTGCGGCACCGCAGCTGCGTGGGAGACAGCTGAGAGACAGCGGGGAGACATAGGGGAGACAGTGGCGCACGACATGTATCTGTAGAAAAACCTGCACGTCGTGTGTGTGTGTGTGTGTGTGTGTGTGTGTGACAGCGGTTAGCTCACGACCAGAATGTGCAGGAGGGGGCGTGTACGTCGTACACGTTGTCGCCGAGACGCTGCAGTGAATGCCAAAGGGAAACCCCTGAAAGAAAGAGAGGAGGATAGAGAAGGAGAGAGAAGGAGAGAGAGAGAGAGAGAGAGAGAGAGAGAGAGAGAGAGAGAGAGAGAGAGAGAGAGAGAGAGAGAGAGAGAGAGACGCATATGTCGCGTTCAAAAAAAAAAAAAAAATTGTGAATTTTTCACAAAATTGTTTTCAGGCGGCGATGCGCTTCTGGTCCCGGACCAGGTGGTCTCCTTCATGCACATCTTGTATTCCTCCATCCCCGTCATCCGGAAGGGTGAGTTCGAGCTTGTATGTGTGTGTGTGATTAGTAAATCGGTCTGTAGGAACACGGCAGCGGTGTCATACGTTACACAAGAGCAGCATCCGCGTCACGCAGTCCGTGCGGCACGAAATGACATTATGGGGGATTATTCGGTGTCTCATCGCAACGCGGGTTCAAATACCCGCACCGGGTCGGCTTTTTTTTTTTTGTTTGTGGGGGAAAGTTTGTACGGTTGCACGCGGTGCGTCTAGTAACACGAGCCAAAACGGCACGGTGATGTCGCGTGCACACACACACACACACACACACACACACACGCACTCACTCACAAGTGGCTGTGGTCACAAAGGTCACACGGGTCAGCGCGCGCGTGGTCGCGCACACGCACACCTGCAGTCGTCCTGGTCAATGCGGGCCGCTGCCGCTGCCTCAGTAACCTTCGCTCTGTTGCACGACTTTACGGGAACCGGGCGGGAGGGACAAGGATAGAAACGGGCAAAAGTGAAAAGATTAGGGAGGAAAGGGCAGAGAGCGTCTGCTTCTGCTGGCTCCGGGCTGGGGAGCGTGCCGGATGGTAATCTAGCGTGCCGTGCCCTAACCAACCCCAACCCCAACCCAAACCTCGGCCTGACCTCAACCCTGCGAGAGGGAGAAAGGTACCGAAAAACTAGCACACAGACGTTCGCAGCCCGCACGGGAGACAGAAAAAAAAATTTCTCCAATTTCCGATTCAGAATAAATTTTCCTAAAATTTTAACAAAATTTCTTCGTAATTTTGGAAACGTTCTTTAATTAAATTGTCGGGGACTTTGACCAGGCACGGACTCCCGCGTTGGCTTCGGCTTCCGGTTCGGGCCGCACGCCGATGCGCAGGTGCTGCTGGAGCTGGGGCCGCAGAAGCGGACGGCGCAACTGACGGAGGTCACCACGCCCAAGCAGACCCCTTCGGGGACCCCAGCAAGCGCCACGTCCCCGGCGGCGACCCTCTGGGTGACCACGCCGCCGTCGGCGACCTCGGCGACAACCACATCCAGGGCCGCGCGGTGAGTGGTCCAGCCGCGGCAGCACCAGGGACTGGGGGCTGGGAGCGCGGGGGAGAATACGAGATTCTGTGTGCTTCCAGTTCGGAGGTTCTTCGGCGGTCGCACCGGGACTGTCTGACGGGGGCGGCGGCCGCGGTGGGGAGTGGCTGAGCCGGTGGCGGTCAGGCTGGGCCGCCCCCAGCCCGCCCCCCGCCCGCCCCAGCCGGAGGCCCAGGATCGCCCTGGCGCCTTGGACATCGTCGGCCGTTTCGCAATCGACATCGCAGCCTGAGGTTCAGCCCGCGCCCAGGTGAGTGTTCAATCCCCTTTCGCGGAGTGCACAGGGTCAGCTGTCGACGGGTACCCCAGGCGGGGCCCACGGAGGCCGGCCGGGCGGCGGGGGCAGCCGGGGCCAGCTGTCCGCCACAATCATCCGTCATTACCTCGGTAATGAGGATCACAGAGTCGCCGCCGATCGCCACCGCTGCGATGTACTAGCAAGGGAAAGCTCGGATCGTAGCGGGAGCGGGGCGGAGGTCAGCCGCAACTGCCAGGCCATGCCGCCATGCCGTGTTAACTCCAACAGGTGGTCTGTCGGTCCGTTCCAGTTTTGGCGGCGCGTCTTCGACGGCGGCCCGGGAGGACCCTCAAAGCCCCTCGCCGCGGCGGCCGCGGGCCGAGAGGCCGCCGATGACAACCTCCGGGCCTGCTCCGGGCGCACTGCACCTCCGCGACGTCATGGCCGCACTGTCCAGGACCACCGCGAGGACCCCGACGACGAGGACGCCGTCGTCCTCCCCACCCCGCGGCCGCACACCACCGCCACCGCTGTTCCAGGGCGGCCTGCTGCGCGCGCTGCGGCAGCTGTGGGAGGCGGGCGCCAGGGCTGCCAACCACACCTAGAGCTAGCATGCTCATTCCGCACGAGAAGACCATTGTTCTTTTAACAGACAGTCCCTCCTTTTTTTGCTTTCTATGTGAGAATATAGCATCCTTTACTGTGGGTGGGAAAGTTCGTGCCAAAGGTAGGTTTGCCCGTACCGAAACAAGTCCATGAATGTGGGGAAAGCAAAGTGCTTGCTCGTTTGTGTTGCACGTACGTAGCGTACCTTTTACTGTTTCTTTTTTAAAGGTTTTGTTTTAAGTGTGCATTGTTTATTGCGAAGGTTGTTCTGAAATACATATCATTTAGCGCTGCCGATACAACGGGCTGTGGTTGGGACCTTGCGCCCGCTGTGTAGGCAACCCATCCGACTTCCCTGTGGGAGAGGGGGCGGAGCTGAGGCGCTGCCGGGGCAGCCCGCTGGGAGGGGCCGTGCGCCCGCAGGGTAGGCAAATCAACCTGCAGCCGTGCCGGTCGCCAGCGCCGTAGAGGTAGGCAACCCAACGGGCTCGCAGCGCCGGGTGTGCGGGGGAAGGGGGAAGGGGCCTGTGTGAAGTTAGCGACGCGCGTATCTGCGAGCGAGCGTGCGAGTGAGCTGGAGAGCTGGAGTGAGCGTGCGAGTGAGCTGGATTGAGCGGCCACTGGAGTGAGCCGCCACGCGCGTCGCTAACCCAACCCAAGGCCCCGGTAACAGATACCGAGCCCCGCACCGCTTACGTGGTTCCGACTCCCTACTTAGCATGCTCCCCGAGACATCACATCACTCCATGTCTCTATTCAGCCGCGCTGCCGCTCCAGCTCCAAAATGTCTCTCTCGTGCCGTGCCGCTCCAGCAAGGCCCTCCAGGTGAGTAGGTTATGCTGCCGCTGCAGGCTGCAGACCTGTTTGTCGCTGGACGGATGCGCGCAGGTGAGTAATGGCTCTGCATGTGGAGTGGACGCGCGGCTCCTCAAGCGCTCGTGAGCATCGGCATAAATCATTTTCGGGAGCGCACCTCCAAATGCAAGGGGCGTTAGGTGAAAGATTTAAAAGGCGGGTGGTTCGAGAAAAGCTTTTTATCTTGACTCTGACAGCTCCATCTCTACACGGTGCGCCGCACCGCACATTACATAGTGACTACACAACTACAGGATTGGAAGAGAGCCTATGTACAGAACAGACAGACGACGACTTGAAGGGGTTTGTACTGATACTTATAAAATTCACAAATGGCAGTGGGAACTTCACTCTCGTCGCAGAGTGGAAGAAATGGCAGTCTGATTGCAGTCCCAGTCGACACGATGTTGCGAACGAAGATTTCTCATACTCGGACGTCCGGCGTGTCGCCTACCCCTGCTGGCCGGCCCAGTGCAGGCTGCGGAGCCTCTGCATGGCGTCCCAGCGGGCCCCGGCGGACATGGCCGACCTCTGGGGGACGACGGGGTAGGTGGGGGCGGGGGCGGGGGCGGCGACGGGGGCCCGCACCGGCCGGCGGCTGCCCACGCTGTACAGCCTGGAGGCGGCCTGCGGGGGCGGCGCGGGGGCGGCGCTTACGGACGTCCTCCACCGCGACAGCCAGTCCGCGTTGGCGGCCGGGGGCGGCGGAGCGGCGGCGGCCGCGGGGGCAGCCACGGGCGCGGGGGCGGGGCGCGACCGCGCCGAGCGGCTGCCGATGGTCTGCGGGGACGCGGCCCGCTCGTCCAGCACCTGGATGTCGGGGCTCTTGGCGGGGTCCACGTCCCGCTTGCCGCCGCCCGATCCCTGGCCGCCGATGGGCTGCGTCTCGGACTGCGGGCCCAGCTCCAGCAGCACCTGGAAGTCCGCGAACGGGCCGAAGCGGTAGCCGAAGCCCACGCGGGAGTCGGATCCTGCAAACACAGAGACACTCAAGTCACCATTAGGGTCCTCACTCGTCATGTGATGCAAGTGTCACATGATTTAAAATCTATTTTTTTAAATATTTCCTTCTGCTTTTTTTTCCCTTGACGGATTTGTTTTTGTCTGGTTTTCACAACTTTTTTCAAGTTTTTCATTTTTTTTTCTTACTGCCTTTGACCTTTATCTGATTTAATTTTTTTTAGCGCAGGTAGGGGACTTCCCGTGACCTGGCTAACCTAACCTCACCATGCATTAAGGATAGGATCTTGACCATACGCTGACCCCCCCCCCCCTCCCAAAAAAAATACAAAAAAAATGGTCACGTATAGTTTATGAACGTCCCCTTATTGTTGCGCACTCTGCACATATTTTGACAATAATATTCGCTGATAAAATTCAATGGGCGCAGACGAGGCCGCCGCGCCGACAGCATCAGGAAAGCGCATCAGAAAAGGCGCCATAAGCCGCGAGTCCCGACGATGCTATCAAATTCATTATTGCCGTGAAGATCTGCCTCCTTGAAATGCAGCACGGCCTGTCCCGGCGGGAGTGCGAGAGGGACGGGGAGAGAGGAGGGGGCAGGCAGACCGAGGCAGACAAGGAGAGAGCACACCCACTAACCTGAGGCCATAACGTAAGGGGACATTACCGACCGATGAATCCTGGGCGCAGGTCAACGCGCCAATCCCCCCCCCCCCCACACACACACACACACACACACACAAACAAATCACGACAAACGTGACCCCAAAGGTCGCAGGGCGCCGCAAAAGGGAAAGAAGAAAGTAGTGATTTGAAAGTGAAACGGAATTGAAACAGAGTGCGGACCCCATGGACCAACCAATTAAGCAATAGAGGTGTCTAACGCGGCTCAGAAGCGAAGCTGAAGAACAAAAACACTTCGAGACCGGTAGCTCTCGAGAGCACGCATGAGAGATATTGATGACAACCGCAGGTAACCTCCAAGTTCACTGGTCTGGAAGTGGTTTTGTTCCACAACTTCCGTTTCCAAGTCTCCTTGGAGACCTCTATTGGAGTACAAAAGCATTCCGATGAGTGGCTTGCGGGCGCCTGCGGAGGCTAGGGTAGGCCAACCCGCACGACACGCGTGCGTGCGACGGGCTGAGATTGCCTACCCTGCAGGCCGCAAGGCGCTTGGAGTAGAGTCCTCTACAGGCTATGCAGACTCTAGCTGGGAGTACGTACCCTTCTTGATGGGCGGGATGACGGAGTAGACGACGGTGAGCAGCGACACGAGCTGGTCCGGCACGATGAAGGCCCCCACGCCTGCAGCAGAAGACAGGGCGGGCGTCAGCTCTCTACGCTCTAGGGCTCTACCACACATTCTAGAGCCCTATGCCACACGCTCTCTAGAGCCGAGCCTCGCGGCAGAAGTTTCAGACAAGTGCCCACAAGGCCATATCGTCGCTCACGTCCTTCCATATTTTTTTTTCCGGTGCTTCATTAAATGGTTTGGCCGTAGATGGAAATGAACGCGTCGTTGCGTGAATGGCTTTCTGTACCTCCTTGCCGTGTGTGTGCGTGTGTGTGCGTGTCCTGCCCGCGCTCAGCCCCACTGCGACTTCTTGATGGCGGCGCAAAAAAGCCAACAAACTGTTAGCAAACAAAAACACAGGCGTACATCGCAATGCAAGCGGCCTTACCCTCTCGCATATAACCCGCGCGAGCACACCGCAACGACAAACCATCTTTTTATTTCTGCCTTCTCATTCTCCCTGTCTCTCTCTCTCTCTCTCTCTCTCTCTCTCTCTCTCATTGGTAAACAATGTTTGCGCTCCCTCTGGGAAATGGGGAGTGGCTTGCCGCATGGTGATATCTCGACCACCACACTCCTCCGCTGCGGTGGAGGTCGCAGCCGTTTGTGGCCCCGGAACGGCCGAAAACCCCGCCGTGGGGTCGGCGGTGCATCCATTCCGCGGCGAGCGAGCGGCGAACGTGATCAGCCAATCCCCGTCGAGATCGCTCGTAAAGCCGTGGAGATGCTGTTCTGTTGTAGGGGTCTCTAGGTATTCCTCATCGGGACAGCGGTGTTGTGCGTGGGCTTTCCAACCTCTCGAAAGCCTTGGAGAGGCTTGGAGAGCCTCTGGGGCCCGGGCGGACCCGACTAATGGCTAGAGTCTCGTCTCCGCGTTCTGTCGCTGATTATGTTTGTCTTCACATTCGACCTTTTCCTCGCTCTCCCCCAGAATCGGCTCCGCTGAGACGACAGGAAGGCCGGCAGGCCGGCAGGCGCATCGTGGCTCACTGCCCCGACTAGGCTAGAGTCACGCGCCCGGGACCGCACAACGGGGCACACGGCTTTCTAAACTAAAATGAAAAATGTGTTCTGAAACTGGAAGAAAATGTACCCTTTTGGCGGATATTAGCTATCTAATCTGGTGTGCGCGCGGCGGCCGACCCTAACCTCAAAAAACAAAAACAGACAAATTTTCACTTATCAAAAATGCGATACAAATCGAAAATTGTTGCCACCGCACGTGATTCTACGTTGAAAAAGTAGTTGATCCTCAAGATTTGAAGTTTTTCTATGAACGATAAGTCGGCGAACACACGTCCGCCCGAACGAACATGCGGCATCAGACTATAAGCCCGGCTCCTGCCGTTTCTAAAGAAACGTGTCGGGACGGGCTAAAAAGTTGCGTGCGTCTGCTTGCGAATGTCCCGAACACCGGGACGAGACATAGGCGATAGAGAGTATAGGCTCTCTACGAGACAGACATCCGCTGGGCGCGCGCCTCTGGAACGCCCGTGACGGCTGAACGGGCGAGCAGGCGGTAAACAATGCAGCGGGACAACGAGATGAGGGAGAAACTATAACTGCCAGTTTTAAAAGGCTCCACAGCCGTTCGCATGCAGCCGCGGGCGGGATGCAGTGCTGGCCTCAGAGCACAGAGCCGCGCGCCGCGCTGACATATGAATGCCTCTCAGGATGCCTCTCCTTCTTGCGACTTTGGTTTTCTCCAAAGGCCCTATTAGATGTTCTGCCAACCTAACCGAACGAAATCACGACGAGCGGAACCCACGCGTCTTCAACGTCTTCAACGTCTTCAACAGAACCCAGTCAGCCTGAAAAATAAAAGTGTACCGGGTGTTTCAGTTAAGCATTATTTTTTCCACTTATTATTTTTTACAGGCTTCTTCTAACGTCTTCAACTCAACCCCATCCCGTCCAGCATGAAAAATAAAAGTGTACCAGGTGTTTCATTTCAGCATTGTTTTTTACAAGCACCTTTGCTTTTTTTATGGCTCGTGTCCCCGCTGCCGAATCCTTGCTGGCACCCGCTGGCACCACTTCCGCCCTGCGCTATGCACGCCCTCGCGGACAGGACGGGCGGACTGCGAACGTGTGTTGAGAGCGTGCCCAGTTCTGTTCTGTTCCGCGGTGTGTGGCCGGCCAGGCCTTGGCCCTTGGCCCTTGGCCCTTGGCCCTTGGCCGAGGCCTCGCAGCCCAGCGCCCAGTCGCCGTGGGAGAAAGCTCGCGTCCTAATATCCAAATCAGCCGGTGCATGGGCTCATCTAAACCCCCAAATTAGGGCCAGTGCAGCCTGTGGCCGGCGGCACACATGAGTGCGACAGAGACGCGGTGGGCGCTGACCGGAGGCACCGGAGGCTGGGCTGCCCTTGGCGGACTGCGGGCTGCCGGCTCATCAGGACCGCCGGGGGAACCGGACCTGGCCGTCGGCCGCTGTCGGCGGACCACAGACCCCCGATGACCGTCGATTCCAGAATACGCAAACGCACACTCCATTCATTCGGGCCGCTCCAGACCAAACGGCCTCGCCCGCTCCCCCCTCTTCCTCGTCCTCTTCCTGCACGGCGCCGGCGCGGACGCTGTCCAAACACACTCGGCCAGGGAGGTCGTCAATCACTGTCACCTCGCCGCCGTCGCGGCCTGCCCACCAGCCTGATGCACTCGTCCTCTTACCCGACCACCAACTGAAATGTAACACGCAACTTTTCAAGACCGCTTGCCATTGGCCGCATCAGCCTTGCAATCCAATAAGCCTCTCTGACATTTCGTCCGCGGGTTCAAATACGGACAGCGGGAGGCTCAGATGCGCGTTTCGACATTTCTTCTCATGCCGCACGTGCGTTTATTAATCGCGATAAAAGTAGCAGTGGTCGGGTACATGCTCGCGACCTGCGGCGTCATGGTGCAGCCAGTGACCACGACCAGCGCCACGCAACCTTACGCCGAGGGCGCCGGTGCGGGCACAACTGTTAGCATCAGATCCCCTACGATTTGTGGCCTGAGAAAACTCCACCAGTCATCCGAGCGAACCGTGCCGGCGAAATCACGATGTATAATCTGACTGAATTTCACAGTGTGAGCGTCGATGGTTCCGCTTCGTTTAGGCGGGGAGAAAGGAAAGGAAGGATGGAAGGGAGAGGAAGAGGGGGAGGAGAAGAGGATGGAATATAAAGAGGGAGGGGAAGTGAGGCCAAGGACGTCAGGCGGGCGACCACTTGGGCAAGGTTAGGGATCTTGTTCCTCCCTACTCATTTCTGCACACACACACGCGCGCGCACACACGCGCGCGCACACACACACACACACACACACACACTGATACAGTTTCCAGTTTCAAACGCAGTGCCGCTGGACATAGTCCAGAGGGGCGTTGGAATGCACGCTTTTCTGCATGAAAACCTTCACCAGGCTCCGCTGCAGGCTTCGGCATCCTGTTAATCCAGCCGCGTGCCGCCGTGTTCAAGGCAGTCGCACTAATCAACTTTGATCAACGGACAAGGGGACAAGATAAACTGATATATTCGATATAAGTGCGAGTCGTAACTCCCGCAAGGCGAGCCCTAGGCACGTAAATGAGTCAGTTCAGTTTGCGGGGACGGGTAGGGGCTGGTTGGAGTATCGTCACTCACTTTCACTCCAGTTTTATCAGGAGAGAGAGAGAGAGAGAGAGAGAGAGAGAGAGAGAGAGAGAGAGAGAGAGAGAGAGAGAGAGAGAGAGAGAGAGAGAGAGAGAGAGAGAGAGAGAGAGAGAGACGCGCACGAGTTTTGACTTTGCCGCAGTGACCGCCACATAGTTTGAAAAGAAGCAGAAAATGAGAAAAGAAACAAAGGCGGTGGTGGAAGCAGTAATGTTAGCAGCGTGATCCCCGCGTATCCGCGCGTGGAATCTAAAAGGCAGCGACAAGGAGTTCGGAAAATAACAAAGCAAACGGGAGGAAAGGAAAAGGCGCGAAAAGGTTTTATGGTGGCACGCGTGGCGGTGGCGGTGAGGTGAGGTGAGGTGGGGTTTCTGCGGATGGCCGCGGCAGGCGTCTCATAGCGAGACAGACATCGCCGCCGGAGTCCGCCCCGCCCCGCCGCCCCGCCCCGCCGCTGCCCGCAATTTGACTGTCTTTCGCCCGTCGCCGTGGGCGTTCCCTGCGTCGTCTGCTGGCGTGTCTTCTGCTGCGGCGGTTTCTGCGGTGCATTATGGGCGTCAACGCGTCTCCTCCCGGATGGCGCGGGCGGTGCAGCTCTCACTATTATAAACACATAAATGAATTAGCGAACGCCATTCACGGGGTACCCCGCTGGGTGAATAACGACAAATTACTAGTCTGTTTCGCCATCGAGGGAACCACGTCGAACATCGTGCCAGCATCGCTAGCGTGCAGGGGCAGGGTGGGCCACACCCACAGGCGGACGTGTCGGGCGGGTCTGCCTATCCCCATGTCCGCAGGCGCTGGCCCGACCGCCGTGTCAGCAGAGCTGTACGGATCCATATCGGTTTCGTAAGCTGTAGTGAAATCCTGATCTAAGCTTTTCTTTCAGTGTGTAAAAAAATTAATGCTAAATGTTTCATCGAGTGTTGCAAATTTTTAATCTCCAGAAAATGAGGCCACTTGTATAAAAACCCAGCCGGTGTCTCGAGACACTGACTTGTGCCCTTTAATTTTCGCATGGCATCCCCATGGCACTGGCAGCGGCTCTCCATGACTTCCATCCATGTTTCGCGACGTAATATGACAATTTCGCAGTCCTCGGGCCCGGGTCGATGCCCGCGGTCTTCTGGCAGCGCTCGGCACGAACATTGCGAATTATTGCAAAGTGACAGGGTGATGAACGTGGCTTCCTTCCGCGAGGGCGGGAACCCAAGTTTGGCGCGTTGGCCGGGCCTCCCATGTCCCGCGCCGGGGCTGCCGCTGCTGCTGTTGATTCTGCATGCCCACCGCCTGTGTCGAAACGTCCCCTGCGGCGGTGAGCTCTATGCAAACGCCAGCGTTCAAGTCACCTCGCAGTCGAACTCGGTGCCGTCGCTTATACACTGCCTGCCTTCGTTTGGCAACCAAGGCCAAACAACATGACCGGGCCAGCTGAAAGAATGGGCGGACGATGTCCTCTAAATGTAGACATGGGCTAAAAGTCACGGCTAAATTATATATTAAAAAAAAGATAAAGCAAGATTTCTGAGACTCATTAAAGATTAGAGTTTGATGGAAAAAAAAATACAGCGTTCTCAGGCTCATCTTCGTTTCATCTGCTCTCTTCCGTTTTGGTCGGCCCGGAGTACCCGACTCCCCCGTCCATTAACAATCACTTCCCTGCTTTCGCCAATTTATTTCGAGACACACGGATGACACCGCAGCAGGTGAATACGGCCGCCCGATTTGATCGATGAGTCCCTTTCTGGATTTACGGCCTGACGCCGCCGTTTCGGCGCTCATCATGATCGGTATTATTTCTGTTTCGTCGGCTCATTTGTTCGCATCATCAGTCGTTTCGGAGGTTCGTCGCGGCTCCTTTTGGTTGTTGTTGTTTTTCCTGTGTGCAGGCCGAGTGCAAACGATAATAGGGTACTCCAGAGAAGCCCGAATCGGAAGTAAGAAGTCGTAACGAAGAAGAAGAAAAAGAACGCTGCTCAAAGAATGAGAAATCGAGTGATTTTTGAAGAAGAGCAGGGTTTTGAAAACGCGATTTCTCATACTTTGTCCAGCGTTCTTCTTCTTCGTTACGACTTCTTACTTCCGTTTCGGGCTTCTCCGGAGTACTCTATTATCGCCGCATATCAAACACGCGACGTGATGGCGAAAGGCCCACCTGCCCAATTTGAGGGTCGCGTCACGACCGTCACAAAAACTGGGACACGGTTACGGCCGTTTTCGAACCGCAGGTCCTCTCCTCCCCTCCCCAGCACAATAATAGAAGATTCCTTGAATGGACCGAGGTGGAGGTTAAGGATGAGGCCCGGTATGCAAATGGCGGCCAACGAGGACCCGTCGAGGAGGCGTCATTGTGTGGCGTCGGAGGACACGCCGTCAAAAAATATATATCGGGGCATAAATAAGGATGCAACAGAAAGAGCATTCCGAGGCGCGCGCGCGCAGCACGGTAGCGGCAGCCAATGGGAAGCCGGCGTAGAGAGATATCGAAAGTTGCCGCCATGTACTTTGAATTTGGAAGGAGGGTCCTGTTGCGTGTACAACGCGGCCCTTTCCTGTGGTCTAGGCGGGATGAAAAGGGGCGTCAGCTGGAGAAAACCGTGGTGAGGTGGACTTACAGGAGTACAGGGCCGCAGCCCAGAGCAAGCCCAGGAGCCTCATGTTGGCGGTGAGGGCGGATGCTTCCCGGCGAGACTAGCTGCCCATGGTCCGCCCCTGACGCTTAGGGGCCGCCTGCAACAGCAACAGAAACTATTCAACACACAGCAACAGCAAGCGAGAATATGAAGCGTCCTGCTGGGACCGTGTCCGACGGCCTTCCTGCGGTGACACTCCTCTCTCTTCATGCATCACCGAGCAGAGATGCGCTCCCCGATTGGTCAGATGTGGTCAGAGGACACATCCATCAGGGGAGAGCGACAAGACAAACGACTCGTTGACCATAAGTGTACGCACCCTGTTACACAACAAGAGCGTTCCCAGGCTGGATTAGACTGCCGAAACGATATCGAATTAATGTCGACTCGATATCGACAAATTCAAAGAAATAGATGTAATCCACCGTCGGTTCGATATCGAAATGGTGTCGGAAGTCGATTTTCTTTGTCGACTCGACAAATAATCGATGAAAAAATCGAGCTTCGACAAAATTTCGAGACCACCGATATCGATTCGGTAAAATTTCGATAGTCTATAACTGGCTGGGTTCCTGCCGCACTATGTGAAAATTGGTCGGATCTTCAATACTCTTCTATCCAATAATTATTCAAACCACACTCCACAGGGCTGGTATAACCACACGGTTCTGCGCCAGCTTCGCACAGGTGTCGCGGACATGATTTACCCCTGCCGTGCACAGCCGTATTCTAAATCAGCTGGCCGCGTGTTCGGATACACGCATGCGCGCTGCATTCCACAAGAACTCGCATTGCGCCGCGTTGCGTTGCACTGTGTCTCCGCCAATACATGAATATGGTAGGCCGGCAGCGCCACCGTATAAAATAACGGCGACTGCTGCGGGTAACTGAACGGGGTCCGGGCGGGTAACTGAACGGGGTCCGGACGGGCGGTGTTGGCCTACGAGGACGAGGGTCGAGGGTCCTGACTGCCGAGGTAGGCTACCTCTGCTCCCTCCACACCCCCGTTCTGTTCCCCGCAGGTGGCATTTCGGTGTCGCCACTTGGGATGCTGCGGATGACGGGGGAGTGCCGAGGTCGCCGTTGTGTGGGTTCGCGGGCCGACGGCAGCCTCCGGCAGCTCCGCTCCCAGACACAGATCGAACCAATAAACACTGTCATCAACCCGTAGCCGCCGCCGCCGCCGCCGC
Source organism: Odontothrips loti (assembly GCA_038380765.1). Lineage (NCBI taxonomy): Eukaryota > Metazoa > Arthropoda > Insecta > Thysanoptera > Thripidae > Odontothrips > Odontothrips loti. The sequence continues at coordinate 9,691,123 of CM076258.1, forward strand.
CGCCGCCGCCGCCGCCACCACCACCACCGCCACCGCAGCCGCAGCCGCAGGCACCACGCCGGGGCGACAGCGCGGTGGTCTCGGGGCGCCGGCGGTGAGGTGTCGTCAGGAAGGTGTCGCAAAGCAAACATCGGCGAGGTGTCATCCGGGTGCCCCAAAGGTAGGGCGGGGATGCGGTCCGGGGATGCGGTCCGGGATGCGGTGTCATCGGGGAGGTGTCGTCTGTGGGGTCGGCCCTGGCCTGCAGCTGAATGGCCGACAGGGGTCGCACACGCAGCGATACGGCCGTAAGACACCGCCAACGTTAATGCTGCCCCATCACTGTGGCGCCCCAACGCTAACGCTGCGTCACCTGACCATATGACCCCCGAACCGAGCCGAGCCGAGCCGAGCTGAGCCGGGCCGAGCCGAGCCGGGCCACGGGTCAGGTCGTGGTGTGAAGAGCTTCTATATACACTCTGGGCGGCGTACACAGTCGCCGCGGCGGCCGGGCCGGGCCGGCGGTCACCTTCACTTTCACTGGGGGACCACGCTGGGCCTCTTCAGGGGCTCTGGGGGGGCTGACTGCAGGCTGACTGCAGGCTGACTGCAGGCTGACTGCAGGCTGACTGCAGGCTGACTGCAGGCTGACTGCAGGCGCACAATGCGGCAGCGGCAGTGAGAGGCGCAGACAGGAGCGCACCAGGAGGGCACCACAGGGCACAGCCGGCCGATCAGAGGCGTGCCGGGCGTAGATGATGGGTATGAATGGCGCCTTAATTCCATTCATTTTCATTCTTTCCCCAGCGACCCAGCGTGAGAGTGAGTGAGTGAGTATGAGTGAGTGAGTATGAGTGAGTGAATGGGTGAGTATTAATGCTTGATTGAATGAGTGAGTGAATAAATGAGTGAGTGAATGATTGAATGAGTGAATGATTGCATGGTTGCATGATTGAATTATTGCATGTTTGAAAGATTGCATGATTTAATGATTGAATGAACGAATGAATGGATGAATGAATAAGAGAGAGAGAGTTACGTTAGGAAGGGTTAGGCGAGAGAGAGAGAGAGAGAGAGAGAGAGAGAGAGAGAGAGAGAGAGAGAGAGAGAGAGAGAGAGAGAGAGAGAGAGAGAGAGAGAGAGAGAGAGAGAGAGAGAGAGAGAGAGATGACAGACAGAAGGACAGACAGACAGCCAGACTGACGGAGTGTGGTCCCGGGGGCGGGGCCGCGTGCAAACATCCTTGTCAGCACGCTGACGAGGCCGGCGCGTCGCCTGAGCCGGACGGACGGTAGGGGGTGCAGCTCAGCTGGGCGCGGCGCGGTGCCCCTAAAAGCACACATCAAGCTGTCCGGGGCCCCCGTACTGACCGAGGCCCCATCGGGACCCCATCGGGACCACCGGGCAAAGGCCGCGGTATCGTGCCTGCCAGACTAACTGCTACCTGCCGCATTTGCATACTACTGTTTCCATACACCGATACGCGTGTTTGCGTGAGAAAGTGCGTGCGCGCGCGCGCGTGTGTGTGTGTGTGTAAGTGAAGGGTGATATCAGACACAAAATAAATCATGATCTGGTCGTCCGTTTTCGCCGGACAGGTAATCTGGTCCGAAACCACCACTCACTCTCACTGCGCCTAGCCAGCGGACTGGATACATATCACAAGTGCGGAGTTTGTGAGAACCTGCAGCGGCCAGGGAAAACGACGAAGCGTCGACGGGAACAAAATAAGCAAGCCCCTCAGCCAGGAATAGACTGTCGAAATTGTACCAAATCGATATCGATGGTGTCGAAATTTTGTCGAAGCTCGATTTCTTTTAATCGATTCTATTTGTCGAATCGACAAAGAAAAGCGACTTTCGATACCATTTCAATATCGAATCGACGGTGGATGACATCGATTTCTTTGAATTTGTCGATATCGAATCGACATCAATTTCGATATCGTTTCGACAGTCGAATACTGGCTGGGGCCGTTGCGGAACCCACATGCACTTGAGCGCTTCTTATTTGACTTTTGAATGGCTATATTAGAGTGCATCAAAGTGTATATGGTGTCCGCATGCATACTCGATGCAAACAACAAATAATAATAATAAAAATATAAAAAGGAAAGTGGCTTCACCGAGGCCCTCGCCGTGCCGCCGCCGCTGGCAGACACCTCGCAAGGTTAATGCAAATGCAATAAAACCTTTGGGCACGCAGCTAGGCGCGCTGTGTGTGTGTGTGTGTGTGTTGTGTGTGTGCGCCCGAGTGTACGCGAGTGTGTATGTGATCGTACACAGGCAGACAAACCACCGAGTCGCATTAGCAGATCCGAACTTGCCCCCCCCCCCCACCCACAACACACCCACACACGCACTCAGAAAACCGTTTCCTTCATTCAAAGACGCCGTCCTTCGTGGGGGGACAATAAAATAGTTTCTTTAATTTTAAGGAATTTTCTTTCACACAATAGAAAATTTACCTTACATCAAAAGCGCCTCTATCGATTCTAGGGAAAAATTACCTTGACCCAAAGTTTCTTTGAATCAAGAAACCGTTTTTCTGGGTGCACACCTCACACCTTTCACCTCAGCTATCGCCTAATGAGGGCCTAGCATGAGAACATTGATGACGCTGCCAATAAAAATATCATTTTTAATCTGCGGGGAACATGTTTGTAAAAGTACGATTTAAAAAAAAAAGAGAGAAATAATACAACCTAGCACCTTGCTAACCTGACCTCAGCATCCTTTGTTCATAAATTTAAGCTTCCAAAAATTAAAAAAATTTAAAAATCGAGAGGGCCGGGATAAAATTTCTGAAAGTGTATAGATACACCTAACACGGCACTAACGATAGTACACGCCGTGAGGTGGTTACGAGGACGGTGACCCTGCGATCCACAAGTGCGGCCGTGTTTTGTCGACAGCACGTGCGTCAGATCGCGTGTGCGCGGTGGCGGCGGGGGCTGCAGGGGCGGCGGAGGCGGCGGTCTGGTCCATCCTCTCAGGGCCGGGCCGGGCTGGGCTGTCCGCACTGGCCACACCCGCCGGACTGGTGGCGGTAGGCAGCTGCTATGGTGTTAATATATTTCTTCATCTGACCGCCCCCACCGCCGCACGCACGCACGCACAGCCCCCCCCCCCCCCCCCCCCCCCCCCCCGCGCCATCGTCCTGCTGCGAACACTCCCCGACTCCTCGCATATCGGCGAAGGAAAAACCTAAGTGGGTTGCATTAAGACATTACCAACCCACCGGCATTGCCACTGCCGCAGCTCTGCCACGATGCACGCCAGCTGCTGCACTTTCCTCTCGGCGACAAAAACCGCACTCACGGCGAGGCGATGATGCTGTGCCGGAAAAATTAGGATCGAGGGGAAAAGATTGGCGGGAGTAGAGTGGGCCGCCGGCATCGGCTCTCTCACAAGAAAATCTAATCCGAATTTACGATAAGGTCAATAACATATTTTCTTCAAATTAAATCAATCCAATCAAATCGGAGAAAATAAATTTGGCGTCGAACGGACATGCATAGCGCCTGCGAATGCTAGGGTAGGCCAGCCCGCAAGACACGCGTGTGTGCAAAAGGTCGCGGTTGCCTACACATCAGGCGCCATTTGTACTCATTTTGGCTAAATTAAGCGCGGTTTTAATTCATTTTTATTTTGCAGAGAGAGAGAGAGAGAGAGAGAGAGAGAGAGAGAGAGAGAGAGAGAGAGAGAGAGAGAGAGAGAGAGAGAGAGAGAGAGAGAGAGAGAGAGAGAGAGAGAGAGAGAGTAGCGCTGTCAATACAACCGGACTAGCCGGCGCTCGGGTCGATGGCCAGCAGCCTTGCCCGCTCACACTGGGGAAATGTTTGTTTTGTTTCGGACTGTTGGGTTTGTGTTATTTCTGCGCCGTTTACAGGACGCGCCTCTCATTGCTGGAACGTGGCGATTTTGGCATTCGTGTTATCTCTGAACCCGTGTTAGATGCTCGCGTGTGTGTTATGGTCCGAAGGAAAAAAGGGAAAAGAAGAGGAGGGATGTGGTGCAACCGTAGGTCCGAGTGAGTCCGACGATTAAACCAACTTCTACATTTTTTCCCCTCCTTCTCGCTTACTCACTCTTTTCCCTCCCGCTCGACGTCTCGCCTAGTTGCGCGAGTTATACGTTGTATTTATATATCTATATACAGACACACCAGGGCAGTGGCCAATCAGGTTCCAGGACGGCGCCGCATGGTCCGTCAGGACCTCGTAACTGGACACACCGTGGACGGCGGGTACGGATGGGAGCCGACAGCGCGCTCAGCAAAGAAAAGCGACACTCACACACACACACACACACACACACACACACACGTCGACGCGCGCCATGTCATGACGCGATCCTGCTGGCCGTTGGCGTGTCACCGCCTGTTATAATGAGACCGAGCTGCCGCCGCTGCTGCTGCTGCTGCTGCTGCTACAGCTGTTGTTGCTGTTGTTGTTGTTTTGACGACATCATTTGTAATGGTACAGAGCCGTACAGAGCAGTACGTCCCCATAGAAAGCGCTGAGAGTGCCGCGCCAGCAGGAAAACTGGAAACTGTCTCCGACTGACTCCCACGGCTGTGACGGACACCGCGTCCCGTGACATGTCCCGGTGTGAGCTCTGCGTGTGCTACAGGTGTGCCCAGGTGACCCCCATGGGCCCATGGGAACGGCAAACATGAACATGGGGTGGTGCGTCGGTAGGCAGAACGCGCGGTGATGCCGAGTGTGGTTGCAGAAATGACAGGGGGTAAGTGCAGGGTAAGTGCAGGGTAAGTGCAGGGTAAGTGCAGGGTAAGTGCAGGGTAAGTGCAGGGTAAGTGCAGGGTAAGTGCAGGGTAAGTGCAGGGTAAGTGCAGGGTAAGTGCAGGGTAAGTGCAGGGTAACTCCAGGGTAAGTACAAGGTAAGTGCAGATGGATAAATCACTCCCGGAAAACCATCACAGGTAGGTAACAAAAAAATCACACACTTCCCGCACAAGTGTTCATTTTAACTCAAACTTGCAATTCTTTTTTTTTCCGCACAACTAGAAATAGTATGTAAATATGTTGCAAAGCATCGCAAATGATTTTCAAACACCCTTCGACAGGACGCTTTGGCGCAACGGGACGCCTGGGACGGTGGAGGTCCAGCCTCACAAATAAAGATCCAAAAGGAAAATCGGAGACGGTCACCTTGGACGAGTCCCGCCTGCCGTGCCGTGCCGTGCCGTGCCGTGCCGTGCCGTGCCGTGCCGTGCCGTGCCGTGTCCGTCGGACGGAAATGCCCGGCAGCCTTCAGCACCGCCAGGGTTCGCAGGGGAAGGGATTGCATCCACGAATCAAGTAACGCTCACTCCACTACGACAGGTGGTTTCAGACAAGCAGTAAAATTTTTGTTCGGGGAACTAAAATTGTGTTGGAATAACTAAATTTTAGTTGCACGGTTGCACCAACGAACGCTCCCTGAAGGAGCAAAGAGTAGAAAATAAGTTGTATAGTACCCTAACGAACCTCTTTGTTGGAGCATCTAACGTTTCGTTGGTGCTAAGTAAAATTTAGTTCCCCTGACAAAAGTTACGTTCTCCGAACAAAAATTTACTGCTGCTCTGAAAATTTACTGAAAAATTAGTTGCGACAACTAATGATTTTCCTCCGTGCACCTGCTGCTGACCTAGTGGGGCGGGGCACTCGCTGTATGTGTGTTGTGCTCCAGAAGAACGAATGGTGTCAATTTGTCGGCCTCCGCTACCCGCTGGGCCCCCACTGCCCCCGCTGCCCCCGCTGCCCCCGCTGCCCCCGCTGCCCCCCACTGGGCCCCCGCTGACCCGGTGCCGCCGCCGCCGGCCGCCGCTGCCGTATGTCGCTGGGCTCGAGCCAACTGCAATAAGGCAGCGTGCAGAGCCCACACATTCACATTCACTTTCAGGTGCGTGCACCTGATATGGATCAAGCTAGTCGATAAAAGGGGCGATTATTGATCGGGTTGATATTCACCCCTGCTACCCCCCACCTATCCGAGAAGTGCACTCGTCGAAACGATATCGAATTGATGTCCATGTATTCGAATATCGACGCAATCAATACAAATGAAAATAAATTTAATTTCCATTCGTGATTAAACTTGCGGTACTATGCCCGTTGACTGAAAATGTTAGATCCGTACCAATTTCGTTGTAATTTAGGCAGCATTTCTTGCTGAGGTTAATCAGTTTCATTTATGGGAGCTGGGGATATTTTTTTTCCACACGTCACGCTTTATGCAGTAGTAGCATACCTGCTTCTAGGTGCACAGCTGAGTCCTCCGGTATCCACAGTAATCCACAGGGCTGGCACACACCCACGCACAGCACACACACGCACGCACAGCACACACACACACACACTCGCACGCACTCGCGGGCGGTATCCAGCAGACGACAGGATCGGCGGCCGTCTGACGTGCTCGCCGGGGAAGTACTGTGCCGTCCCGAGAGACCTCAGCAGCCGCCTGGGAGCGCGGTGGGGGAGGGGGAGGGGAGGGAGGAGGGGAGGGGAGAGGGAGTGAGGTGGGGGAGGACCTCGGGGAGGATGGGGTGGCGTCCGGCAGCGACACCCAGAGGATCGTCCCAGCGCGGCCGCGGGCGGCGGTCACCCTCGTCGACGGGGGCCTTCAAGGGTCGCCGTCATCCCCGCGCGGAGAAGAGAGCGCGCTCACAGGCTGCCGGACCGGGCTGGGCTCCGGGCTGTACGCACGCCCTGCACCGACTCGCCGGCCAGAGCCGGAGGCCGGGGCCCGGAGAACCAAAGGCAGCCCCACCGGGGAGGCCGTGGAGGGGGGCCGGAGGAGGGGGAGGGAGGGGGAGAGGAGGGGGGGGGGGGGGGAGTCCCTCAGCACGGGCCACGCGCATCCTCTGCGGAGGCGCGGAGGCCGGCGTGTGCTTGACGGGGGCCTTCGATGACACGTGCAGCAGCAGAGCCGCTGTAAAAGGGACCACTTACCCCCCCCCCTCTGAAACTGTACCCCCGAGTCGGTTGGTGGTGGGGGGTACATGGGGGGGGGGGGGGGGGGGGGGGGGGGGGCAGGGCATGGCCCCTAGGGATGGTGTACCGGGGGGCACCTCCTCCCTGGGGGTATGCCATCACTGCCACACCGCCGCCACGTAATGCCCGGAGGCACCTGCTTTGTCGACAAGTCCCTCTCCTTCCAGATATTACGAAAGAAAAAAAATTATTGATCAGTTGCGACGTTGTCCATACGTTTTGATTTCTGGTGATTTTGTCCCAACCGCCACTGCCTCCCCCCCCCCCTCCCTCCCCCCCTTCCTCCCCCTCCGTTAATGGCAGTGAAGATGCTGCGACGCCATTGGCCAATAAATCAGACGGAATTGAATCCGCCCCGTCATGCCCGAGGGGGCGCGCGCACACACACGAAAAAAATAAAGAAATAAGAAAAGAACAGTAATATGGGATGTAAAAGTGTGCCATCTTCTTCAGACGTTGTGGGGCGGTGGTGGTGGTGGTGGTGTTGGCGGTGGTGGTGGTGGTGGTCGACTGTTTGGCGAAACCGTCTGCCGGTTGTCTGCCGCTGCTGTCTGAGCCCGGACATGGAATAATAACACACACACACACACACACACACACACACACACTACGGTGTCCAAAAGTCACCCGAGGGTGAGAAGGGCGGCGGGGTGTGGGTGGCGTCGACCTGTGTGTGTGTGTATGTATGTATGTGTGTGTGTGTGTGTGTGTGTGCGAGTGATTCGCATTCCACCGGGATGGCATACACACACACTCACTCACTCACTGAGGGAAAGCGAACGAAAAGAAGTGCGACGCAGACGGCAAGCACTGCTTCCCTTGTCTGTCTCTGTCACACGCACACACACAGCTAGCTCTGCTCCCGCTGGACACCCTTCGGCCGCATCGCTGACTCCCTGCTATCTAGCCGTGCGCATCGTCCTCCTAGCTCTGGCCGGAGCCCGGAGCCCGGAGCCCGGAGCCCGGAGCCCGGAGCCCGGAGCCCGGAGCCCGGAGCCCGGAGCCCGGAGCCCAGAGCCCGGAGCCAGAGCCCGGAGCCCGGAGCCCGGAGCCCGGAGCCCGGAGCCCGGAGCCCGGAGCCCGGAGCCCGGAGCCCGGAGCCCGGAGCCCGGAGCCCAGAGCCCGGAGCCCGGAGCCCGGAGCCCGGAGGCCTAACCCTTGGCGATACCGGCTGATTGACTGCGGCAGGCGTGACAAACCACCGTCTGTGTGGACGCGGCCTCCTTGCACACCGCTGGCTCATTCACACGCACGGCCCCACACACACACACACACACACACACACACTGTTGTCCCCGCCGTCTCGGGAGGCAGTCGCAGGGAGGCGGTGCATGATGCTACGGGGTCGCGGCACCCGTCACGCAACCAGACACTCCTCTCTTTTTGTTGTCCTTCAGAGTCCTTCTTTATTTATGTTTTTGCGCCTGTCTCTCTCGCTCTCGGTCGCACCTCCCGCCTGACCTGTGCGCGGCTTTGTCACCTTCACTGCACCAAAAGTAAATTACGTCGGCGACGTTCGCCCGAATAGGAAATGCAAATATAGTTGTCCAATGTCTGATATGAAAAATAATTAAAATAAATGACAGACCGATGCGGTAACACTAAAAGCGCCTGCTGGGTAGGCAATCTCTGCTCGTGCACGCACGCGTGTCGTGCGGGCTGGCCTACCCCGGCCGTTTGCCGAACAAACACCCGCATCGCAAAAAGAAAAAAAAATTGTCACCAGCGGAGAAGATCGTCGGAGGATCAAGTGCTTGTCGAGGACAACTTCGCTTGGTCGGTTTTTGTTGTTGTTGTTTTCATTTTGGAGTTTGAATAAGGAACTCGCCTGCGCAACAAACAAAAAGCGCATCACACATGACTTGAGTCGCGGGTCGGTCTTCCCTTGCAGGAACCGCAGGAACCGCAGGACCCTCCATAAAGCGCCACACCCACCTGCAGGGCCGACAACGCCCCGCCCGAAAGAGCAGAGAAAGTCTCGGGCTTATCGAAACGGGCGCCACAAACATATTCGTATTCGTATTCAAACGTTTTGTCGCCTGATCCGCTTAGGTCTACGTGCCGTGTGATGCCGGTAGCAAGCAGCCCACGCAGCTGGAGCACCGCGCGGTGGAGTTTAGTCAGCAGAGCGACGGATCCAGTTCGAAACACTCGCTCGATGCATACTCGGTCAGTGGGCACATAAAGTTCAAGGTTCGAGTCCCCCTCACTTCCGCCGTGGTCCTCGTGTCTTTTAGTTTCGCCGTTTTGTTCGGTGACGTCCGGTAGTGGGCGTCCTCGTGGGCACGCAGCTGTAACGGTCTCCATCAACTTCCTGAACACACGAGAACGCCCCGGGTTCGAGTCCCGCCGGGGGGCGCCGGCACTTTTCCCTCCTACAACCGCTGCGCTATCAGTACGGCCTTCCCGGAATGTCTCGCGGCTGGATTTGATGATGCCTCCGGTTCTAGATAATCTCGAACGCCGTTGTGCAACCGTCGGCGGGATCGCTATCGCCATCCTCGTCGCACGCGGGGCGGCCGGCGGCAGGAGCGAGAGAGACAGGAGAGAGCGTCGCGGACGCAGCCCTCGTGAGTGCCGAGGGCATGATTCGCGACGCGACTTCTCGCAATACAAATTAAAGCCCTGCCGGCGGCGGCGGCGGCGGCGGCCGGAAAACGGCAACAGAGCGGTATTCGAACCCGCGAATGTCCCAAGTGTGGGTGGGCGCGGGAGAGACATACGCAGGCCCGTTTCATTAGCAATAAGCCATAAACCGAGACGGCGAACAATCAACCACGCCGCTGGATTGGCTGTGCCATTTTCACTGCAGAACGAAGAGCGAAATTCCTCGCTCAATTTGAGCAAGGTTTCTCCAAGTTCAAATACCTGCCATAACATTTTTTTTATGCTGTTCCTTTCCCAGCCTGAAGTGCGCGAAATCACCGGCGGTAGATACGGCGCAGGTCGTTGTGGCGGCGTTATATCATCTGCGGAGATGGGAGATAAATTTCAGTCTCGGGTTCAAATACTGTGATTTTCTTTTTTTTTTTTTTGTGATTGCCTTTGCAGCCCGGTCTATTTGGCAACACGCACTGCGCCGGTAGGAGGCGGGGCCGGCACCTCTCCTGCCGGGCTGTCCGCGTGCGCGAACCGGACCCGTGCCGATTTGTGCGTCAGAGAAAGAGAGAGAGACAAAGAGAAAGGGAGATACCTGGAGCACTACTGTCAATGCAGGACGCTTCACTTGGTTTGCCCGCCACGCCCTGAAGGCAAAAAAAAATAATAATAATAATAAAAAATGGAGGCCAGTCAAACAAACTGCCAGACGCTTTATAAAGCCGTCCCTTTTTAGCGAGCCCATGACCATACAAAACAGCGTCCGCTGCCTCCATAACACCATGTCCTCAAGAGAGAGAGAGAGAGACAGACAGAGAGAGAGAGAGAGAGAGAGAGAGAGAGAGAGAGAGAGAGAGAGAGAGAGAGAGAGAGAGAGAGAGAGAGAGAGAGAGAGAGAGAGAGAGAGAGAGAGAGCGGCCGTTGTACAGAGTGCATAGCTCGCACACAACACTCTCTTCTCTCCCGAGAGCAGCTCTGCGCCCGGCCCCCAGCGCCTGGAGGGTAGGCAGCACAACCAGCACCGCGGCCCGTTGGGCTGCCTGCCGGCGGCCCTGTGCCGTGTGATCTGCACCGCAGACACTTGCCATGCCCTGTGAATAAATGAAAACGGATTTGAAATGAAAAATTTGAAATGAATGATACCCCACCTCTCCCGGCCCTGGTTAGGGCATCCCACCCCAAGGTTTGTGCCATCCGGGAGGCCACTGCCACCTTCGGTGGTCGAGAGTGTTGTGCAACGCACTCCCCGTGAAGAGAATCCACTCTATGGGAACCGGTTGTTATGCCTTGTAGTCGACTGATAAGGTAGAATCCCGTTGTACCCCCGGAAGGGACAGCGCCGGAATTGCGCGCGATGTGTTCCGCCTGCACTCAGGGTGTGGTCAGCCCTTTAGTGGACGGCATCCCCGGCTAGAGAGGTTTCTCTCAGAGGGGTCTCCAGTCTCTCTACCGCCGGCTGCCGGCTAGAGAGGTCTCTCTCAGAGGGATCTCCAGTCTCTCTACCGCCGCCGCCGGCCCATGGACTTGGGGAGTCTCCTGGGACATCCGCTCTCTGTATCGCCTCGGACGTCCCCGGCCACATTTAACTGTCATTGGGGGGTTTCGCCGTCAATCGCCATTGATTGGATTACCACCCCTGAGGGGGCCTATCGCAGCCCTTATCTCTGCGTCGCTTGAGCCCCCGCCCTCGCCGTGGGTTCGAGTCCCGCCGGCAGCAACATGTTTTTTCCCCTCCCCCTTGGTTTCGTTGTTTTCCCCTTTTCCCTCTTTTTGTTTTGTTTTATTTTTTTCGTTTTTTCTTTTTTCCCGTTTTTCTTTTTTTTTCTTTAATAATTGTTTATTGAGGTGGGTGAGAGATGATGCTCTTGGTGGTTCCGCAAAGCTGCCACTCTCTTTACGAAGAGTCATTAGTGGCCGCGCCGCGCGTTGTCTCCCTTCATAATGAACATTACACCTTGCATGCGCGGCCTGAGAGCGAGAGAGAGAGAGAGAGAGAGAGAGAGAGAGAGAGAGAGAGAGAGAGAGAGAGAGAGAGAGAGAGAGAGAGAGAGAGAGAGAGAGAGAGAGAGAGAGAGAGAGAGAGAGAGAGAGAGAGAGAGAGATATGGGGAGAGAGAAAGTGCAAGACAAGAGAGGGGAGGGCAGTGATGTACCGCACGCATTAGGCGTATTGCTCCGCGGGGTGCAGCATGCGAACGCCTTGAGGGGGGAGGAAGAAAGAGAGGGGGGAGGGGGAGGTCCGGGCACGGTCCCACACCGCGAGGATAGTTCCTCCAGCATTGGAAACAGGCATGGAGTTGGGCCCGGTCGCCGATTAAAAACCCCAAAAACTAGACTTCGAATGTAGAGTCCCGTGACTTATGAGGCAAAAATAAAAATGTCTCAGAAATTTAAGAAAAAATGTGATTTCTCTAGGTTTTAGAAAGTGAGGAAAATTTTTCGTAGATTTTTTTTTTTTGGGGGGGGGGGGGCTTTTTTTTAGCTTGGGGCCCTCTGGCCTCGCAGCCCTCCGCACGGAACCGCGGCGGGGCGCTGGTGCTGCCGCGTGATGGGCGTCGGCGGCGGCCTCCAAGCAGGCGGCCGTCATGAAGCGTGCGAAATACGGCGCGTTTGTCAACGTCGTCCACATGGGAGTGCGGCCGGGCCGACGGGTCTGAGGAGGCGCCCCAAGTGGGCGGGGGAGGGCTGGGGGGGCGGGGGCGGGCAGGGGAGGGCGGGGGAGGGCAGGGGAGGGCGGGGGGGGGCGGGGGAGGGCGGGGGGGAGGGAACTGTTGCAGCTCCAGCAGCTACCCTCAGCGTCGTCTCTGATGCATGCTAGCCAATCGACCCGCGGAACCGGCGGAACGGTCGTCGAGGACGCCGTTGTTGATGATACGCGGGTGCTGGCGGGGCGGCGGGGCGGGGCGGGGCGGGGCGGGGCGGGGCGGGGCGGGGCGGGGCGGGGCGGGGCGGGGGGGCGGCGGGGCGGGGCGGGGCCTGTGACAAGGGCCGCCGGAATGGGGTGGCGATTTGCAAATTGGTCCCGTGCGTGGGGAAGTAAGTAGTAATCACCGTGAAGAGGGTGTGTGTATGAGGGGGGAGGGGGGGGGGGGAGAGAGTAAACGTGAGAGAATAATATGAGAGGGACCGAACGTTCTAAGGAACGTTCAGGAACGTTCTGGAACGTCCGGGAACGTTCAGGAACGTTCTGGAACGTTCTAGAACGTGCGGGAACGATCGTGTACGTTTCGGAACGTTTTCCGTCCTCCTCCTCCGTCCTCCTCCTCCGTCCTCTCCGTCGTCCTCCGTGCCCTTCCGAGTCCTCTTAAGTCCTCCCCGGGATGAGCACGAGGTCCCCTGTCCCCCCCACGGCACGCAGTTGGCACCCGGTGGCACGCGCCACGCGCCCTCCGTCATGAAGATTAATAGCGCGTTAACACCTGCGGAGCCCCAGCGGAGCCACCCCTGGGGGCCCTGAGGGGATGAAGGGGTGGGGGAGGAGAGTAAGGGGGGGGGGATTGGGCCGCGATCGCACTTTGAATTCCAAGTGGGGCTCGTCTTATTAATTTACCGTTCCGATTTTCCAATCACGCTTCTCCCCCCCCCCCCTTCCCAATAAGCTCTGACGAAATGCGGACGGATGGAAGAAAGATGGACAGACAGAAGGAGAGAGAGCGAGATGGACAGACAGATAGAGTCAGGCAGACAGACGGACCTGCTGCTGCTGCTTTTTAATGGTTTCAATTGCTCTCGTGGCGCCTCAGTGTTGTAGTGTGCGTGCGTGGCGTGCGTGCGTGGCGTGCGTGCGTGGCGTGCTAGGGCTCAACCAAAAACATTTTATATCTGAGGAAGGAGAATTTGTCTTGGCAGCTGAGCGCCGGCCTCCGGGCCTCCGGGCCTCCGGGCCTCCGGGCCTCCAGGCCTCCGGGCCTCCAGGCCTCCGGGCCTCCTGGCCTCCGGGCCTCCTGGCCTCCGGGCCTCCGGGCCTCCGGGCCTCCGGGCCTCCAGGCCTCCGGGTCATGTCGTCGGCGGCCGCTGCCACAAGATGGAGTGCCCCGTGCTGGCGAGGGAGCCGGGACCGTGACTCTAAAGCGAGCAAGTTAAACACCGGAAGTGGAATACGGATGGTGTTTTAGTCGTGCACGGAGGGGACGGAGGGAGGTAATTGGTGTTGGGGTGGAGAGATCGACTTTTTAATGTGATTTTCGGGGGCGTGTAGGTAGCTAGGGTAAACTATTTTTTTTTATTTATTTTTTAAAATTACGGTTTTGTCTTAAGAAGGGGTGTAATTGATCGCAGCACGTACTAACAATTTATGGACTTTCTATTGTGACGGAAGCGATTATTCCGCCACCATTGTTCAGCCACCTCACTTTCAGAGAGGTCTTCGGAAATGTGAGTTCCTTGGTTCAAGTCCTACCGGCACTGACCCTCATTTTTTTAAAAATCAGGTGGCTTTGATAAGTCAGTTGAGTCTGATAGTTCTACAGAAAAAATAAAAAATAGTAATATCTGCGATGATATAAGAAAAGAGTGCTTCTATTTCGGGTGGCACAACTCCTGCGCCCTCTGTCCAATATAGCGCGAGCTGTACACGTTGGCGGGGCATTGTCCTCCACGCACACACACACGCACACACACACACACACACACACACACACACACACACACGCCCCTCCCTGACGTATTTCGGATATGCCCCCACCCTTCCCCCGCACCCCCGACAGCGCAGACAAACACGGCGTTATATGAAAACGTACAGCGGGAGCAGAGATCGCGCTGCTCTGTCCCTCTCTGACTGGTTGACTCTCTGGATGTCTATCTCTGTCTCTCTACTACATCTCCCGCGAAAAATTTCTCTCAGCCGACAACACCGCTTCTGAGTCGGCGCGGCACCCCGTTCTGTCCTTGTCTTACTCTCTCGGCGTCTGCTTCTCCCTCTCTCTCTCTCCTGTGACGAGCGCTACGATCAAAAACAGAACGCGAAAAACGAAAACCCGCTCAAGGCGGTGCTGGTCTTTTTCCTTTTGGGGGTGGGCGGGTGGGGATGGGTTAAAGGGGGAGTGAGGCGATAAGAGAAAAGTGATAGGGAATGCGGAAATAGGTGGGGGAGGAGGAAGAGGGGGGGCGAAGGGGGGTAAAATTGAAAAGGAACAGAAGAGACTTTGGGGGAGAAAGGTGAAATCGAACCGAACCGCACCTTGAGTCGGCCGACAGGGTCTTGTAGCTCCGGGGAGAGAGACAGCGGGGCGGTTGGAGGGGGGAGGGGGGGGGGGGCTAAGTAACGTGAATATTAATGAGGAAAAAATGTAGGAGGTGTGGAGGTGAGTCTGGGTCCGGGGGGTGAAAGTGAAACAAGACGAGGAAAACTTTTGCAATGTGGTGGCGGAAGCAGCGCTCTCTGCAGAATAAGAAAAATAGCAAAAACACCGGCAAACCGACACACACAGGATTACGTAGCGGCGCAGCAGGGGCCGTTCATCCATGTATCATGTGACCCAACCGGGGTTAGGTTAGGTCCGGTGACCCCAGCGCCCGCAGGCCGCTGCGAACCCGACTGACGGCACACCAGTCAACAAGACGACAGAACTCTCTCTCTCTCTCTCTCTCTCTCTCTCTCTCTCTCTCTCTCTCTCTCTCTCTCTCTCTCTCTCTCTCTCTCTCTCTCTCTCTCTCTCTCTCTCCTCTCAAATTACTCGAACTCTGATCGCTGCTGAGGGGCCTTACCCACCAGTACGGGTGGCCCCCGCCGCCCTCGTTCATTCTGCTCATGTTGTCAGACCAACACACACACACACACACACACACACACACACACACACACACACACACACACACACACACACACACACACACACACACACACACACACACACACACACACACACACACACACACACATACACGTTTTCTGACAAGGAGGGTGGATGGCAGCTTTTTTTTTCTTCTTTAGAAGGCGGTGGCTTGGGGCCTGTGGGGGGTGGAAGCCGTGTAAGGTGTATACACGAAGGCGGCGGCGTCCAGTGTCAGGGGACGGAGGGGGAAGAGAGAGAGAGATGGAGAGAGAGAGAGAGAGAGAGAGAGAGAGAGAGAGAGAGAGAGAGAGAGAGAGAGAGAGAGAGAGAGAGAGAGAGAGAGAGAGAGAGAAAAAAGACAGCGATATGATGTAAAAAGATAAATAAAGAGACAGATAAAAAGGAACGTGCCGAGAAGAGGCCCGGTCGGTCGGTATAGGCGGCGGCGGTGAAGAGGGTGGACGGCGGAGGGGTGTGCGGGGGCGTATGGACTCCCCTGCTTATTGAGAAACAGCCCACGCCACGCCACGCCTAGCCACCCGTATGGACCCCGCCGGCGCGGACCCTTCCGTCCCTCCGTCCCTCCCTCCCTCCCTCCCTCCCTCCCTCCCTCCCTCCGTCCCTCCCTCCCTCCCTCCCTCCCCCTCTCCGGCGGCGGCGCTTGGATCGGCACAATCAAAATACAGTTGCAAAATGGGGAGCGGTTGGTGGCGTCAAGGGGATGAGGGAGGGGAGAGCGGACAAGGAGCGGGGTAATATACTCCCCGATACCGCTGTGGTCTTCCTCCTCCTCCTCCTCCTCCTCCTCCTCCTCCTCCTCCTCCTCCTCCTTCTCCTCCTCTCCTCTCTCTCTCTCTCTCTCTCTCTCTCTCTCTCTCTCTCTCTCTCTCTCTCTCTCCGTCCTACGCTGTCTCTGTCTCTGTCCGCCTGCCACATAGGCAGTCCCGCCGCGCTCCCCGGCTCTACAGGTCGGCCTACCTACCGGCCGGCGGGCGCCGTCGCCTCTCGCAGCACACCGCTGCGCTCGGCTTGGCTCGGCCCGGTGGCACATTGCCATACCCTACATGAGAAAAAATACTATTACACTTCGTGAAATACTGGTAGGCCCGGAGTGTCACAAAACTGGATTCAGTGCAATTTTCATATTTATTAGTTTTTATAATTTGGAATTTTATGATTAGCTGTTAGTTAAATTTTATTTACAAAGGGAACGTGGGTGATTTTCAGTTTTTTTTTTTAAATTTAAGTGTTTACTCTAGCTTGCAGGTGAGAACTGGATGGGTGGCGCGTTGGCAGACACCGTGGTATAAGGGGTATGCCGAATAGTCGTAGGGTAAAGCGGCTGAAGAAACTATGTAAAACGGGAAATGTGCGGGGAACTGCGGCGAGACTTAATTGTCGCAAGGTTGCTGGCTGGGCGCGGCCAGTCGCGGCCCCCTAGTTCTCAGTAGCAACGCCACAACTTTATCCTCGTCGTTTACATCGTACTTGAAACACCCGACCAAGTTGTGGCCACTTCACGAGACTTTGTGGGGCGACTGGTAATGATGCCGGGGGCCACCTCAAGAAATATGGTCGAGTGGCCACAACTTTATCCCCGTCGTTTACGTCGTAGAGCGTAGGACCCTGTCGGGAGTACCTTGGGGTGCATACCTGCTCGGCGTTTTGTTTTCTGATGTCATAGCATCATGATACACATTTTTCATGACAAGACGGCATTCAGGGGCTGGTCCAGACATACTGCTACCGAAAATACTCGATTTTAATTTTTTGTCAAATTTGACAGCGACTGAACACATTATGTAAACGGGACGCATATTGCCATACCCTCGGCTCGGCTGTGCTCGGCTGTGCTTGGCTCGGCTCGGCTGTGCTCGGCTGTGCTCGGCTCGGCTCGGCTCGGCTCTCCCCGCCCCCGGCCTCGCGCCCCAAGCGCCCCCCGTTTCGTTTCTCACGACGGCGTTGGCGGAGGGGTTAGTCCGCCGACGGTCTCTGGCAGCATGTGAGCGGTGGTCTCCTCCACGGCGGTTTAATACGCTGAGGGGGGCGTCTGGCGATTGGCAGTCGTTGGCAGCACTGAGTTCCCACGGCGTCGGACACGGACGGGCACACACACACACACACACACACGAAACGTGGTCGGCATCGACGCGGGGTGTTGATAAAGATTATGACCGGGAGCGGCCGGTGGCGCCAGTGCCGGCGTGGTGGTGAGGAGGGGGGTGGGGGGGGAGGGGAGGGGGGGAGGGCACACATCACGAGCAATTACAGGGCGGCCACGAAGCGATGTACTACCACTGACTTAGCCAGAAGCTCAAGTGGCGGCGGGGCGGGGCGGTCAATAAAAGCGATTATAAGGCCCCACCCACACCGCTTACCGACGGCCCCCCTCGGACCGAGCCTGTTCCCTCCGCCGACACGAAAGACTCGTTAAAGACTGTCGCGGGTGCGACACGTTGTCGTGGTGGTGCTGGCCGTGACGTGACCACGGCGGACGGAAGCATTCGAACCCGGGCCGAAGAGAGCCGAACCCAGACTAAAAGGTTCCAGAACCTAACCAAACCTACCCCTAACCGAAACCAACTAAACCGCCTGCCTGACCTAACTTAACCTAACCTAACCTGCAATTTTATTTTTTTTAAATTTTTTTTACAGGTGCTCTTGTCCTACGGCATCCAACACCGGCGCTGGAGAGAGGGTTGCGACGCTGACGGACTCTGAAAGCACACACAGACACACACACAGACACACAGACACACACACACACACACACGACGTTGATAACCGCGTTTCGGCGAGGACAAGTGCGCCATTTCGCGCACTTTACAACTCATAAGTAAATCATGCTGCGCGGCGTGCGGGGGTGTGTGACGCGATGGGGCCGAGTGAAATCCTCAACCCGCGCGGGGCGAGCCAACAGAACATGAGTAGTCCGTGTCCGTCTGTCTGTCTGCCTGTCTGTCTGTCTGTCTGTCTGTCTGTCTGTCTGTCTGTCGTCTCTCTCTCTCTCTCTCTCTCTCTCTCTCTCTCTCTCTCTCTCTCTCTCTCTCTCTCTCTCTCTCTCTCTCTCTCTCTCTGTCGGCAGCGCCACATCAAAACATGAGTGATGATGAACCAAACGCACGCTGCTGGAGTCCCGCGCCGCTGCTGGCGGCCACGCGCATGCGCCCCGCCCCCGCCGCCCCCACCCCCACCCCCACCCCCGCCCCCACCCCCGCCGGCCGGCTGGTTTCGGCGGCGGCTCCGCGGTGCAGCCCGGCCCGGCCCGCGGCCAGTCCCTCTCAGATGATCAGGCGGCCCACTAGCAAAGCCCGCAGAGCCCGAGCGCCTGTGCCTACGTAGCCACCACCGCCACCGCCACCGCCACCGATACCGCTACCGCTACCGCTACCGATACCGGTACCGGTACCGGTACCGATACCGCTACCGCCACCGCTACCGCTACCGATACCGCTACCGATACCGCTGCCGCCCCCGCTACCGCACCGCCGCGGTCACCGCCATGGATACCTCGATCACCTCCCCGCAGCAGCTGCTGCAGTGCCTCCTGCTGGCGGCTGTGTCAGTGCTCGTCTTCACGCCCAGCGGTGAGAGCGGCAGCCGTGTGTGTGAACCTGTTGTCAACTAGTGTGTGAACCTGTTGTCAACCAGTGTGTGAACCTGTTGTCAACCAGTGTGTGAACCTGTTGTCAATCACTGTGTGAACTGTGAACCCGTGGTCCCCCAGTGTGTGTGTGTGTGTGTGTGTGTGTGTGTGTGTGTGTGTGTGTGTGTGAGCCTTTTATCAACCAGTGTGTGAAACTGTTGTCAACCAACGAGTGTATGTGTGCATGTGTGTGCACCAGTTTTGTGAACGAAAATAATGAAGGTGGTCACCGCCCCTTAACCCTAAGTGCCTTACAAATTTTCCATGACAAATGTCGTGTGACCACGTCTTATGTAATTTTTTTCAAATTCTGCCGCCAAGATGATGATGATGATGATGATGATGGCCAAGATGTGATGCCAGATTCTCAATACTGACCGCGAGAGAGAGAGAGAGAGAGAGAGAGAGAGAGAGAGAGAGAGAGAGAGAGAGAGAGAGAGAGAGAGAGAGAGAGAGAGAGAGAGAGAGAGAGAGAGAGAGAGAGAGAGAGAGAGAGAGAGAGAGAGAGAGAGAGAGAGAGAGAGAGAGGAAGCGTAAAAAGCGGGCGAAAGGAACAGAAGGGGGAAAGGCAGGCAGTCTGAAC
This sequence comes from Odontothrips loti, assembly GCA_038380765.1. Taxonomy (NCBI): domain Eukaryota; kingdom Metazoa; phylum Arthropoda; class Insecta; order Thysanoptera; family Thripidae; genus Odontothrips; species Odontothrips loti. The sequence continues at coordinate 9,710,702 of CM076258.1, forward strand.
GACAGTTATTGGAATTCCCTCAGATCGGAGGAAACAGACCGGCCGCGCTCCTGACAGACAGACAGGTGCCGTGATCGTGCGTGTGTGGGCTGGAGTCGCGTGCGAGGCGCGTGCGCAGCGCGTGCCTATCACTTTCCGTGGAACCGAATATTTTTGTTTAAAAATAAATGAAAAAGTATTTTTTTCCTCGGGATATTGCCGGTTACTTCCCTCTTTTATCACAGCCTCATCAATATCAACATAAGCGGTCACTTTCTCTGCCCGCGTTTTTTTGTTTTGTTTTGATAAAGTTTTCATTAGGCAAGGGGCGGGGGAGTTAGCCAATTTCCCTCCCCCCGCTTTGTAGTGTCAAACTTTGGCTCGGCAATCGTGACATGTAGCCCGCCCGTTCCCACCGTTAATCAACACCCGCCCTCCCCCCCTCTCCCTCTCCCCTCTCCCCGCCCTCAAACCCCTCATTTTCACTCCTCACTCTGCTGCTCGAATCTCGGAAAAGTTTGTGTCGGCTCGTGATTCCCGCCTGATGCCTACTTTTCCGCCCCCATCCCCTAGCCTGGGCCCCTCCCCGGCCCCACTAGCTGCCCGGAGTCTGTTCGGCCCTCCCCGAAAACCCTTCCCTTCATAATCAACTTTCCTCTAATTTCCAGGAGGTGGTGAGTGAGATCTCGTACACCTCGTCACGCCTCAAGCCCCGCCCTGAGGGGCGAACAACACGGACAGTTCGTACACAACCCTATCATACCTCTTCTAATACTTTATAATATCTATAACTAGGCTGCCCAAAGGCCAATCGCGGGCGAATTTGTGTCACGTGTTTCGTAGTGGTAGTTTTAGTCCAGGGGGTTCAAAATTCGCGTCGCTCGCTCGCTTGATTGTAATGAATCAATAAATATTCAAGAACTTATTATGCTACAAAAACAGTATTTCAGTTATTAGTTTCAATCACGGTCGGCAGGGGGGCACACGGTCCCTGGGGCTGGTGTGCCCCCAGTGAGGCGGTCGGCAGGGGGGCACACGGTCCCTAGGCGAGGGGTGCATCACATAGCAAAGTCACTATACACCCAACGGAATAGTGTCATGTGCAATCACGTCCAGTCCCTTCCCAATCATTCCAATCACCAGACACCGAAAGGATTCCGAAAAAAATTCAGCGAGAGAAAAAACAGCCTGATGGCATGTTTGACCGCTGTTGACAAAACCTATGTCGTCCCGGCTTCCGCCAGGACCCCTGCCTTCAACTTCGGTGATCTTACGGGAACCGGTGCTTTACGGCTGCTAGTTGGCCCCGGGACACAGCACTAGAACCCGCTACCCGGCTTGCGCCGGACGGATCTCCCGGCAACCCCTAGCCCGCGCTACTGCGCGAGGCCCCCTCCGCTAACCACGGCCTCCGGGACTCCATAATACTGTAGTGCCCTTCAACCGCAGTCTGGTTTGGCCCCACTCATCGTGGGAGTCCGCCCCTGCGAAGATTTGGAGGACATAGGTTCCCTTCGTACACGGCCGAAGCCGCTGTACTCTACTCGCTACGTACCGAGTAGCGGCATGTCCACACCTGCCAGATTCAGAGAGAGAAAACAGAAGCTTCGAACCCTAGAAGCTCTGCACATCCCCCGAGTCTCCCCCTGGATTTCTCCAGAGGCACAGAACGCCCCCCCGGGCGGGACCCTCGAATCTAGGGAATTGAACCCTAGACCCTCGGGACCGGGGGTTTGTGCCGGCGGCGCCTTAGCCCGCACGGTCGCTTGGACAGCCATACCTACGCCACGTTCGGAAGTATTTTTAGGCACTGTCCGCCAAGCTGTGTCACAAGAAAAAGTTGAGCGACCGGCAAGATTTGAACCACGGACCTGCCGATCGCCGGCCGGTCGCCGGCTACCGAGCCACGATCCACTCCCCCACTGCGGCTACCGAGCCACGAGTGTAGGCCGGGGCCGCATCCCTGGCACTCCAGCTCCACAGAACATCCCTAGGGGCCATCCCCCCCCCCAGACCGACTCGGGGTACACTGTCCCGGGATCAACTCTTGCCTACGCCTCCAAATTTTTTTTGAACATGTTCAGCTCTACTATGTGGACCCCGAGATAGGGGGGGGGGGGGTACATGGCCACATAGTAGAGCTGTACATCGACAAAAAAAGTCTGGAGGGTAGGGTCCCTTTTACCCCAGGTTGATCCCCCGGCCTCCAATTTTTTTCCTCGATGTTCCGCTCTGCTCTGCGGGGCTAGAGTGGCGGGAGCGCGCTGCGCACACATCGTGGCTCGGTAGCCGGATGGGTAGGCGGACCGGCCGGCGATCGGCAGGTCCGGGGTTCAAATCTTGCCGGTCGCTCAACTTTTTCTTGTGACACAGCTCAGAGGACAGTGGCTAGAAATACTTCCGAACGCGGCACAGGTATGGCTGTCCAAGCGACCGTGCGGGCTAAGGCGCCGCCGGCACAAACCCCCGGTCCCGAGGGTCTAGGGTTCAATTCCCTAGATTCGAGGGTCCCGCCCGGGGGGGCGTTCTGTGCCTCTGGAGAAATCCAGGGGGAGACTCGGGGGATGTGCAGAGCTTCTAGGGTTCGAAGCTTCTGTTTTCCTCTCTCTGAATCTGGCAGGTGTGGACATGCCGCTACTCGGTACGTAGCGAGTAGAGTACAGCGGCTTCGGCCGTGTACGAAGGGAACCTATGTCCTCCAAATCTTCGCAGGGGCGGACTCCCACGATGAGTGGGGCCAAACCAGACTACGGTTGAAGGGCACTACAGTATTATGGAGTCCCGGAGGCCGTGGTTAGCGGAGGGGGCCTCGCGCAGTAGCGCGGGCTAGGGGTTGCCGGGAGATCCGTCCGGCGCAAGCCGGGTAGCGGGTTCTAGTGCTGTGTCCCGGGGCCAACTAGCAGCCGTAAAGCACCGGTTCCCGTAAGATCACCGAAGTTGAAGGCAGGGGTCCTGGCGGAAGCCGGGACGACATAGGTTTTGTCAACAGCGGTCAAACATGCCATCAGGCTGTTTTTTCTCTCGCTGAATTTTTTTCGGAATCCTTTCGGTGTCTGGTGATTGGAATGATTGGGAAGGGACTGGACGTGATTGCACATGACACTATTCCGTTGGGTGTATAGTGACTTTGCTATGTGATGCACCCCTCGCCTAGGGACCGTGTGCCCCCCTGCCGACCGCCTCACTGGGGGCACACCAGCCCCAGGGACCGTGTGTGGGGTGCAGTGAGCGGTGAGGCGGTGAGCGGAGGGGGGGGGGGGGGTACACAGTCCCCGTGGCTCGGACGAGGTAGAATCCCGTCGTACCCCCGGAAGGGACAGCGCCGGAATTGCGCGCGATGTGCTCCGCCTGCACTCAGGGTGTGGTCAGCACTTTAGTGGACGGCATCCCAATTTTTTGCGATCCTCGTGTTCGAGTACACGGAGAGTTGTTGCGATACTCTTGACTGTCTACTCGTGTTTCTCAATACCCAAGGCTATGCTCCTGCGCACATTCTTACAGATTAGAATTTAAATCCGTGTGACGCGAATGAATTCAAATGAGACACTGTAGCAGTCAATTCGAAGTTGGCGCGCGCCCATTCCCCTCGCGACAATAATCGCTACGCCCTCCCGATGTTGATGAGAATTGGAGCGGGCGTAAGAGAGAAAGAG